>JAPDEH010000015.1:0-341952 GCA_027569075.1 Aspergillus asperescens | reverse complement strand
AGATAGATACAGAGGTAAATTCCACGTGGAATTTGGGGCACGGGCCAAATTCCACCCGACTTTCTGCCTGAGGCAGACTAGTGCGTCGATGTCAGCTTTTAGCGCGTCGAACCCAACTGGTTTCTGATCACTGCCTGAAGGCCAAGTGATAGTAGCTCATCGCAACCTCAACAAACTCACCTCGCACTTCCAACCGGCCCATCACTTTTACCTTCTTTGGCTGGAAGAGTACTTGTTTGAGTATTTCTCTGAAGGGTTAAACCTTACAAACTGAAGATATCACACTAAGTACGCTATTTCAACAGGCCTTGAAATTTCCCAAGAGTTAACTAGACTACTGCTAATTGTTACTCTCACTTGTGTTAGTGGCATTCGATCGTGACAAGACCTCCAGCTCTCAAAAATGGGACAGTTGAAAAGCAATTCAAAAACTTCCATGACTGACACAATGGCGAACTCATCTGTTCTCAGTCTCTCATCTCTGCCCCGATACCCGGTTACTCCTTCCTCCTCGTCTTCTTCCCCTTGCAGAATTTTGACACCACGCTCTGCAACTACCAACAAACACAAGTTACTCCTCACTATGGGACCTTGTACCTGGCAAAGCAAAAATGGGATTATCCGGTGCACATGTCCCTCGGGGTCCTCCATTTTACATTTTGATGAGTCGACAGATCAGGCAGAATGCGATACATGCTCGCATCCTATGTCCCTTCACCTTGGTTACCGTTAGTTTCTCTCACTGTTGATACTTCGTGGCTAATTTACCCCGCAGGCTCTCCCGTTTCTACTGATTCCAGCCATCCACCCGCACATATCGTTGAACCTGTGGGTAAGCGCTTCCTGTTGAGAAATATGACAAGATAAGTGCTGGTTCTTACAGGCATTGGACGTCATGTTGTTTCCCGAGACAGGTTGGTCGATGAACTCATTGCCCGAGTGAAAAAATTTCACATTGTTCGAGTCAACGGGACCCCCGCTTCGGGTAAGACAACTCTATTAAATCTGATGGCCAATAAACTACTTGCATGTGACCCATCAACACCCGTGTATATCATATCAGGCTGGGAAGCGACGCAGTTCGTAGTGCAAATGGCTGGGCTGCTTATCTGGAGAACAAAACTGGGATTCATGGGCGCCGCTGGCTGACACATTGTGGTTATCTCCTCATCGACGAGGCCCAACAATCCTATTGGGATGATGAACTATGGGCCGACCTGTTCAAGGCTATCGAGCTAGCATCACAAGTGTACACCATTCTCTTCATGTCTTATGGCTCCCCTACTAGGGGTTTTATAGGATTTGACCAGGAGAAAAATGCAAAAACGCCAATGATTTTTGGTGCTGATCAGCAGATATCGCTCAGGCCAGACAAAAATACCGGGTGGCCTTGGAAACCTGTTGGTCTGCTGCTTGATGAAGATGAAGCTAATGAGGTCGTGGAACGATATGCGCCAACTTTCATACCAAACTGTAGACCTATTCTGACGCAAGACTTGAAGCAAGGTCTCTTCCTGACTAGCAACGGACATGTAGGGTTGATTACATCCCTTGTAAATCTTCTTTGAATTCTGTACCAGTAAGTATGGTCCTAAATTTGAGCGTCTGGAAGTATTACTGACTAATTACTAATCTTAATACTGTCCACAATAGGCACTTTCTGACATTGTGCGGAGTTGTCAACCTATAGATTGGTCAACAGCAAGCAAAGCTTTATTCAGTGACCCCAAGGAATTCTTTAAATCCCTACAAAATCTTCCGTTTGCTAGGGGCCTACCTCCATCACGAATAATACAACGGCCTGGTCCTGCCAGTGTCCTCAAGAAAGCTATTGCCTGTGATGGGATCCATGAGTCTAGCTTTGAGAATAAGGGTGCAGATTCAAAAAATGATCTTGAATCTATCTGGGCAAACGGGTGGCTCCACGCAGAGAAATCAGACAGTGATATACACTTTGTATTTGCAAGCCAAATCCACCGTTGGTAGGTACATGGTCTAATACAATTGTGTAGGTATTGCCAGTGCCTTTTCTCAGAGGGACATCTTGACACCTTGATTATGACTCTCCCTTACAATTGGCACTTGATGCTATTAGGCGTTTCCAACCTCGTCAGCTGTCGGATGCCCCACGTTCACTGACAGGAAATACTCCGTCACTAGAAGATCAATACCAAAAAGAGTTCTACCGCTGCCTATTTCCGTTGCTAGATGGTCATGTTATAATGTCTCCAGAGTATGTGATCAAGGCGGGTACCAATGGTGGGACAATTGACTTCCTTGTCGCCCAGAAGAAATGGGGATTGGAACTTCTGAGAGACCGTGATCGGCTTTCGCAACACATGGCAAGATTTGAACCAGGTGGACAATATTTTACCATGATACAAAACGGGAAGATGGAAAAGTACACTGTTCTCGACTTTACTGACAAACTGCCACAGAAATTCCGTCCAGGTAATTCTGCCGTCCCCCACTTATAGCTTAACTAGCATCTTCCATAGAGTTTCGTGGCCATCTCTACCATGTTGTGTTTTCTGAAAATTACCGAAAGGTCAAAGTGATCGACGCCTCAGATCTAAGCGAAGTTGACTCCTTTGTTTTGATGGAAAATGCAAATCCCATTGAATGACAGCCTGATGTCAATTGTTAAAATTTGGGAAGCAATGGCTACTGTAATTTTAAAGCCTTGTTGTGCATCTTTTCTTTCTAATTATCTATTATAGCTAAACATGCAAAGTATCTCACCCATTAAGAGTCTTGCGAGCCGTCTATGGTTTTGCCTCTACTACTAAGATACACGTCTCTTTAGCACTACCTTGGGTAACAAAGAACACTCATACCTTGCTTAGAGAGATATCTTCAAGAAATATTAATCAAGGGCCTCTGCTAAACCTGTATTATCTTTTTGTCTCATCAAGACCTTACAAGAACTAACACTATCCCTAAAAACACCCTTAAGGCTATGTGCATGGTCGGCTATCTTAGCAGCGCGCTTTCTAAATGTCTAATCATATTCTTGTTAATCAAAATACCCTAGCAAATACCTATGAAATTGGAGGACACCCAGATATACATCGCTTTGAATATCAGCTATTTTTTCTTCCTAATCAGAAGATAATAGGTTGGGGCCAGCGAACGCAGGTAAACAGCTAGAGGGTCCACTATAGACCATTTGTCACTCGCTCCAAAAGAGCTGACGGATATGTAACTTAACTATCCTTCTAGTTATCCGTCTTGATGTGTAATCCATCCTACGATGTCTTCCTAAGGATCTTTCTAGGAGCTGTCGCCTCGTTCATGAGTCTAGTGGCTACCCCTCCTCAGGGCCTTTTTATGGCCGAATTGTCTTCTCTCTCCAATTTTCTTTTTTTTTTTCCTTCATATTTGTAAGGATTTCTCTTTTTCCAGCGGGAGCAAGAATGTGAGTCCATAGACTGTCTAGTCTGTTCTTTGTTGTGGTCTGGAAGGGCAGATTCGTTCCTCGCAAGTGGTATATCCTGTATCTTATTTATGGAGTATTTCAAGCAGTTTGAATATCTCATCTATGTCGAAGTACGTAAACCATTGTCGAAGGAGGAATCAGCTTCTTGCGGCCAGGTGAGAATACGAGCTGATGGTCAGCAAGTTGACACCAACTTGACTGAAGCAGTCGCCATCGAGACAAACCGGATATCGGCACGCGAGTGGTGTTCATTGATTAGCCTCAGCTGCAGTGCGAAAGTAGGGGTTTATTAATATTATTCTAGTTATTCCTCTCTACGGAGTCGACCCTTGCCGACTGATTGATCTCTGCATTATTTTGGCGATAAGCGGCTTATCGATAAGAAAACGGAGCGTCCACGTGACATTATCATGCCGAAGACCCGAAAGCGCATCGACCCTCCGCTCTGTCTAGCCTATCACACACCCGCACCAAAACAAATTCCGACGTAGTTGGGTTTCAGGGCTTGTCCCTCGTACTCGCGACGGCTTCGCCCGCTCAGCGAACAAAAATTTCCGCCTAATTAGTGGCAATCGTTCTAGACGTGGAGATACTCCGTACATAAAACGGAAATTGCGGCCCTTCGCTTGTCAAGCTTTCGCGATGGCCAATCGTCACAGCCACCAGATATCTCTGCCTCTCCACATCGGTGTTAACATGTCTCTATCACCGCGATCGCCCTGTCTCCCACTGGGGTTACTGGCTCGGTATCGTAATTTCGCTATGGTATATGACCAGGCCCCCGCCTCTCTCTTTCTCGGCTTGCCTGCTTCTCCCAGCGTTCCTTTCATAGAAACCGAAACTCGGGATAGCCGTGAGAGCTACTGCTGGCCATGTCAAACCGCCATGAGCATCCTGAGATTGAAAGCACCAGACATGAGTCTTCATCTCGTGCGAGTACGGATTCAGGTTCCATAGACTCGGAGCCTCGGCCTGGACAGGGATCGACATTCAATTCCGGGCGAGAAAGGTCAGGTTCTCGATCAAGATCTGCCGAGATCACTCGTATATACTCCGGCGTCCACCTTGATGACCACTCTGTTTATCATGGTGACGATGACAACGATGTTTCGGCAGATCGTGACACGTCGTTAGACAACAATGAGAAGGATTTGGACGTGGAACTCGAAGTCCGGAATGGGATAGTCAGCGAAAGGGACCGTGATTTGGAGGCAAACAAGAGAGACCCAACAGCTGAAATAGAGAAGTCCACAACAGCTCGCTCGGACCAGTCCCCAGATTTCAAGCTTGTAAATCAGCGCCTTCCTCTCTGTTTGCTTTTGATGTGCTAACAGTTCGTCAGGTTACGTGGAATGGGCCTGACGACCCTGAAAATCCCAAAAATTGGCCCATGAAGAAGAAATGGGCGACAGTTGTGACAGTGTCCTGCTTTACGTTCATCTCGCCAGTCTCCTCGTCAATGGTGGCACCAGCGCTGTCTACTCTTGCAAAAGACCTGAATCTTACGATTGGAGTCGAGACTCAACTTACCCTGTCCATCTTCGTTTTGGCTTACGCCGTCGGTCCGCTTTTCCTCGGTCCGCTTTCTGAGATTTACGGCAGGGTCATTGTTTTACAGTTGGCCAACTTGTTTTACCTCGTTTTTAATATTGCCTGCGGTGTATCGCAAACCAAGGCACAAATGATCGTTTTCCGATTTCTTTCTGGCTTAGGTGGTAGTGCTCCATTAGCGGTTCGTCCTCTGTGCCCTAGAACATTGGTTTCATTCTAACTCTGACTTAGGCTGGCGGAGGCGTTCTATCAGACTGTTTCAAACCTGAAGAACGAGGTAAAAGCGTTGCCATCTACAGTCTTGCCCCTCTACTTGGCCCGGCAGTCGGCCCTATTGCTGGCGGGTTCATCGCCGAAAACACAACATGGCGCTGGGTCTTCTACTCAACCACCATTGCCGATGCGGTTATCCAAATCGCCGGCCTCTTCTTTCTGAAGGAAACCTACGGACCAAGAATCCTCAACAGGCGCGCAAAGAAACTCCGAGCTGAAACAGGTGACCCATCATACAAAACCGAAGTCGAGTGTCAAAACAAGAAACTCAGCTCAACCCTACGCTCAGCTCTCGTCCGTCCTTTCCGCCTTCTGACTACGCAGCCCATCGTCCAAGCCATCGCTGTTTACCTCGCCTACACCTACGGGATCATGTACCTCGTCCTCTCCACCTTCCCTACGCTCTGGACAGGCGAGCAATACTACAACGAATCTATCGGCATCGGTGGACTAAACTACATCTCACTCGGAGTAGGCTTCTGGCTCGGCTCCCAGATCTGCGCCCCGCTTAACGACCGGATCTACCGCCGTCTGAAGGCGCGGAACGGCGGCGTCGGAAAACCAGAATTCCGTGTGCCGCTTCTCTCCATCGCGGCCTTCCTCACTCCCGCCGGCCTATTCATATACGGCTGGACAGGCGAAAAGCACACTCACTGGATAGCACCGAATATCGGTGCAGCACTATTTGGCATGGGAACCATTGTCACTTTCCAGTGCGCACAAACATACATGATTGATTCCTATACACGGTTCGCAGCCAGTGCGTTGGCAGCAACTGCGTTTATGCGGTCAATATGTGGGTTCGCGTTTCCGCTCTTCGCGCCTTATATGTATGACGCTCTGCATTATGGGTGGGGAAATAGTCTTCTCGGGTTTATTTCGCTGGGACTGGGGATTCCAGCGCCGATATTCCTCTGGAAATTTGGTAGTGCGCTTAGGAAGAAGAGCCCGTATGCGGCGGGTTAAACTGAATTTAGAATATATTTTAGTCACGCTAGTTAATCAATAATTAATAATAATGTTGCATTTGGCTTGTTTTGAATTCTGGAGCCTGCTAAGCATTCGCTTACTTGAAACAAGCTACTTTAGGGAATGAGGTTACTCAAGCTTGTCTTTGTTTTGTTTTTGACCCCAACAACTCAGCAGCCGCGCCAGAGTTATCGTCACACCACGACAACCACTGCAGGCACCAATTCCAATAAGGTATATACATGTTCTGTCCATTTCCTCTGGGCCAGAGGAATGTGTTTCACGTCGTCTAACAACCCAGTCTGCACCATGCTCCTGTTGTTTCTTTTATCCCTGATTTCCCTCTCCAATGCAGCTCCTTCCATCCGCTGGAGGAATTGTACTCTGGATCACTTCCCAGCACTGTCGAACCTTGGACTGTCTGCCGAGTCCATCCCACTACTTGGAACTGCGCCTGGTCTCGACTGCGGTGAAATCCAGGTGCCCGTGGACTGGAGCCGGCCCCATGGAGAGAATATCACCCTCGGTATGGCAAGATACAGAGCCACCGCTCCCGGCAAGCGAAGTGGTAGTATCATATACAATCCAGGTGGCCCAGGAGGGGCTGGCTCAATAAGCGCTATGGGTCAAGCTATGGGCCGTCCTTCATATACAAACGCGACAGTTGACCACTACGACGTGATCGGACTGGACCCCCGCGGCATTGGCCTGAGCACTCCAGTCAGATGTGATCCAACCCTCTATAACAAACGAGGCTCGCTATTCCCAGCCAATAAAGCAGAATTTCAATCAATGGTGGCTGCGAATAGAGCATTCGGTGAGAGCTGCCGAGCCAGGTCTGGTGCATTATTCTTCAATCTCGACACCACAAGCGCTGCGAAGGACCTAGAAGCCGTCCGCATCGCGCTCCGGGAGGACAAATTGAACTGGATCGGACTCTCTTACGGGACCCAACTCGGTGCCGCATATGCAGAGCTGTATCCCGACCATGTTGGGAGAATGCTTCTCGACGGAAACTTGGACCATTCGCAGTCTGAAATGAACACCTTGCAAACCGAGGCCTCCACCTACGAAGACACACTTAACCAATTCTTTGACTGGTGCAATACCACCGCGACCGCAGATGAATGCCTGCTGAAGGGCCAGAATCTTCCCCAAATTTTCGACGACCTGGTTGCCCTCGCCGATGCATCTCCAATTCCTGCCCCCGGATGCGTCGCAAACCAGAGCACCTGCCGTCCATTCGTGACAGGGGAGGATATCCGCACTAACGTCCAAGGCAACGGCTACCTGTTGTTTGTAAACGCAACGCCCGGCAGTTCAAGCTCAGGCTGGTCAACCCTAGCCCACGTCCTCAATGAGACTATCGCCGGCGATGCCACGCGCCTCTCATCCACAACGGCCACCAGCGAAACCGACCGCTCGTATCCATCCTTCGCAATTGGCTGCCTAGACTGGTACCACAACGCCACGACTCTCGCAGAGCTCAAATACAAGTCCCAGCTGGGGCGCTACGTCGCACCACACACAAAGGGCGCAACCCAATCATACGGGTACCAAGCAGGTTGCATCGGATGGCCCTCCCCGGTGAAGAACCCACCCCATACCCTGAACAAGACTGCCATGGCGAGAGCGCCGCCAATCCTGATGGTCAACGCTTACCATGACCCGGAGACAAGCTATGTTTGGGCGCTTGGCCTCCTGGAGCAGATTCCTTCGGGGGTTTTGCTTTCTAGGGACGGGAGTGGCCATATGAGTTACCCTCTCCAGCGGGGAGCGGCGTCTGCGCTCATTGATGACTTTCTTGTTAATGGGACGCTTCCGGCTCCGAATACTGTGGTCCGCTCGTGAATGTGAAATGTGGAATGGTAATGATACGCTAATGTTCTTTATTACAGCTGTTCCTGGGTAGACTTGGGTTTACTATCTTTGATATAGGATTTGGTTGTCAACTGGCGCTTCATTTAACGATACCTAATGCTAGTTTAACTTTGTTGCTCAGCCTCACTATCTTTGGTTTCTCTCCTACCTAGGAACCGTTTACGCTGAGGGAGGGGAGCTGGTTTTGGCTCCCCCCTTGGCTATTTCTTAAGGAGAAGAGGTCACCCTGTCGGATGGGCCCTTTGAGAATATATGCAGTCATACGCCATCGTCCCTAGAAACCTTCCATCACAAGTTGTATGCATCTTTGGGCTAAAGTCCTCGAAGCATGCTTATTTCCTATACAGGGATAGAGCATGCGGTATAGGAAAAATTGAACAATAAATATGGGATGAGATAAGGCACATACCTGCCATGCTTGAGTCTCGGCACAATTGAAACGTCTCTCAACAGCCAGAGCCTACTGTTTGCAGGCGCTTTTGCGCCCGAATATCCACATACCAATTGTACGGCTCCAAAGGCACTTCATGCTGTGCCAAGGCGCCCTTAACGTCCTCCCGGGTGCGATGTATCTCGCCCATGCCCCAAATCTCTCCAATCCCTAGCAGTAAGTCTGCACATTGTGCTTTAGTTTTCGTCTCGTCCACGTAGGCCAGATAGACCAGCACATGATAAAACCGGTTCATGTGCGTCAAGTCTGGATCCTCGCCTCGGAACGACGGGTTGACGTAGTACACACACCCGGAGAACCCCTTTTGATGCGGAGCATGTATTATTACCCGAGGCCCAAGGGGGAACTTATACAATCGGTCGTCGGCGGCGCGAATGCATAGTTGTACGACATATTCTCTTGGAAGAATCGAACACAGCTATGGTAGAAAGTGTTTTGGAGGATGAACATAGCCTGATACCACGGACTACGGAAAGCTGCGATCGAATGCTCTGCGGGCGTTTTCCAGGATGGAGGAGGACTGAGGGTCTGGCGGGTTTGAGGAAGTTTCGCATTATGCTTACCAGATCGGCCATCTTGACTTTGTCTTTTATCGAGTGGTCCGAGATCAGTGGTGAGGTAGTAGCCGGGGTATGTATGTACCTTCATTTTGGGGGCATGAGTTATATGCGACCCCTGTCGACAGTCAATTTAAGGAGAGCTGTGCAACCCAATTGTCGAGAATTCCCTGGATAGCGTGGAGCCCCGACGGTGTCGGCCATTACTCTCTCCGCGGCTTCTGCAATATCATCTTCAAAGGTATAAGGCTTGTCTTCGTCGGTCAAGATACCATGCTCGTTCAGCCACCCAATGGCCTCAGCATACCAGTGATTCATTTTTCTTATCTTAACGTACGAATGACCCCCGTGAGGACCGCCCTTTTCTGGCCCCCTGCCTCTTCCTTAGCTCAATTGCCTCAAATTCCAATTCGATCGCCCGTCGATGTCATCGAGAGTCTGCTCCAATTCTTTTCGTATGGGACTCCATTGCATGCCACAAGTGTATGATGTATCCGGCGCCTTGTCTTTGGACACTCAGCCCGAGATATCGTGAATGATACACGATCATCCCTGACGTTGACGGTGAGAGAAGTTAAAAGGCACGTCAATAGTACCATAATTGTACGTTGAACGACGATGAACCTATGGAATCCCTTGGTCCCATCTCACCACGGGAGAGATGGCGCCGAGTCAGTGTCTGAGATTTTTATGCCTTGAGGCAATGGGTTGCAGTCCCGTGTCTCTGGGTCTGAAGAGTAAGTCTTCCCACAAGCTCGCTCTTAACTGTGGAGAACGGAGATGACCTGTCACTAGGCACGGACGAATGGACGAATGGGCAAGGCTGAGGTTTTTGGTAACATACATGGTTCGGGAGGTTAAGCAGTCATCATCGCAGACAATGGCCCATTGATTCGAGAAGACGGAGATTAATCTCGTAAGCTTTATAGTGCGGGACATCCGTGAGAGTGGTACTCGGCAGATCACGCAGTACGAATTGCTGGTATCGCAGTCAACACTGCGTTTGACGTCCATGACAATTCTACGCAAGTTGGTTCAGGTCCCTGAGCACATAGAACTGGCATCACTCAAGTCGAATACTCTATATTAACTGTCTATGGGGTGGGTGTCTTAGCGTATAGACCTATCCTAAGTATTAGAAATCCCCCAGCGCCTGCTTGTGTCTGTTTTCTATACCCACCACGCTTTGACATTCTTGCTTCGCCTCAGCATGCGCTTCTCCCCGGCAAGTCTGTTGCTCGTCGATAAAGGACGATGCGTGGTTATTATCAGGGTATCCTGCTTGCTAGCTGCATTTGGAGCGCTGGCCCTGTCCTATGAGGAATGCAGCTCGTCGTGGCTAGAAAAAAAGGTTGGCGTTGGTACAGAATTAATCCAAAATTATTGCCAACCACGAGAACGCATTTATTTCCACGCGTCTTGCCCGTCGCCCTGGTTACTGGTTGTTGTGGAATTAGTGGCAATAAAGTAGTGGGTCCAATTCTAACCATGATAACCTTTTCTCTAGCCACGACCAGCTGCGTCCCCACGTTGCCCTTTGGCCACACCCGAACTCAGCCTAACTACACAGTATGGTAGACATTATTAATGCTATCGTGGAAGTTTTTGGCACGCTATTGGCAGGGTTACATCAAGAGTCAAGACAGTAGCGAGGGTAACATCCACGAGCACCGTCAGCCTTGACTCCGCGTAACCGGGCTTGAGATGGGAGATGAGACAGGAGTCTGATCCGCCTCCGGATTGGAGCACGGCTTCCAGAACCAGGAAGACTTTCACTGCAGGCTTTGGCATGGAAACCGAGCGAGAATTCCGCGACTGCAATGTTTCTTCCATGTCAACGCACCACGAGGTTGGCCACCCCTCCGCCCCTGCACGCTGACACGGTGGAGTCAGGTGACACGGAGCCGTCCAAATCGGGACGGACTCCGGGATTCCTTTCTTGGCATCAACCGACTTGCGCTCGTTTCTCGTTTCTCGCTCCTTCACATCCACCCCCGACTGTCACTTCGGGTTGGACCCGAGTCTCTGTTTGGCGGCTTTGGCTAGATCCCCATGGCTTGTCTTCGCCACGGACGCCCAACCCAATGAAAAACGTTCTTGGCCGCGTCCCTGTCTTCTAGCGTCTGGCCTCACCGGGCCAGTGGCTTGTCCAAGGTACACCTGGCATGTGCAGCAGAGGGAATGCAACGTATAACCCGAGGCACCAAGCCTTGAACCCTTATTCTGATTGGTCATGCAATGCTTTCAGAGCACTTCCAATAATGCAAGTCATGTCGTATGTTTTGGTCGTGTTTTCCCAGCCCTTCACCAGTTCCCGCCAGGCCACCAAGCCAACAGTAGGGATGTCCGCTAATTAAGCAACGGGAGAAACATAGACAGAGCGAGAAATTTTCCGTGAATCCGTGGTCCTCATGGGCCCACAAAGACTAGATAGAGTCTGGAGTCTGGAGCCGACTTGTCAGAGTGGACTCTGTTACATTCCCCGTGGGCGACTTCCCCGGGCCGACCACGCATTGAATCATGAAGGCCATGGGGAAACCACGATTCCCGTCAGCCGGGTTTCAAACTCATTCATGCATGAGCTATAAATTGGCTGCCTTTTCCCTCCCATCCCTGCCTTCTCTTCCATTTCCTCTGCTCTTCATCTACCCGCAGCAACCCTGGCCTCAATTTCTGGAGCTCCACCCCCATCAGCTCTAGAGTCTTCTCGTCTTCTCTTCGTCTCTTCTCCTCTACCTTGTCGCCATAGACAGCTTTGCTCTTGCCCTGGTCCATACACTCAGTCACCATGACGGACTCAGATACTGCTGTCCGGCGGTTCGAGACCCCCGTCACTGTGGCGGATGGAGTGGTTGATGGCGGCCGTGTTGAAGCCCCTGTCACCTGGAAGACGTATTTTATGTGCGCCTTCGCTGCCTTCGGTGGCATTTTCTTCGGATACGACTCTGGTTACATCAATGGCGTTATGGCAATGGACTACTTCGTTCATGAGTTCACAGGAAAGGTTTGTACGAATCCTTCAGCTGGTCTTGACTGGACTAACGGGCCTCGTGTCAATGCAGGTCAAATCCGACTACGAGGAGAACCCAGATTCTTATGTGATCTCGGCTTCTAATAAATCCCTTATCACCTCTATTCTATCTGCTGGAACCTTCTTTGGCGCTATCATTGCTGGTGATCTTGCTGACTGGTTTGGTCGCCGCACGACCATCATAGCTGGCTGTGGAATTTTCACAGTTGGTGTCGCCCTGCAGACTGCCTCCACCACCGTTGCTTTGCTGGTGGTTGGCCGTCTGGTCGCTGGATTTGGTGTCGGTTTTGTCTCTGCCATTCTCATTCTCTACATGTCAGAAATTGCTCCCCGCAAGGTCCGTGGTGCCATCGTTTCCGGATACCAGTTCTGTGTCACCATTGGCCTGATGTTGGCTTCCTGTGTGGATTACGGTACCGAGAACCGCACCGATTCCGGTTCATACCGTATTCCTATTGCTCTGCAACTTCTTTGGGCCATCATCCTCGCCGTGGGCCTGTTTTTTCTTCCCGAATCGCCTCGTTACTTTGTGCGAAAGGGCGATTTGGCCAGCGCAGCTCATGTGCTAGGTCGCGTCCGTGGCCAGCCTGAAGAATCGCAGTACGTTAGGGAAGAGCTGGCGGAAATTGTGGCCAACAACGAGTATGAAATGCAGATGATTCCCCAGGGTGGCTATTTTGCCACTTGGTTCAACTGTTTCCGCGGAAGTATCTGGTCTCCCAACAGCAATCTCCGTCGGACCATTTTGGGTACCTCCCTTCAGATGATGCAACAGTATGTTTTCTACACTCCCGTCTTCTCTACTATTCCATTTATCCGTTTTCTAATACGCTGGTAGGTGGACTGGTGTCAACTTTGTCTTCTACTTCGGCACCACCTTCTTCAAGAACGTACGTATCCTGATACCAGTTTCGGTGAAATCATCAGCTAACTCTGTGCCAACAGCTTGGAACCATTTCCGACCCTTTTCTCATTAGCATGATCACCACCATCGTCAATGTCTTTTCTACTCCCGTGTCTTTCTACACAATGGAGAAGATTGGCCGTCGACCCCTTCTTCTCTGGGGAGCGCTGGGCATGGTCATCTGCCAATTCATTGTGGCTATTGCCGGTGTCGTTGACGGTGAAAACAGCAAGACTGTCAGCGCTCAGATCTCCTTCATCTGTATTTACATCTGTATGTACTACCTTCCAATCCTTGTCTTACCAGGCTAATCCTTTCAAAGTCTTCTTCGCTTCTACCTGGGGCCCTGGTGCCTGGGTTGTGATTGGCGAAATCTTCCCGCTGCCCATTCGTTCTCGCGGTGTTGCACTCTCCACCGCCTCCAACTGGCTCTGGAACTGCATTATCGCCGTCATCACCCCTTACATGGTCGACTCTGATAAGGGCAACCTTAAGTCCAGGGTGTTCTTCATCTGGGGCTCTCTATGCGCCTGCGCTTTCGTTTACGCCTACTTCCTGATTCCTGAGACCAAGGGTCTCTCCCTCGAACAAGTTGACAAGATGATGGAGGAGACCACCCCCCGCACCTCCGCCAAGTGGAAGCCTCACGGCACATTCGCCTCCGAGATGGGGTTCGCCGAGAAGGATATGACTATGACTGTGGAGGACGTTGCCCAGAAGGCTTAGGCGGTGCTTGCTTAACTAGATTTCCATCCTCCGCTCACGCGCGAAGTAAACTTCACCCTTAACTTATTTAATACATCGCTCTACCTGTCAGGGTACATATATGATAGATATGCATCATGCCTGTCATGCTAACGCTTTATGCTGAATGAAATTAATCCAAAATCATTCTTCTTTCGGTCCTTGTAGCTTGACAGCACCAATGTGTTATCTAAATCATATTCGCCTCAGACAATTCCCTCATTCCTCTTAATTACAACAAGCGCTTCACCTCTCACACAACTTAACTAAGCGCCTCAACCTTCACCCCGTCCAAATTCCTCAGCCGATAAACAACTTGTTCCGCATACGACGCATCCACATTGGGCCGCTTCGCCCAATTTCACTGGTTGCACCGCTTTAATACACTCTAGCATTGTATTCCCCCTCAAGTATGTCCAGGTCGTGACCACGAGCTTCATGCTTGACCAACCCTTGGAAGTGCAATTTCTGTCATGACAGGCGAAACGGCCCACAATGATTGTGTTGTCTTGTTCTGGTGTCACTTCAACCCGTATCTGCGTGGTGCAAAGTGAATGCGAGGTGGGTGGAAGAATCGACAAGGTTGGATACCAAGGTGTGGAGGGGTCGGGTACATTGAGTAGGTCTTTGGGGGGGTTTCATCCGCGAGGAAGTATTTTGACTAAGAGAATGAAGGATTGATATGAGGTGGAAAAAAAAAAAAAAAAAAAAAAAAGAGGGGGAGATAGGGCTGTAGGTGGTGGACGAGAAAGAAGAAAAGAGAGGACGATAGAAGTAAACTCCGCTTTTGTGTCCTGGTAGTCTTGGAGAACAACTGCTACTGCGATCAAGAGATATACATTCCAGTGGATTTATTCTGCATCCCCTTTTCCACTCACCTCCTAGGGCCAGTGAACACATGATATGTCTGAACGTACCCTTCTATGGGTCACCGACACTTTGCCAGTTCCAACAGTGTCAGTCCCCTCCCCCCCCAGCCTCCCCCTCCAACCTGGTCATCAGCGGCTGTCAAGCAGCGCACTACAACATTCCGGTATCTCTCGCCCACGAAGAACGGTAGATCCTTCATGTACCTGTCAATAACCTTATTCCTAAAGTCCGCCGGTAGCAGTGAACTCTTCACGATACGGTCAATCATATTCCATTCCCCGATCTTAAAGAGCAGCAGCCCTAGATTTCACATCTCATATTGGAGGTGATACCATCCTAGGTCTGTTCTCTGGATCTGGAATTTGGAGATCCGGATGAAGATAGGTGGTTCGCTCTTCGAGATCCTTGTTCAGGAGGTTTTTGGCTGTTTTATCTGAACGGGAGATCGAGAAACTGGTTATGTATGGCGAGTTGAACATAATATTGGCGGAGGAGAAGGTCTCGGAAGAAACCAAAGTTCCGACTAGTGGCGTCTTTGTGATGCCAGTGGACAAGGCCAGATGAGTAGATTGAACTTGCGAGCTGTTGCGCGAGGAGGAGCCGCTGGTCAAGGCTTGGTGGGCGGAAACTGGATACGATGGCTGAGACTTTGCTGAGGAGCGAATGCAAAAAGACAGGCTGTTTCACGGGACTGGCATCGTTGAGTGGGTGGATGACCAGACCGAGCGAGTCTGGTTTCCCGACAACGCATATACTGTTCAGAACAGGGAGACTGGAAGGCTTAGAGTCGAGAGAGGTGAGGTGAACGATCTGTGCGAGGCGATGCCGCTGGATGACCAGGTCAGATTTCCGAATGGGGATACCACTCAACCAGTGCTGGGGATAGGTTTTTTCTGGTCTCCTTGTAGGCTAACCAGAAAAAAAGCCCTCGCATTTACTGGCCCCAGCTCCAGAACTGGTGTTAAGTGTCGATGCACTCCGCCGGTACTACTCCATCAGGACGTGCTTGTCACTTGGGCCCATCTTCGAGAACTTGATACTTATATTCAATGGAGTATCTATAACAAACATAGCACTTCTCGGTCCAACAGTCATATCGGGGACGAAATGGTTGTTGCGGAAATTCTTGAAATAATGGAAGGTACCTTCTGAGCCATAACATTGAAGCAGAGAGTGAGCGTCTCTCGGTGTATTATTGACCGTCAAAAGAGAGCTCTTCAATTTGAGCAACGATCACATCAGTGCCCATTGCTCCACTCACTCGATCAGAATCCTGAGGGGTCCCTTGCTCTCGATACCCATTTAACGCAGGACTTCGAGTCTCACTTTTCGGAGCGTGTGAAAACGGATGGGCAGAAGGAGTGTGGGTTCCCTGCGGCCTGCCTAGCCCTTGGCAGCGTTAGCTATTTGAGACGACCAGCACTAACGGTCTGACAGGAATGACTTGCAGCCCCGCCAGCCATACAATTCGTGGACGCGACTTCAAGCACTACTGTCGACGATTGAAGAGAGGCACCAAGCACTGATGGAGAAGATTGATCTTTTGGCGGATGTCAATAATTTCGACGAGGCGGAGCTGTCGTTTAGGATACATCAGAGGCATGCAGGCCAATAGACGGACGACTCGGACGAGTGTACATTATTTGGATGTGCAGATGTGCAGACGGTTTACTTGAAGCAGAAGGCGGCACGTGAAACCTCATCCAGCTCGGAGTCGATCTCCGTCCTGCAGCCTGCTTCACTTCCTCCTTTTCTGCTCAGCCCGCGTTCCATGATTCTTTCCGTTCCTTCTTTTTTGCGTCTGTTTCTCTTTTCTGTGGCCCATTCCGGACTTGTTACTTGCAGTCCAGGTCCCTCTTCACTCCTTGCGTTCTCTCCCTCAATGCCCCCCTCTTGCCGCCGGTGAAGGCACCATGCCCCAGACCTATACCCCGTTGCACGGCTCCATCCCCGAGGAAGATCTTCAATTCTCCGACGACGACGAGAATAATATCCGACTACACCGCATAGACCGTTCTGTCTCCCGCTCGCACTCCCCCAAGGCAAACGACACCGATTTCGAGTCCTACCTGGACTCCCTCACCGAGGCCGAGCAACAGCTGCTTTCTGCGTCGAAAGAATATGACATTGACGATTTAGATCTGTATGGGGATGGCAAGGCCTCTGTTCGCCGGAAACTTGCCGAGGCAAAGAAGAAAAAGTGGCTCTCACAGCAAGGTGGTTGGCGCGCAGTTTACTATTCCAAAGCTTGGTGGCGCACGCTGGTCGTTGTCATCATCGCCCTGGCCCTGTTGGTTTGGGGTTTCTTGGAATATTCTTCGTCGAGCGGCGATGGTTGGGGGGAATATGTGCGTTCAGCAAGCTTGTGGATGCACGCAGTGACTGATGTGGTTTAGGACATGCCGGGGCCTAACTCGTACTTCCCTACACCCAGGGGAGGGACTCTCGAACACTGGGCCGCCAGCTATGACAAGGCTTCAAAGCTAGTGGAGCGAATGTCATTGATTGAGAAGGTCAATATCACAACGGGGACAGGCTGGAAGATGGGAATGTGCGTCGGGAATACGGGTTAGTGGAGTTTCTTATGTATCTACGAATCTTTAATGCTAACCCTCGTTAGGCTCCGCCGACCTCGTCCGCTTCCCCTCGTTGTGTCTCCAAGACGGGCCCCTCGGAGTTCGCTTCGCAGACCGCATCTCCGCTTTCCCCGCAGGCATAACGACAGGGGCCACATGGAATCGGGATCTCATGCGGCAACGTGGCATTGCCATTGGGCTCGAGTCCCGCCTGAAGGGAGTGAATGTCATCCTCGGCCCTTCCATGGGTGCCCTTGGGATGATGCCGGCTGGCGGGCGCAATTGGGAGGGCTTTGGCTCGGATCCCGTCCTTCAGGCGGTCGCTGCTGCAGAGACCATCCGCGGCATCCAGAGTAACGGCGTTATGGCCACGGCCAAACACTACCTGATGAACGAGCAGGAGCATTTCCGCCAACCTAATGAGTGGGGCATTCCACACGCTCTCTCCTCCAATGTCGGAGACCGCGCCTTGCACGAGGTGTTTCTCTGGCCGTTTGCTGAGAGTATCCGTGCGGATGTAGCTAGCGTCATGTGCGCGTACAACCAGGTAAACAACAGCCATGCATGCGAGAACAGCAAACTTCTCAATGGCATTCTTAAGGATGAGCTTGGCTTTCAAGGTTTTGTGCAGTCAGATTGGCTCGCTCAGCGATCAGGCGTCAACAGCGCTCTGAGTGGTCTGGACATGAGCATGCCCGGCGACGGGCTTCACTTCGCGGATGGCCGGTCTCTGTGGGGTAGCGAACTCACCCGCTCCGCACTCAATACCTCTGTCCCGATGGAGCGCCTAGATGACATGGTGACGCGTATCGTTGCCGCCTGGTATCAATTGGGTCAGGATTCTTGGGAACGACCTGCGCCTGACGGCGACGGTGGCCCTAACTTCTCATCTTGGACTAGCGATGAGTACGGCTTTCGGTTCCCTGGTAGCCCGGGTGACGAGTCCGTTGCTCGCGTGAACCGCTTCGTGGATGCCCAGGGTAGCGGAGATAATGCTCACTCGATCATTGCTCGGAAAGTTGCGGCGGAGGGCATCGTTCTAGTAAAGAATGTCGACAAAGTCCTGCCTCTGTCGCGCTCTCCGACCGCCAATGCTGAGAGGCCTAGGCCGTATCGTGTTGGTGTATACGGAGACGACGCCGGACCTGCTGAGGGACCTAACGTGTGCCAAGATCGTGGTTGTTCTTCGGGAACCCTGGCAATGGGTTGGGGCAGCGGCACAGTCGAGTTTCCATATATGATCAGCCCAATCGATGCTCTGCAGGATATGTGGCAGAGTGATGTTCAGATGATGCCGTATTTGCGGAACGCTGCGATGCCAGCAGACACTTCAGACAAGGACCTCTGCCTTGTCTTTGTCAACGCCAACGCTGGCGAGGGATATATCTCCGCTGGCGGCATACACGGTGACCGTAATAACCTCTTCCTCCAGAGGGGAGGTGACACCCTCATCAACACCGTCGCCACGAATTGTGGCGGGCCAACTGTCGTGGTCGTGCACGCCGTCGGTCCTGTCGTAGTTGAACCCTGGATCGATCTACCTGGAGTGCAGGCGGTGCTATTTGCCCACCTCCCCGGTCAAGAAAGCGGCAATGCCCTCGTCGACGTCCTTTTCGGCGATATTGACGCCAGCGGTCGTCTCCCCTATACCGTAGGCAAAAGCCTCGCAGACTATGGTCCCGGGGCACAAGTCCTGTATGAACCCAATGCTCCAGTCCCGCAAGTTGACTTCACCGATGCCCTCTACATCGACCACCGCCACTTCGACCGCTACAACATCACTCCCCGCTATGAATTCGGCTTCGGCCTTTCCTACACAAACTGGGAGCTGTCCAACATGAAAATCAGCTCGCTCCAGAACGGTAAATCATCCCGTCTTCCAGCTGCACGTACCCCCGACGCCGTCTCCCCACCTACATACGATACGGCTCCACCACCCGCCAACGAGTCTGTCCTATTCCCAGAGGGCTTCCGTGTTCTCGAAAAATACGTCTACCCTTACCTCCCCACCCTCGAAGCAACAGCCCCTCCACCACAACCCCCAAAAGCCAACAACGGTAACAGCGACGGCGAACCCCGCCGCACCAAACCCTCCGACGCCGGTGGCGGCCCAGGCGGCAACCCCTCCCTCTACGAGGAACTCGCCCGCGTCGACCTAACAATCCAAAACACAGGCACCCGCCCGGGCCAACAAGTCATCCAACTCTACATATCTTTCCCAGAAACCGTCACTGAACTCTTCAAGCCCTCGCGGTCCATCCAACGCATCGATTTCCCGAACCGTGTTCTGCGCAATTTCACCAAGGTCTATTTAGAACCCGGAGAACAGAGGAGTGTAAACATGACAGTGACCCGCAAGGATCTGAGTTACTGGAGTGTGCTCGAGCAGAACTGGGTCATGCCGCAGGCCGAGTTCCACTTCTGGGTTGGGTATAGTTCAAGAGATTTGCCATTGGGGAAGCCGTTTGAGGCGTAGATTGGTAACTGCTTTGTATATATTTAATTCGGCCCCAGGTTTTACTATGAGATTGAGATAAGATATAGAAGAAGATGGAGCTGCAATTGGCATATACATAGATACCATAGCATAGCACATAACATAGTTAAAACTAGCATCGAAAGACTTCATTTCCTTGCATTGCATTTTCCCCACAAATGATAAAAGAGTCAAAACAATAAACAGTAGTGTGTGGAAATCGTAATCATAATCTAGCATAAACTAACACAGCGTACAGTATTAAAGTAAAGGAACGAAGCTCTTAGAGTTTCGATGCAACCCCCGGAGACGAAATCTCGTTGTACAGCAGACTAGTCAGGAAGTCGGCGTAGTCTTCACCCGTCACCTGGCCAGCAAAGTACCGTCCAGCGAGCTGGAACTTGTTGCCCTTCGGACCCTTGGCCGCTAGGGCATCGGCCTGCTCCTTGAGCAGACGCAGGGCGTAGGCCTTGTCGACCTTCTTGCCTTCGGACGTGGTGACGCCGTGGCGAGACCATTGCCAGAGTTGGCTGCGGGAGACTTCGGCAGTGGCGGCGTCCTCCTGCGCTTTTGTTAACAAGGGTTATTAAAAGTTGAGATTTAAAGGCGGCTTACCATAAGGTAGTTGATAGGGATACATCCGACACCACGAAGCCAGCCTTCCATGTAGGACAGGCCAATGTTAAGGTTCTTGCGGATGCCGTCCTCAGTAATCTTGCCGGGGACGTTGGTGTTGAGGAGGTCGTTGGCAGTGATGTGGACGTCCTCGCGGCGGATGTGCATCTGGTTGGGGGTAGGCATGTACTTGTTGAAGACCTCGGTCGCGATTGACGCCAGGGCCGGGTGCGCCACCCATGTACCGTCGTGACCTGCACGAACCTCACGGAGCTTATCTGCACGCACGTTATCCATGGCCTTGTCGTTGGCCTCGACGCTATCCTTAATGGGGATTTGAGCAGCCATTCCACCCTGTATACGTTAGTATTGGGAAGCTAATGTTGATTGGGATATTTCGTACCATGGCGTGAACACCGCGCTTGTGGCAGGTCTTGATAAGAAGCTTCACGTAGGCATCCATGAAGGGAACGGTCATTGTGACGTCGGAGCGGTCGGGAAGGACGAATTCAGGGTGCTGACGGAACTTCTTGATAAAGGAGAAGATGTAGTCCCAACGGCCGCAGTTAAGGCCGGAACTGTGGTCACGAAGTTCGTAGATGATCTAGGTTGTTAGCATAGCCCTAAACATAGCAAGCGAGAGTTAGTTACACACCTCTTCCATCTCAAACGCAGCAGAGATGGTCTCAATCAGAACGGTACCACGGATGGTACCGCGAGGAATGCCAATGTAGTCCTGACCCAAGTTGAAGACATCGTTCCACAATCGCGCCTCAAGGTGGGACTCCATCTTGGGGAGGTAGAAGTAAGGGCCGAACCCGCGGGCCACCAACTCCTTTGCATTGTGGAAAAAGTACAGACCAAAGTCAAACAGACTGCCGGAGATGGGTTCACCATTGATGGTGAAGTGCTTTTCCTCGAGGTGCCAGCCGCGGGCGCGAGCAATCAGGGTGGGTAGAACCTTGTCTGTGCGAAGCTTGTACTCCTTGTTTCCCTGCTTGAAGTCGACCTGGCGGCGAATAGCATCGTACAAGTTAACCTGGCCGTTGACCATGTTATCCCAGGTGGGGGCGCTGGAGTCTTCAAGCGGTTAGCAGAGCCACGATAAATTACTAAGTAACAAAAGGCATACCCTCGAAATCAGCCATGTAAGTCCACACCTCCGAGTTCAGCGCGTTCACGACCATCTTGCGGTCGGTGGGACCTGTAATCTCAACTCGGCGGTCGACCAGACCTGGCGCTGGGGCAGCACCCTTCCAGCTGGGGTCATCGCGGATGTGCTTGGTCTCTGGGAGAAAATCAGGAAGGTGACCCTTATCAATCTCGGCCTGGCGATCGATACGGCGCTGGAGCAGAGCCTTGCGGGTGGGATTGAAGGTGCGGTGTAAGATGGCCAGGAAAGCACATGCTTCCTTGGTGAGAATCTTGCGAGCGTCATTGCTCACAGGGCCGAGGATGGCCACATCCTTGAGCTGCACATCGACCTGAGACATTGTAGCGTTCACTTATCCAGAGTATAGTGTAAAGGAGAGGTGCTGCAAAGTTTCAAGAAAAGAAAGTCAAACAAGGGCCCGGAAAAAGCCTAGACCAGCCTCTTATATGTATGAAGCGTGTCGATAACAGTTCGGAAGGAGCGCATTGGAGACGACGTCAGAGGGCAACAAACAACCGCGGTCCAATAATGGAGGACGGGGATTGGGAGGTGCTTGAATTGGATCCATGGAGCACGGGGAAGCCACGCAGGGATGGCGACGAGAATGGAGCAGAGCTGATAGGAATTGGGCCATTCAGCGAGTCGAGGGTGAAGTTGAGCGTCAGGATGAACGGATCGGTCCCAAAACGGCAGTCAGTCACGGGATTTGTCCGCGGAAAAGTCACGTGATGCCCTACGGAGCTCGGCCGATTGCGGAGCTCATGCCTGCTCCAGCTACGATGACTACAATTTGGCCTCCAATGCACGGGGAACCCCGTCGCCCGATAAGCTCTCGTCCGACTACTGAGCGGACGGCAGTCGATATACCTTCAGTTTTACTCCATTGTTAGAGTGGAATAATGTCCAACGCGATCGAGAGCTACAGGGCCGGAAAGCGTGGATTAATGCCGAGGGCAAGCAACTCTCCGCACACCCGAAGCTCCAGTTCTAACTCGGAGCTCCAACAGCCGCGGTTGATCAACTGAGACGGACGAAAGGTGAAATCAGAAATACCCGCTGTTTCAAAGCTCTGCCTACCGAGATCATCCGAGGTTTCGTCCAATTATTTCCTGCATTCACAGTCACTCCCTTGAGTCCCTTCTCCAGTAACCGAAAGCCGTCGAATAGCATCAAGCAACTGTCTATCTTATATCTCAATAGCCACCAGTCAATTGCTGAAAAGCAGCAGCGCTATCGCACGTGAAATTGTCAGACAAACTACTTGACATGTGACTGGCAACTCAACCACCTTACCTTCCCAATACTCCCTAACCTGAGTTCGGAATTAAACGGGTCAACCCCATGCGTCTCAAAGCGATGTTACCAGGTCAATCTAGACCGTCTCGATATATCTTCTCACCTCCCTAACATCCAGTCAGCGTCTATCATTCAGCGGTTCTCCCTCACAATAGAGAGGTCTTACCAGTCCGTCACGGCTTCTTCCCACAAGCGCAGCTCATGTTCGCGAGTACCGCTAAAGTGATCCACGAAAAGGTCCCCAAAGACCTCTCGTGCGACACTGTTTTTGTGCGTGAATGCGGCGATCGCGGCCCCGAGATTTTTAGCTAGCCTCACTCCCTTGTCACTCGCACCTCCCATGTCTTCGCTCTTGGATAGCGGCGGGACGGGGATCTCGAGTTTCTTCTCCACACCCCGCCATCCCAATGCGACTATGGCTGCCAGTACGAGATGCGGGCTGGCGTCTGCTCCCGGCACCCGAACTTCCAAGCGAGTCGCCTTCGGACTGACGGCCGGCGGCGTAATGAGGCGGATTGAGGCGGCCCGATGCTCCAACCCCCAGGACACAGTAACCGGGGCCCAGAAGTTCTCCACTAAGCGTTTGTAGGAGTTGACAGTGGGTGCGAACATTAGCATGATGTCCGGCAGTCCTGTCAAGATACCCGCAAGGAAATGCCGTCCCAAATCAGAGAGGTGAGCCACATCCTGATATGGAGGGGAAGGGTCTGGGGCGGAGCGGAAGAACGCATTCGTGCCATCACTGTTCACCAAGGACATATGCATATGGCCGCTGTTACCTGGTAGCCCCTCCCGCGGCTTTGCCATGAAAGTGGGCGTGATGCCATGTTTGATACCGATAGATTTGACAACGTATCTATGCCGTCAGCAACCCCAGCGCAACACCGCGTTCAGTGGAAGGACTCACTTGAACAATCCCGCCTTATCCGCCATCCCCTTGGCCTCCCCGAACTGTAATGCCTGGTTTCGTCTGTCAGCATGGACCCCGAAAACGAAAGCCCAGTTCATTTATAGTTACCTACCGCTTCATAGACACCCGGTCCGCTCTCTGTGTGCCACCCCTCGATCTCACAGTTGAACTGCTCGCATGCGTCGAAAATGCCGTAATAATACTCTTGGTTATGTATTGGGCGGGTCAGACTGTACCCGAACATCCCCTCCGTCAGTGATGGCAGCGCTCCGACCGGATTCTCCTTCAGAAAGCTAGCTGTAGACGAGGCATTGCGGTTCGGTGTAGCAAATTGATAAAACTCATATTCCGCTGAAAAAGAGAGCAATAATCAGCATTATCCCGCGCAACAGACTGCAACAAAGGTTGCTCTACTCACCTCCCGCCATCGCGCGATACCCTTTCGCACCCAGCTTGCGCAGCGCCTCATTCAACAAACCCCGCGGGCATGCAAACAGTGGCTCCTTAGTATCAGGGTCATAGAAGCTAACAAGAAAGAACGGCACATTGTCCTCCCAAGGGATGCGCCGGAAACTACTCAGGTCAGGCTTGGCTAAGAGATCCCGATATCCGTTCTCCTTGTTGCTGATTCCGAGTTCTCGAAAGTATGTCCGGTCGTGCATATCCCAGCCGAATATTACTGAGCAGAAACCGAATCCATCGTCAACTACCGAGAGGAATTTCTTCTTGGAGACCAGCTTGCCTCGCAGCATGCCGTCGGCGTCAACGCCAGCCAGTTTTACCCGGGTGTCATTCTGGAGGACCTGGGCAACGTTATTGGAGTTGATTTCTATCACCGACATGGCATTCGCTGGAAATTGATGATGCGATTAGCGTTGTTATAACGTTAGGGCGTTGGAAGGCCGTGAACAAGGAGCTGAAGCGTGACGGCGGAGTCTGAGATGGGTGGGTCGGAAACGAGGGAGGTTCTAGTCAAGGACGCTGGGATTCTGCGACAAACACCAGTTAGCATTATTGAAGATCATCATGATAAGGGCCTTCCACTAACAGCTATGCAGATTAAGCGAGAGAGATGTTGGTGAGTTGTCCTCATTTTCAAGCCGCCGTATGGGCAGCATTATGGAGCTTATCTTAGATTAGTGCCTACCCCGCACCAAACACAACATCCCTGTTTCCTGCCAGCAGCTCCAGTCCAGCTTCCTCCCTTCTCAATTATTTCCAGATTCCCACTTCCACCCCTCATATCCAATCCAATACTGTCTCCCAGAACCTGAAACTACAATGGCTACCGCCAGAGGCCGTCTCCAAGGCAAGAATGCCATCATCACTGGCGCCGCAGGGTAAATCCACCCCTCCCACACACCCACACCCACACCCACACCCACACCAAGCGGGGATCCATATCCAAGTCGACGCATCGCTAACTCCAACAGCGGAATCGGCCTCGAAACAAGCATCCTCTTCGCCCGTGAAGGCGCCAGCGTCCTCATGGCCGATATCTCCGCCCCTGCCCTCGAGAAAGCCATCGCCCGAGTCAAGGAGCTCGTCCCCAGCGCCCCCCGCGTCGAGACCATAAAGTGCGACGTCTCCAAAGAATCCGACGTCCAGGCCATGGTTGAATCGCAAGACTCTTGGGGCGGGACAGACGTGATCTTCAACAACGCGGGAATCATGCACGCCGATGACGCTGATGCAATCGATACCTCGGAGAAAATCTGGGATTTGACGCAGAACATCAATGTTAAGGGGGTATGGTTTGGATGCAAGCATGCGGTGTTAAGTCTGCGGAAACATAAGAAGACTAAGGGGAGTATCATCAATACCGCGAGCGTGGTGGCCTTGGTGGGAAGTGCGACGCCGCAGCTGGCGTACACGGCGTCCAAGGGAGCGGTTTTGGCGCTGACGCGGGAATTGTCGATTGTGCATGCTAGGGAGGGAATTAGGTTTAATGCCTTGTGTCCAGCTCCGCTGAAGTATGTCATACGCCATCCTTCGAACTCGCTCTAATGACTGACGGATACAGTACACCTCTGCTGCAAGACTGGCTGGGTGATGACCGGGCGAAGCGTCACCGGCGTGAAATTCATTTCCCGATGGGACGTTTTGGTGAGGCCATTGAACAGGCACATGCGGTTGTCTTCCTGGCCAGTGACGAGAGCAGCTTCGTCAATGGTGCGGACTTTGTGGTTGATGGCGGCATGTCCAGGGTATGATTCCTCTCCCTAGGTCAAGAGACAGCTAAGCTAATTCCGACAGGCGTATGTAACCCCCGAAGGACCGGCAACTGCGGCGCCTCAAAACCAGGCCCATTAAACTGGCTTCGACCATAACGTGGTTGATCACCTGATGACCGCCGCCACCTGGCGACCAATTTCTAATACAATAACAATATTGAAATTAAAGCTTTTAAGCCACATATAATTTATATTATATAGATATCTTTTAGATTATTAAAGCTAGCATCCTAATAAAGCTATATAGCACTTTTTTTAAACCTAAAAATATTATGGTAGCTAGATCTGCCTGTCTTAATAATTTACTATGATAGAGGCCAGCGCGCTAGCACGTGACCACCGCTCTCCATCCAATTAGTACAACTGCCCTTCTCAATCAGATTGAGACTACTTACCATCATTTTGACTGACTTTCGCAATAATGGAGTCTTATAATTCTTGTGATTCATATGATGGCACAACCAAATCTGAGCCTTCGGAGTTTACTGTTCCAGCAACATCTTTGAATCCTTTTTTAGAGAAGCTTTCAGAAAGTATTAAGCAACAGCCATTTAGTACTTCCCGAAGCCTTACGAAAAGATTCGACGACCGTCATTTTGCACTCATGAATGACAGGACCCGCGAACAGTTTCTCGTTTTTTCAGATGTCCCATCCAAGGAACACTCGAAGTTAAGTGATGACAGCTGTCGAATAAGCAAGTTTGCTCGTCTCTCCTATAATGTAGCAACACAAATTCTTATCGTCAAAAATCATACCTGGTCGTGAACATGAGGCTGCATCTCGAGCTTTTATTCTTTGCATCCATGACGAATTATAGCAATGCAATTACAGGATGAAATTGACGAACTCGGTAGTACAACTGTTCAGATTGGGGACTGGAAAAAAGAAGCAGATGAATGCTGGGCACTATCTACGCAAAGTACACCACTAACAACAATCCTTGAGATCGGATTATCAGAGTCATCTGGAAGGTTAGCGCTTGACGCTAGGGGATGGTTGGAAACAAGCAATACATCAGTAGAGGTGGCCATTACTTTGAATATCTGCCGAAGTATTCCACGAATAATTATCAAACACTACGAACTATGCCCTCGGCAGTACTCCATTGAAACTCGAGCATCACCTACCTCGGCATCTTGCGTTCAGGAAATTAGTATAACTCGGCAAAACAATATAACTACTGGCTCCTGTGATCTAAGGATACCCTTCAGGAAATTCGCCGGCCGCGACATAAATCCAAATAATCAACGAGAGAGAGATCTTCAGAGCCTCGTAGAAAAAATTTGGAGGTTGCAGGTTTTCATTTAGTGCACAGAAAAATAATCGAGTGGAAGTTCATGACGCAAAGCACGGATGAGGGGAAGAAACACCGCCGTCGGTCCATGGCAATCATGCGACCATCTCATCATTCTCCGATGGCATGATCGCCATCTCTCGCAGCTTTTAAGCAGCTTCCACTGCATTAATATTAATGTTCTTTTACCAGCACCAACATCCAACATTGATCTAAAGTCCAATCTTTCCCATGCAACCTGATCTCTCGGCCCCGCCTCCTCCACAGCGACCTTCTTGGAAGCGTCCTGCACTGATCCCGTCCGTCCAACTCAGACGCTGGTATCTACGTCTCGCCCCCTGAAATTCATTTCTCTTCTAATCGTTTGCGTCTTTAAGGTCCATTCCTTTACTTGCGACCATCGCAATCGGTAGATACATATCAACCCCCTCTCCCAGCGGCGAGGCTGACTCGAGTCTCAACAGGTTACGGCATAACCCACTACGGGGCGACCAAACCAGACTCGCCCTACCACCTGGCTGAGGAAGAACGCATTCAGAAAAATCAACAGCTCATGGATGCCTACGGATACAAAGACGACGTGGACGATCTACAAAAGGCGCTGGAAGCTTATGAGATTCGGTGATTTCGGTGGTTGTTTTTGTTGGCGTCGGCGTCGGCGTCGGCATTGGACGGATAACGGAGTACGGCGTATTATTCTCTTGCTTTTCTCTTGCCTTGTTCAGCTGGTCCTTGCAAGGTTCGAGGTGTCTTTGCTTGTCGATACGCTTCGACTGTTCATCCAATTTGATCCACTTCACTTACGACAGTATGTTGTTCGATATTCAGGAGACAATTCAAATGATCTGCAGTGAGTCAGCTACAGTCCCACTCTCTTCCTTCGTCGGATTATTTGTTGGGTTTGCATGAGTCCTTCGAGTCTTCGACTCGATGAGAGCAGGGAATTACTTTTCCACACCAGCATCATTATTATTGAGTTGGATAGATCGGGAATGTCCAAGCGGAAGCCTGCATGACCAAGCCACGGCGTGATCTTCATTCGTAGCCCCGTTCAGTCTCTGGCAGCCTGTGATGTGACGCCATCGATTGGACCTGCCTTTTCTGCCGTGCAAAAGATAGCTTCAACGATCCAGAGACAGTCCCTTGCGTTTTGCTTTTTTGTCATCTGAGCCCCGCCAAGCATTGCTGATCACATGCCAGCCCTTATCTCAACAGAGAGGAGGTCAAGAGTCATGGGTATATTTAGGAGGGCCGCTCTTCGTCCCCGTTCTGTTGCTTCTTCCCTCCGCCATTACCCTCCATGCATCTCGCAACTCTTCTCCTCGCCGTCGCTGGTTCCTCCATCCAGCTCTGTGATGGCGCCGTCGCACAGTCGGTGTTGGTCGATCGGCGATGTACCAAAACCACTGTAGCCGTTCTGTATGTCTTGTTTACCGGTGTAGCCATATGGCGCTGATACCTAGAACTAGGGGAGGGGGAATGGCTGGGGTTACTGCCGCGGTTGGTTGTCCTCGTCTGATAGATGATCGCAACTAACTTCCACAGCAAGCCCTGTCAAATGCTTCGGTGACGGATTTTGTCCTTCTCGAATATAGAGACACCCTGGGAGGCCGGGTCTGGCACACCGACTTTGGACAGGACCCGAATGGGGATCCGTACGTGATCGAATATGGCGCGAACTGGGTGAGCAGCTTTCGTCCCATATATAAATAAATCACCTTTAACAGCCACAGATACAAGGATTGGGATCGTTGACGACTGAAAACCCAGTCTGGGGGCTTGTGAGCACATCGCCCACAATCTAGCGTTCAAGTCTGACGTTGCAGGCACAAAAACATCGTCTCCAAAACACCTACTCGAACTACGACTCCATCCTCACGTACAACGAAACTGGATACACCGATTACACCGACCTTCTCGACGCTTTCGAAGCCGCAACGGAGAAGGCTTCCGAGCACGCAGGTCGAATTCTCAACGAAAATCTGCAGGATATGACCGCGCGGTCCGGTCTGGCGCTGGCCGACTGGAAACCGCGCAGAGATGACATGGCAGCACAGGCCGTGGAATGGTGGAACTGGGGTATGAAACAGGACGAGGCAGCAAGGCCCGTTCGTACTGATTGATAAACATTCAACTTACCAGGCAGCACAGCTAACAGACGCACCGCAGATTGGGAGGGCGGCTACTCTCCCGAAACGAGCTCGTTTGTCTTTGGCGTCGCTGGAGAGAACCTGACATTCAACCAGTTTGGTGACGAGAATAATCTTGTCATCGATCGGCGCGGCTACAGCACGATTATCCAAGGCGAGGCAGAGACCTTTCTTCAACCGAACGATCCGCGACTCCGACTCAACACCCAGGTCACCCATCTCGAGCACGGCTCGGAGGGCGTTGTTGTCCACAACCGCGATGGGAGCTGCATCAGCGCGGCCTATGCCATCTGCACATTCTCCGTCGGTGTGCTGCAGAATGACGCGGTCGAGTTCGTCCCCGCCCTCCCCGAATGGAAGCAGACGGCAATCGAGAAATTCAACATGGGCACATACACAAAAATCTTCATGCAATTCAACGAAACCTTCTGGCCCACCGACACGCAGTTCTTCCTCTACGCCTCCCCCACGACCCGCGGGTACTACCCCGTCTTCCAATCGCTCTCCACCGAGGGCTTCTTCCCAGGCTCCAATATCATCTTCGTCACCGTAGTCGAGAGCCAAGCGTACCGCGTCGAGCGCCAATCCAACGAGCACACCCAGCGCGAAATCCTTGCCCTCCTCCGCCAAATGTTCCCTGACAAGCACATCTCTGACCCTATTGCCTTCACCTACCCACGGTGGTCAACCGAGCCTTGGGCGTACGGGAGCTACTCCAACTGGCCCGCAGGGACCACATTAGAAATGCACCAGAATCTACGTGCGAACGTCGGCCGCCTGTGGTTCGCCGGCGAGGCAACCAGCGCACAGTACTTTGGGTTCCTGCACGGCGCGTGGTTTGAGGGGCGGGAGGCAGGCGTACACGTAGCGGAGTTGTTGCGGGATGAGTGTGTCTCGGTGCATGGGGTTGAGACGTGTGGGGGGAGGATACACTATGATGTGCTCCATGGGACGACCCCGATCAGTGCGTACACGGCGCTGAATGGGTGGGGTGTGAACAGTACAAGTGTACAGGCGTAGTTCAATCCATACTCATTCTCATATCTGATAGGAGATAACAGACTTGGCGACTGGGTTGGCTTAACCGACCCCTGCGGCAACCCAGCACGTTGACCATGTCACACATGTCCCTGTGCAATAATACCTTCTAATGAATACGAAGTCATCCAACCATCCAGTTCATACGAATTTGCCGCTGCTTGGTGCCGGATGATTGTGCTTGCCAGGGGTTCTCATTAAAGTCATCGAAGGGAAATAGCTTTGAACCTGTCACGCCTCGCACCTGCCTACCTGGTATATAGTACGCTTGCTGGAATATCTGTTGATTTTCCATTATTGTGCCTTTTAGTGCAGTGGGAACCAAGTAAAGCAAGCACCCAGGCCCTCTCAGACTTAGACAGTTGCCCATGCTGGGAGGGCCACGAGACACTCCACCACGTGATTTTCACTGCCCTAAAGCTAGGGGCTCGAGCTACACCGCCAAGTGAGACTGGAAGCAGCTGTATGTCGATATTTGAAGAATCAGAGCCGTGGTCAGGGAATCCACCCTTCAGTGTCTGGAAAAGGCCTACCTATATCAGTATCTATCATTTTCTACTTCAGTGATGCCCTCCTCCGGGCAGCTATTGCAGCCCCGTGGTTGGTGAGTGCAGTCGCGAGGCTGTGGACACAAACACCGTCTCAACAACAGTGGCCAGGCCATACTTTAGCTGTACCAAGCAAGGCCTTCCAAAGGCCTATAGCTTAATTATTCTACAGCTCCGCTCAGGTTGCTCTGCCTTGAACCACTACCTTTTTAAGATTAAGCAATATAATGAGGATAGTAGGTGTTCCTGTTAGGGCAGGGCTCTATAGACCCCCCAGCATGCCCTTATATCCTGTAAGAGGTAGCAAGCTAAGCAGGCAGAGACGATGATTAAGATCACTGCATGAACTGATATTGACCCTACCTAGGCTAACTATGATATTATTATCTCTAATCCTGAGGCAGTAAGGTTCGCGGCTGAATTCATGCTTAAAATGGGCCTCCTAGGCTAGTTTAGGGGTGCGGAATTAGATCTGGAACCCCTAGAGGCCTCAGGATTTCTGAAGATCCTGGGGTAGTTTAGCCACGGGAAGAACCCCTAGGGGTGAGCCCCGGGATCCTGAGCTTACATCCCGGGATACCCCTGGCTTGCCCAGAACCACTAAGCCAAATTGCCAGGAAATAAGGTGCTGAAAACAATCACTAGGAGGTCCTGAATAGGCAACCGGTATCTAAGCCAACCGGGGGCAATGATAATGAAACATCATGGAATCTACAATAGAAACAGAGCATGGGCGGAGGAATTGACGCAGTTTAAATAAATAGAAGAAGGATAGTTGCGGCATTCTCTTTTGATTTTCCTGTATACAGAGCTATCGTTGAATGTTCCACTTTGTACAGCATTAACAGCTTCAAGTCTTGCTTCATTCCCGAAGCATCTGCACAGCCGGATCACAGATGTCAGGCTCCATCAGGTATAAGAATTTGAATTGAATTAGTCACCACACTAAATCCAGAATACAGAGCATGTCTGGTCTCTCTCGCGCAGGTGATATGCTAATGCAAGCATAATTTAAGTTTTTCCCACTCCACCCAATCCACAGATGGCGACTTTGGACGGTCCATTATTCCTTCCAAATAATTCTTCAATATTGGCGATTTCATCTTCTCTGCCCACGAATCCTGGGTTTTCTCGGAAGCGGACTATCCAGTGGCTCGCTTCAGTCATTGGTTATTTCAGACCAGCACTCTGGTCTTGTAAGAGGGCCTGTATGAGCAATGCCTTTGCATAGGCAGCAGTAACTAGAGCAGGGTATGCTTGCCACTCTTTATATTTGTGGGAGTCGCAATAGTCGCATATGCCGTGTATAACCCGAGATGAGATTTCATCCATAAGTCCTGCCTCCATTTCAAAACAGAGAATGCCCAGATCTTGCGCAATCAAATCGTGGCTTCTAGCATCTTTCATGACCTGATTTCCGGAAGCAATCAAGCTATAATGGATATGAGGCTCTTCCGTTGTCCGTTTGGGGCGGTTCACTATCTGGTTCTAGTCGCATACTAAGCAGTTGGACCCGCCGCCTACGTTGTTGATTTGAATGGCTGGTCCTTTAATGGTCGTGGAAACTGACTTTGTACTTCCTTCTTTTACAGGCTGCTGGCGCATAATATCGCTGAATACGGCTTTTCCAAGCATATAGTCGCTCTCCATCTGAGCAATCAGCTTAAGAAATAGTTAAGGAGGTTTGTTGAGGGATCCTGTATGATGTAATTGTTTGTTGTAAAGTGTTTTTCCATAGTCATACTGGATAACACCGCTTAAGGTGCCAGTTGGCTTGTTGACCACAATATCACCAAAGGCGTATGTCCGGAGTTTCACGCGGAACGCCCCCTCCAATGCCAACCATCAATCCAAATCGAATGTCTTTGTATGTAGACTTCATGTGTGCTACCACAGCAGTAGCAGATGTCGTCCCATAGACCCCGGCAGGGAGACAGGCCACTACCACATTATGGCCGCTAAGACTCCCAAGTGTGTAGACACTGTGGTCGAATTTAGGCTGAGGAAGCGCAGGGTAGACCTCATCTAACATGACTTTGTGGCGGCCAGTTCTAGTGGCAAGGCGCAAATCCACGCGACTGTGTGTGCATCGTGCGTGAGCGTCATTTTGACCTGGACAATATATAACGGGAAATCGGCGGAGTAAATTCTACTTTCCTTCCCTTCAGCAAAGGGACCTTAATTCAAAAATGCGAGATATAAAGGGTCGTCAAACTCAAGTGAGATGGTGAGATGGTGGAGGAACGAGAAATCGAGGGGTAATGGCCGACGCACAGTCGCAAGGCTGTCACAACTGGAGATTAATCTTCGGCTCGGCGATATGCATTTGACGACAACCGAGGAAGAACCCAGGAAGAGGGGAGTTGGGTAGGGAAGGTATCCTGAAGGAAGCTACTAACTCTACAGCATCTCGGTATTTCGAAGTCATGGCCGTGACAAACTATATATATATTGGCTGAGGTATCCGCGCATTAGGCGCTCTCTCATGTTGCCAGATTTGATTCGCCACTTCAACAACAAGAATGGCTAGCCCAATAGGCAAGGCGTGCGAGAAAGTCATTAGCTATCGATTGAAGTTGAAAGAAATCGATGTCGTCAAGCAAAGTGAGGCTGGTGGGATGTATAAGAATAGAAAGTGGATTTGGAGCCCCATTAAGTAGTGAAATTAGTTTTCAGAAACTCAACAATTGGCCGGCTTGCATAATTGGCAATGCGTCTGACTACGAATCAGGAGATTGCAGGTTCGAGCCCTGCGTCGGTCAATGTTTTTCTTTTTTACCTCATTCGTCCCGTACTTGTCGCTCCACCAACAAACATACCCAGTTTGGTGCTGGCCTGTTGCAATTATCCAACCAGTTTTCTTTCCTGGCCCTTTTGTCAAGTTGGGTGTCATTTCTCATATAGCTTTCTTGGCACTGGATCCCTTGAAAGTTTTCAAGATGATATCGATGCGAATACCACCACCTACTTTACATGGTTCTTGGTATCCATACGATTGGTTTCGGAAATGTCTACTCTCATGGATCTCCCCCCTGAGCTCCTTCTCTGGGTTTACCGAAGCCTCAACAATATGCAGGACGCCCTTCACCTTGCCCAATCATGCAAACTACTATCCCAAATCTTTGACCGTCCAAAGAACCGGCTGAAAATCTTCCTTTCAATCACAGTAAGCACTACTCAAAGAAACCGACCTTGCAAGCCAAAAATAAAATAAAAATAAAAAGTTCCCTGACCCCCAAACCCAGGAGAATATGCCCCGGACCCCAAGCTCCAACAACAACAACAACAACAACAAAGTCTGGTTTGAAGACCACTTTGGTGCGGGTTCTCTGTGGCAACCCGCAGAATCAGACTTACCATCAGAGCTCACGGATTCAGCGACAAGAACCTTCCTGACTACCGTGGGCTTTCCTGCCGTCGAGCTCAAACGCACGGGTTTTGACTCCAGGCATCTAACGAAAGATACGGGACCCCTGGAGCCCTACGACGCGGACGAGCTGTATGGCCGGCGCTACCCGGATGACGACTCCCCTCCTACGGACATCTGCTTCCATTTTGGAAGTGTTGGGGAGTGGATGATGATGGTCAGTGGAGAGGATGGAGAAGTTTCTCTCTACGATCCTGGGGGCTGGGACCATGCAGATGGGTACCAGGGGATGATTGCAACTTCGCTGGCAGGGTTTGCGGTGCTGCTGGCGATGCTGGCGGAGGTTGCGGAGTGGCTAGATATGGCGGTGAATGGGTTGAGTGATGATGAAGAAAGGGAGGAGTCGCGTGGTGCTATCATGAGCAGGCTAAGAGAGAGGATGGTAGCGTACGATGATTGTGTTGGGGAAGGGTCGAAGTTTTGGGATGAGGTGTTTGAGGGTTTGGAATAGGTGACGATGACGATATGCGCGAAGTGAATTGAATTGACTTGTGAAAACCGAAAAAGTATTTTGAAAACGAGACTAGAACATTATTTTCACCGGCGAAGGAAGCAAAAGGAAGCAGAACTATAACTAAGTCTATAGGTATATACGATACGACTCTAAAGCAAACACCATCTATCCCAGAACATTAGGTAAATTCATGATGCATCATTCCAAACAACTGGTCATTTAATCAGCCTCATCGTCGGTATCGACCGGCTTGGGGGTTCCCTTGGGGCTGTTAAGCCTGTTCATGTGAGTTAGTCATGATGATTCAATTCATCTAAAAGGGAGGCAGAAGACGTACCATTCAATGTGGCGAAGGCGGCGCCGAGCCTCACGATCCTTCAACTGCGCACGCGTCATCTTCTTCTTCTTGCGCGCCTTGAACTTGAGCTCGCCCTGGTCCTCGGCGCCAGAGTTAACCGCGGATGCGGCAGCGCTGTTGGCGACCGAACTAGCTGCCGTGCTACCAGTCTGGGGGGTCGAGGCAGCGCTATCTTCGAACCGGTCCAAGGAGACGGCAGCGTTGGTGCGAGAAACGATCCGGCCGTCGGCAATATGCAATTGTTCCGGGCAAAGAGCTCCGACGAACTCTTCGTTGTGAGAAATCATGACAACTCCACCCTTGAAGTCGCGAATGGCGACGGCGAGACCGCCGAGCGAGTCGCGGTCCAAGAAGTTAGTGGGTTCGTCCAGCACGAGCAAGTGCGGGTTGTTCCACATGGCTCCGGCTAGGACGACCTTGACCTTCTGCCCACCGGAAAGACCGGAGATCTCGTTGTGGTTGGCGATCTCGGGGTCTAGGCCGACGTCCTCGAAGTGCTTAGCGATGGTCTTAGGTTCCAAAACACGGAAGCCGAGACCTTCACGCGATGCCTCGTGGTCGTCGAATTCTTGGACCATCTTGAAGAAACCAAGGTTGAGGAGAGTCTCGCGAGAGATCATAGTGTTATTTTTCGGAAGAAGGCCAACCCATTTCCTGTGGTAAGTCAGTCAGTTTTTCTGTGGACTTCGGTGATTGAATGATACGTACACTTCGTATTGGAAAGACTTCTTCCACTTTTGTCGACCGATAAGTGTTTCGATGCGGCGGGGCCCGCGGCCGTCGCCAAGATCGACTGGCTTCTCTAGCTGTGCCTTGTCCTCATCGGTGAGGATACGGGTTTGCTTGAGGAAGACTTCACGGTCGTCGCCATTGGCGTAACGCCACTGTAGGTACTGGCTAGGAGTCTTTTCCATGTGCATCTCGACGTGCTCCAGGGCATGTTGCTTGATATAACCAATACGTAGGTTGGGGTGCTTCTCCACCTTTCCAGTCTGGGGAATGGTTTCGCCAGTCAACATTTTGATGAACGTCGACTTACCCGCACCGTTTCCGCCGATAATGGCGATGCGCGAGGACAAAGTAATCGACAACGACGCATCGCTTAGAGATGGTTTCTTAGCACCTGGGTAGGTGTAGGAGCAGTTGGTCATTCGCAGGATTGAGCGGGTGTTGGACTTGATACCGGATAGGATACCAGGGGGCGGGAACTTGAACTGAACGTTGGACGCCGAAAGTGTGTAGTAACTCTTTCCTTCAGGCTTGACCTTGACAAAACTGTGGCCAGTTAGTTTCAACTTCTTGGAATAGGGTCGGGGATCGGATCTTACTCAGCTAGGTTACCCTTGTAGCAAACCAGTTTCTTCTGTTCGTAGTGATAGATGTCTGTGCAGACCTCATCCAGGAAACCGGAGTCGTGACTGACGATCAGACTCGTGATATCGGTGTGCTTCTTGAGATATTCTTGCAGCCACTTGACGTTGGCAACATCCAGGTGGTTAGTCGGCTCGTCCAGTAGAAGCACGTCGGCCTTGAGGAGCATGGCACGGGCCAGAGCCAGCTTCATCTTCCAACCTCCCGACAAGGAGCCCACACCCTGAGACTGGCGTCCCTCGGGGCCATCGGTGAAACCGAACTCGAGCAAAACCTCGCGAATGTGGTCATCGCCTTCTGCGGCAATCTTAGGGTCTTTCTTGGCGTAGTCGAAGATGGTTAGATCGGCGTCTTCTCCTTGATTATGCTCGACAAAGCAGGTTCGGACCTGGTCCTGCGGCGGGAAGCCCTCGAGCTTGTCGTTGGCAATGCTGCGCATGAGGGTGGACTTGCCGGCTCCGTTACGTCCGCAGAGACCATAGCGATGTCCCTTTAACAGCCGAAGGTTGGTGTGTGAGAGCAGAAGCATACCACCGTAAGCCAGCGAGAAATTTGCATTGACGATTTCCACCTCGTTAGGATCATCGGGGATGGTCTTGCCGAACTTGCGCTCATCATCTTCAACGAAGTGAGTCTGGACGGCGGCAGCAACTTGGTCGTGCTTGTCCTCGGCAAGCAGGCCGCGCAAATACGGGGCAATGCACAAGGGAATGCGGTCGAGCATGCGGCAGTTTACATCCTCACGCACCATCTCAGCGACATAGGTCTTAGCAAGCTCGAACAGAGTGACAGCATCAGGACGCGCCAAGCCACCATTCTCCTGGATCTTGGCGTGAAGAATCGCAAGAACCTCATCTGGAGTGACCTTGGCAATGGATCCGGCGGCGATGTCCTTATCGGACATGGCCTTTTCCATGACATCCATAGCGCGAGTGGCGAGCTCTCGAACCTCGGGAAGAGAAGCACGGTCCTTGACACCCTTGACACCGGGCTTGAGTTTAGGCAGGAAAGTACGCGCCTCAGCGGGATCGTGAACCAACTTTGTCAAGTTCTCCACCACAACAACGGTCTGACGCAGGGTCTCCTGAGGGGTGGTAGGCGAGTTGAGCGAGCGCTCAAGTAGAGGAGTAAGCAGAGCCAACACCGGAGAAGTCACGATGGCGACGAAGGTGGTCTGCGACAAGGCGTGGATAGCCTTCTGCAGTGTCTGCTGAGAGGGTTGCTCCATGGTCTTGATGAGGAGGGGGATGCGGGGCTCCACATCGTCGTTGGACAGGAGAGTGGTGATGGCGGTCATGGCCTTGCAGGCGCGTTTCACAACTTCATTTTTCAGATCGTGCATACCAGATTCCACCAAGGGGATCAGGTCCTTCAAGTTGTTGCCCATGGCCTCGCGGAGGACATCCTTCTCCCGCTCTTGTTCCTGGGACCCTGAGCCCATCTGGGCCTCAAGCGCCATCTTTTCGATGAGAGAATAAGCGCCGACAAAACCCTGCCACTTGCCGGACCCGCGGCTCAAATAGCTTGAGAGGGCGGGGAGTAGCGCATTGACCTTCGCTTCTGGCTTGAGGGCCACGTATAAGGCATCGATGGCGTACTGGGCAGAGTCACGCACGACGGCACCCTTGTCGGCCAGTGCATCGAGAGCCAATCCGAGGACACCACCGTCTTGAATCAGGAAAATAACTTCAACCAGGGGATGAGCGGGAGGGAAGCGTTCGAGCAGAGCGCCGAGAATCAGCATCGCACTTTCACGCTTCGTGCCATTTTTCTTGTCGAGAGCAGCTTTCTTGATCTCGGGAAGAACAAAGTTGTAGGTATAGAAGGAGAAGGGGCCGGCACTCTGGATCAGGAGGTTGGCCAAGGCATATGAAGCGTCAAGCGACTGCTGCGAAGTTTCGGCGTTGAAGATAGTGTGGAGGAGAGAAGAGACTTCCTCAGTGGTGGGAGGAATGGCCGAGGAGGATTTGGTAATGACGGTAGGCATGGCTGGGATGGATTCAAGATGCGGCATTCTTGCACTTTTCTATCTTCTATCTTTGCTCTGTTAGTTCAGCCCACGAAGCACGGTCGAGGAGCAGACTCACGGAAAAGGCGAATGCAGTGGTTCAAACTTTTGAGGGTATAAAACAGAGAACAACCAGAAACGATGACGGAGAAAACAGTAAGGAAACCCAAAAAAGACAAGGGAGAACGCGAAGCTCCCGAAGATAGGAGAGGAGAGTTGAGTGAGTGAGATTTGATGGAGGGGAACTGGGAAAATTTCCAGGCGATAAAGACATTTGCGCCTGAGGCAGCGGGTCTCGGCCAATCAGGAACGAAAAGTAGAAAATTCTGAGTGCCAATCAGACGCACGGACTGGAGCGGGTGACGGGCTTGGGGCTGCTCTGTGGCTGTGCTTTGATGCCTGAACTGTGAGGCAGATACCCCGCGATGGGGCTTTCCGCTTTGGGGCCACCCCGCACCTCGGCTGGGCACATGATCCTCGCCCCCCTGCACCTGTGTTGTTTGCAGTTTGCACTCAATGATCCCGGCTTTTATCGAGGGAACAAGAAAATTGATAGGGATGTGATAAACTTGTAGTGAACATTGTCATATACAGATCTACCGATGCTATATTAGTATTGATCCAACGTTGCTCCTGCCGCTTACCCGTACATACTAAGTTGCCGAACGGTGAACCCCTCATGTGATAACCGAGCGGTTGCAGTAGGATAACACCCCCAATTCGTGTGAATGTGAAGAACGAAAATGGAAAGAGCCTGTATATCGTAGCCAGAATACATTACTCCGATTTGAAGCGGTCCGGACATCGGAGCCGTGAGCGCAGTTCATGTGCCGCAGACAGCCTCGGCCTGTGGCATTCCTTTGGACACCGCGGCCAAGCGGGCCGTTTGATCAGCTCCGAGCTGCATTTCGTCTTCACATCCCGACAACTCTTTCCCTTGCTTTTTCTTCTTCTTCTTCTTCTTCCCCTCAGACCTTCAATTGATCTCGCCTCTCTTCTTCACAAACTTGACTTCCACGTAGTCCAGCCCTCGTCTTGAAAATGGCTCTTCCTCTCCGCACCGCCCGCCATGCCTCCAGGTTAGCCCAGGTACGTTACCCCTCAGCTCAACCGAATCAACCGACCGACGGGGAAATGCGTCGCTTGAATTGAGCTCACAATCGGTCGATAGACTATCTCTCGCCGCGGTTATGCCACGGCCGAACCAGACCTCAAATCCGCCCTCAGGGCTGTCATCCCGGCCAAGCGCGAACTTCTGGCCGAGGTGAAGAAGCAGGGCGACGAGGTCATTGGAGAAGTCAAGGTCTCCAGCGTTATCGGTGGCATGCGCGGCCTGAAGAGCATGCTCTGGGAAGGCTCGGTGCTCGACGCCGACGAGGGTATCCGCTTCCACGGCAAGACCATCAAGGACTGCCAGAAGGAGTTGCCCAAGGGCCCTACTGGCACCGAAATGGTCCCTGAGGCCATGTTCTGGCTGCTGCTGACCGGCCAGGTGCCCTCGACCAGCCAGGTCCGCGCCCTTTCTCGCCAGCTGGCCGAGGACTCGCATCTCCCAGACCACATCCTCGATCTGGTGAAATCGTTCCCTCGCCATATGCACCCAATGACACAGATCTCGATTATCACCGCGGCTCTCAACACCGAGTCAAAGTTCGCCAAGCTCTACGAAAAGGGCATCAACAAGGCCGACTACTGGGAGCCCACCTTCGACGACGCTATCTCCCTCCTCGCAAAGATCCCCCGTGTCGCGGCCCTCGTCTTCCGCCCCGACGAAGTCGACCTCGTCGGCAGACAGAAGCTCGACCCCACCCAGGACTGGTCCTACAACTTCGCTGAGCTGCTCGGCAAGGGCGGCGCCGAGAACAGCGACTTCCACGATCTCCTCCGTCTCTACCTCGCCCTCCACGGCGACCACGAGGGCGGCAACGTTTCCGCCCACGCCACCCACCTCGTCGGCAGCGCTCTCAGCGACCCCTACCTCAGTTACTCCGCCGGTCTTCTCGGTCTTGCCGGCCCGCTCCACGGCCTCGCCGCCCAGGAAGTGCTTCGCTGGATCCTCGCGATGCAGGACAAGATTGGCACCAAGTTCACCGATGAGGATGTCCGCACCTACCTCTGGGACACCCTGAAATCTGGACGTGTTGTTCCTGGTTACGGCCACGGTGTCCTCCGCAAGCCTGACCCTCGTTTCCAGGCGCTGATGGACTTTGCGGATACGCGTCCGGACGTCCTCGCCAACCCGGTCTTCCAGCTGGTTAAGAAGAACTCCGAGATCGCCCCTGGTGTTCTCACTGAACACGGAAAGGTACGTTAATAACGAAATGCCTTTTGGTCGTCTATGTTCCACTGTGCTAATTTGATAATGTAGACCAAGAACCCCCACCCCAACGTCGACGCGGCCTCCGGTGTGCTCTTCTACCACTACGGCTTCCAGCAGCCTCTGTACTACACCGTCACCTTCGGTGTTAGCCGTGCTCTGGGACCCCTGGTGCAGCTGGTCTGGGACCGCGCCCTGGGTCTTCCCATCGAACGGCCGAAGAGTATCAACCTCTTGGGACTGAAAAAATAAACGTTTTCGCCTTTTTGTTGTTAATGATACTTTTGTGTAGTTTTGCAGTCGATTCGCTCCTTCAATAGACTAGATCATACCTAGACTGTGCCGACTCTAATGTTTATATATATAGTTGAGTTTGTATCACCAAACCAGTTGCTAGTAACCAACGAGGTAGGCCGGGGAAGCATGCCCTCACCTCAAGTCATAAATCTATAACCTCACCTTCCCCTCTACAATCTCCGCCCACTCCCCCTCTGCAAACGGTTTATACCCATCCTCTACCGGCGGTAACCAGAAAAACCGATCTTCCTTTCCCTCCCTCACCTTACTCCCAATCTTGGCGGGATCAACTCCTTCCTCGCGTAACGCCACCTTCCCCTGCTTATGGTTATCCGTGTGCGTCGAGTTCTCCACGATGCGCAGGAACACCGGCACAGCGTACTTGGGGAGTCGGGCGCGCACGAACCGAGCTAGATCTTTCAGGTCAGCGTCGGTGGTACCCTGTCGGAGCTGGAGGGCAGCGCAGCCAGCGCGGCCTTCGTGGTTGGGGACTGTAACGCCGTAGACGTTTGCTTCGAGGATTGCTGGGTATGCGCCGAGGATTTCGGAGACTTCGGCTGTTGCGCTGTCGTGGTGGATGGATAACCCATTAGCTTTTGCCATATATTCTTTAACGTGAACGAGGGAGGAGAGACATGACATACACATTCTCACTCTTCCACCGGAAGGTATCGCCCAGTCGATCCAAGAAGTACCATCGGCCATCCGACTGGCGTCTCAGCGCATCGCCAGACCGATAATACAAGTCGCCCTTCTTGAAAACATGCCGCAGGAACTTCTTGTTCGTCGCGTCTTCGTTCTCCCAGTAGCCCTGGAACGCCTCCTTCCCGGGTACATTCACCAGGATCTCCCCACCGACCTCATACGGCGCACGAACCACGAACCCTGTCTTGGGGTCTCGAAGCACATCTCCCGTATTAGGATCGATCACCACGGGGACAAACGTGTTGCTCATCAACCTTCTGACCAGCAAGCCATGATGTCCCACACTCCCCGCCGTAAAGGGCCCTTTGTTATAGTTAAACAGCGAGAAGACGCCCTCTGTACTATTAAAGAACTCTCCGACCTCGGGGACGTTGAAGCGCTCCCTGAAGCGCTCCCAAATATCCGGCCTCAGCCCGTTCCCATACATCATTCGCACGCGGTGTTCCTTGTCCAACGCCGACGGCGGCGCTGCAAGCAAATACCGCGCCGCCTCACCAACATACACAAACGCCGTGGAATCCGAGTCGCGAATATCCGTCCAGAACTGCCGCACGCTGAACTTGCGCCCGATGGCAATCGACACCCCCGTCGCCAGGCAGATCATCTGTGCCATCGCCGACGTCCCATGGTACAACGGCATGCACGAGTACCATCGATCGCCATCCGGCCCATCCACATCATCCATGCCGTCTCGCCGCAAAATCATCGTCTGGTACAGCCTCGACATGGTGAACGCGCACCCCTTTGGCAGCCCAGTCGTCCCCGAGGTATACAGCAGAATAGCCGGCGACTCCCCGGGGGTATTCGGAACCAACCTGCCATCCTCCGGCACCGTAGTAGGGAGCGAGGGAATCAGCTCCGTAATGAATTTCCCATCCACAATCACAGCCTCCATGTTTACCTCCTGGGTTTGACCCTGAAGCTGCAGCTCCCCCATCCGCGCCTGACACCCTGGATCATCATCCACAAGCACAATCCGCGCCCCGCTAATCCTCAAACAATGCACCAGCGCATCCCCAGTGAGATTATAGTTGATCGCGGCCGGCGCACACCCGATACTCCACAACCCCAGCCAGGCAAAGACAAACTCGGGCCGGTTCTGCAAATACAACGCGACGAGCTCGCCGCGCTTCACGCCCTTCGAGAGGAAGAAGTGCGCGTACTGCGCTGCCCGCTCCCGAGTCTCGCGGTAGGTGTATGTGCCCTCGCGCGACCAGATCGCGATCATATCCGGGTACTTGGCGGCGCTGGCGTCGAAGACGAACCACGCGCTGAGCTTGCCTTGGGCGGCGGCTTGGCCATGGCGGCGGAAGGCGCGCGCGGTGATGAGGATGCTGTAGAGATCTTTTGTGAGGTGGAATTTGGCGTTGAGGTAGGCGGCCAGGGTTAGGGCGGTGGCGGTTGCTGTCTTTTATTAGTATGGGAAAGAGCGAGCGAGGTGTGTGAGGGTGGGAGTACCGAGAGCCATTGTCAAGGATTCAGTAGGTAGGTTTACTATGCTCAGAATTGATTATTAGAGTAGAGAGTGAGGTGAGTGTATTATGAACTGCAAGGTGAGGAGGTGGTTTTATCTATAGCCGAGACCTTTCTTTGTCCTCGGCTTCTCCACATTCCCGACTGCGGGGGGGAATCCATTAGCATTCAACTCTTGTGATTGATCATTGATATTATTATCAATAAGAGCATACTCTAGCTATTTCTAGGGATTTCCGTTCTACATACGCATCTCATTATTATTAACCTATCTGGTTGCTTAAAACACCATACCGTCCACTCATCCTGGATGAGCTCGTACGAGTTAGCCCTCACTTCCGGATCCCACGTTAGTATCCTGTGTATGAACCTGAGAAACCGGTCAGTTCCCTCTCCCGGTGGGATTATGGCGACGAAGTCCTCGAGAGAGGTTTTGGGGATGGGGGGGCTGAGACGCCCAGTTGCCTATATAGAGTAGAGAGACTGGAGTTAAGTCTCCTTCGCTGATACATACAGATGAAGAAAGGCGGGCGTACGTACCCTGTTCATCAAAATAGGTCGAAAATAGAGGGCTTTTTCGAATCATCTCCAGCAGCGGGAGGCCCCAAATATCCAGTATATACTTAGGCCAGTGCCAACGGAAGAACATTACTGATCGTTGACCCGATCAACGGCGTCGATTAGATTCTCCCCTTCCAGTACGCGGGAGCAGCTGCCCCATGAGTCGTGATTAGAGGGACGCTAGGATCCAGCGTCTCTTGGTCTCCTCGATGTCCTTGAGGTTGCTATCATCGTCGATTCGCATGAGAACATCCTGCAGCGAAATGTCTGCTCGAAGGATGGTGAGCAGGTACATACAAGCAAAAAGGCTCTCGCTATCGGGGACGAATCAGATTCACTATCGGTGCTAACACACATTTTCAGTGAAGTGGAGAGTAGGTGAATACTACTTCTTAGTATTCAGAAACAGATGGACTTGCAACCCTCTGGTCCTAGGCTAGCCAGACCGTGGAATACGCGCCGTATCCAAGCTTTGCAATGAATCACCCGGTACTGGTCTTTGAACACCTGGCCGAGTTTGACGGGGTAGTAATGCCTTTCATGGTATCGCAGCAAGCTTTGTTCTTCGATTGCTTCAACAGCCACCGTGTGGTTTGGTCGACGAAGTGTCCGAGGAACTAGCAGAAAACATGGTTGGGTGAATTGCCGTACTGATCTAGCGAGAAGATGCATGTTGGAGATGATTTTTGGCTGTAGTGCTTAGCCGCCGCTAAGCCTGTGTGGCATATTTCTGCTTACGCTACGAAAGATAAGTGTTTTCTATTGTGGAACCTGTTTAATTTTTGTGCTATTGATCCGCGTCAAGGTTCGGCTGTTCACTTGGGCCCCGGCTGGTATACACTCATCTCAAAACCATTGGTGAACGGCAGAGTCATATTGCGGAAACCATTCTCAGGATTCCTCAAGTACGCCAGCAGATCCGCATAGCCGGCCGCACTCGAGATGGTATTGTCGGCGAGTATAACAGCACCGGGCCGGAGGTGAGGCTGGACAATCTTGAGAGTCGGAAGAGCGAGCGAAGACCAGACTATCTCCTTCTTAGCACGGGACTATAATAAAATAACAATCACAAACAGACTTAACTTACTATCAAGAAGAAGAAGATCAACCTGCGGCAGACCAGCCTTAAGAGTCTCAAGCAAATCCCCTTCCCGCAGATCAATCTCGCGACTAACCACCTCGCCACACTCAGCCCAGTACTTGCGCGCAATGTCGGCCTTCTGCGGCTCCTTTTCAGTCGCGATCACCACACCCGACTTGCCCGAGACAGCCTTCGTTCTGGAGATAGCCAGCGCGAGGTAGATGGTGCTGACTCCGAAGCTAGTGCCGGCCTCGACGATATTGGTAGCGCCCATGGCCGTGATGAGCTGGTACATGAATTGGCATTTGTCCTCGTCCAGGGCGATGAACTTGTCGAGCATGAGCTGGTCAAAGGCATTGTTGGAGTCGCCGTCGAGCTTCTTCTCCAGGTCGTCTAGGACTTGGGATGAGAATACCTTGCCCTTGTCTTTGTTTGAGATGGCGGCTTCTTGCTCGAGGGAGATGCGGTGGAGCTTGGAGAGGAGCTGGAGGATGTGCTCCGGGGCGTCGATGGGTGATGGGGAAGAAGACATAGTGTGGGACGGAGTTCGGTGTTGGATGATATGATGAAGATGGTTGATATACTAATGTTGTGTAGTTAGTTAGTTAGTTAGCTAGCTAAGCGGGGAAGCAGTGACTCATATTTAGAGTGGGGTACTTATGGTAAGGTTAATACCTATCACGTACCTACTAGGCTATACAACATCGAGGACGAGATGGATACGAGGTCCACATGATACCCACATATAATACAGGTGAATTTGGTAAAACAGCCTTGACAGAGACATCCGGGGGTGATTACGACTACAACCTATCCACTGTACCACTGAGCAACTTGTCAAAGGACACCCACCCTCAACGTGCCTCACGCAAAAGGACTAGTGTGGGGAAATGAAGAAGCCGGCAATGTCCTGATAGATCAGAATGGCAATGCCGGGGTTGTTGATTTCGGACAAGGCTGGATGGAAGGATGGGTTGATTGCTACCTCGCGGGTAGCAGAGGGCAATATGCAAGGGCTATGCAAGATAGAAGAGTTCTTGGGTCTTATGTAGGCCGGTTTGAAGATTTTCCTGCTAAGATTCACTTCGTAGGTTCGATATCTGGATTACGCCTCTGCTCTGGTTAATGTAGTGGCTGAACTGTCTGGACCCATTGCCCTAGTAAGGATGAATGGCCTGGAAGGGGATTTAAGCTCTCATCTCCCCTGCATTACCATCCTATCTGTTGGGGAATCCTTGTGCAGTTCCCACTAGTAAATTTGTCTCATGGATATCAAAATACACCAATACAGACTCTAAGGTAGACATGTTGATTTCACGTTTTTGAACTGAGAGGACATGATATGATAGCACTATTAAACCCGAGACGGGCCGACGTAGAAACAACCAACTATGTAGTAACGAATAACTAAACAGTAGGGAAAAACTAGGTACTACTTAGTGACGAACAAATATGCAGTAACGAACTAAGAAGTAGCAAACGCAAATCCAATGTCTTTGATAACAGGAGCTTTGACCTTGACACAAAGACTAACCACTCGCTCATCAACACCAACCGATTTTTTCTGCCAATGGTGCTCGCCACGGGGGTTAACGAAACCGAGATCCAAAGTGCGAGATTCAGAAGTAATGAACTGCGCAAGTCAATTAGTACATATACTTCCCTTCAAACAGACCAACGGGAAAAAAAGACAAAACTCACCTGAACCCCATGCAAACGCGAAGAAAATCTACCAAAGTAGCAGACCAATCCGACAATCGTCTCCTGGCTCGCAACATCAAACCCAACCACATGGGCCACAGTATTCTGGATGTACCCGCGAGTCACCCCACGCCCAACAAGCTCCTGGGTCCCATCCGAGAACACAAACAGCAATCCACCAAGTTGCCTCTTCTCGCCGAACGGGTAAAAAGCACGGATTAAAGCGAGCTGGTTCTCAGCATTGTCGAAGGTGACGCGCACAGTTCCATTTGTAACAGCGGAAGAGCTCATCAAGGGGGTAACGATAGGATCGAAATGAGAACCAAAATAAAAAAAGACCTTTTCACGAATAGCCTCGCAACAATTCCAAATGCGGCGCAAGTTTCTAAACCCGAACCAGATTGGCTGGCCGAGGACAGAAAAGTCTCCGCCGGGGGCTGGGGCGGACGTTTCGTGGAGTAGATGTAAGAGAACAAAGTAATTGATTGGACTGCGCACTGTCGACAAGGTCTGATAGAACGTGGTGCCATTAAGCCAACGGTAATGGTGCTGTAGACGGGACTTCCAGAAGGAATTGGGGAGGTGTGTTGACGCCGAGTGGAAACTAGGACTTGCGATGGAGAGGCTGAGCACTGAAGAGGAGGGGAGGAGCTCGAGGATCTTGTGGCGGATTTCGAGGGGGATGTTGTGAAAACAGTCTTTGGGGCGGGATTGGGTTTCTACAGGACCCCAGATGGGGCTTTTTGCTCTGACTACATCATCGCGAGATGCGTAGTGGATGAAGGAGAGGAAGTTGATTGGCCTTGTTGGGTCTGCGACAAGCCACTGGGAGGGAGGGTTAGATATCTGTAAAGTGTGAGATTATGGTAGGGTATTAGTACATACCTCGTGGCCGTGCTGTGCTTCCCACCTGTGCTGGTCCTGGAAACCACTCACACTGTCGCCGTATGCCCTGGGGTCGTTCCAGTTAATCACTTTTCCCACACTCTGTCTCGAGAACATTTGCATGATAAGGAATAGGTGTTGCATAGTCAACTGTGGGTATAGCAGGCCAGAAGACTTGCAGACAACGAAAAGCATTGCAAAGCAAGAGTCATGAACAAGGAAGCTGTTGCGATTCGGGTGCATCTGGTTGTCTCCGGCACCTGCAAAATGCAGTCCCTCTCCCGCGTTGTATTGACCCTTCTCATGAGTTAGCAATAAATTGATGAATAGATATAGAGAGATACTTACGCTCTTCGTCAGACAGACGCTAACTCGTGCACCTGAAGCAGTCTTCTTCTGGAGACCCAACATCCTCACTCGATCGAGCCACTAGCCACATAGTCAGGACTTGCAGAACGGAATCTGAGTTGAAAGGAGACTTACTTGGACATCATTCTGTAAGAGAGTTGAGCTATTGTATCCATTCTGGGACGAGCAATGGTCTGCATGGTAGGACTCATCACCTCCAGCTTCACTATCCTCAGGGTCGGCATCGAGATCACCACCACAGTCACAGGCATCATCATAGCAGCGATTGATATCATCAGTTTTATCTGCCAATGAGGCCCGACGTAAGTGCCAGGAGCTGAGCGGCCCACCACAGATGTTGCAGTAGTGGGTGCTCATCGTTTCTGGTGGTCCGAGAATGAGGTTGCGGATGGAAAGAGAAAGCAAGAGTCAAGGTGGGAAACAAGGGGGCTTTTATGTTTGAAGTGAGGTGACTCAGAAGAAAATTTCTGCTGGTGAGTGAATGATGAGAACATTCCTCTCTTTTCATGATCTGTTCTGTTTTTGGTGAATCCGCCTGGGATAGTCTTCTGATACGCCGTATTACTATTACCTACACCTAGCTACGGATACTATCTCCACCCCAACAGAGCCTCCTCCAGCTGTCACCCACCACCCTTTGTACACTTCACCCCACCCTCTAGCCTACTACTCTCGCTCTCTTCGTTCGACTATCCTTCTGGCAAGATGCACTGTATGTTCTGAAGATATAATGTTAAGTAAGCTATTCCAGCAGTCTTATTAAAGAGAATGCAAAGATCACCACTGCTAACAGCCGCTCTCTCTTTTGCCAGTCGCTTTTGATTGCGCGGGGACATTCAGATCTCGAAATGGAACCATTGACAAGCATCTCAGGGAGGACTGCAAGTCTCAACTCGTCATCTCTACCTCAGTCCCCTGTTGCTCCTTCTTCCTCGATCTTCTCCTGCTAGGTTTTGACATCATCCTCCGCTACCACCAACAACAACCAAACGTTGCTCCTCACGATGGGCCCTTGCTCATGGCAAAACGAAACCGGGTCACTGCAGTGAACATGTATCTCCGGGTCGTCCATTTAGCATTTTGATGAGTTAAACAATCAGGCAGATTGCGATAAATGCTCACATCCGATGTCTCTACACCTTAGCTATTGTGAGTTTCTCAGTGTTGAATTTATGTTGCTAATCTTTACCCTGCAGATTCTCCCACTTCTAGCATTCCGCCTGCACGGATCTCTCGGTCTACAAGTAAGCAATTCACTGTTGAGACACGGCAAGTTCAGTGCTAATTCTCGCAGCCATTGGGTCTCAGATTACTCCCCGGGGTACAGTGGTCGACGAACTTACTGCTCGAGTGCACTACTTCCATATCATCCGAGTAAACGGGACCCCTGCTTCGGGTAAAACCACACTCATGAATCTGACGGTTAATAAGTTGCTTGAATACTACCCGGCAACTCCCATCTATAGGATCTCGGGTTGGGAGAGAGAATCGGTTTGCAATGCACATGGCTGGGCTGCTCATCTCGAGGCATAAACTGGAATTCATGGCCACCAGTTGCTGACACATCAAACCTACCTCCTTCTTGACGAGGCTCAAGAGTCTTACTTGGACGGCGAGCTATGGGCTGATTTATTCAAGGCTGTTGAAACAGCATCTCAGGTGTATATTATTCTCTCCATGTCCTATGGCTCTCCAACAAGGGGCTTCAACGGCTTCTCGCAGAAAAAATATATAAAGACACCAATGATCTTCAGCATGGACCAGCAGATATCGCTTAAACCAGACAAGAATATTGAATTTCCTTGGAAACCTGTCGGTCTTCTGCTTGATGAGGATGAAGTCTATGAAGTTGTGGACCGTTATGTGCCAACTTTTATTCCAGATTGTCAAGCTGTTTTAACACGAGACTTGAAGCAAGGATTTTTCCTAACCAGCAGCGGACATGTTGGGTTGCTTACATCTCTTATATGTGTTCTGGCTGTCTTCCTAGTAAGCCGTGTCTCTGAGTTAAGAGCTCGGTTCTTTTTTACTAAATTTAATACTTTCTATAACAGGCTCTTTATAAAGTTGTGCGCAGTTGCCAGCCTATTACTTGGTCAATAACAAGTAAAGCTCTCTTCACTGATCTCGAGCAATTCTTCAACTTCATAGATACCCGCCCATTTGCCAGAGGTCTACCACCACAGGATATAATACAACAATATGGTCCTGCTAGTGTTCTCAAGGTTGCTATTACTTGTAACGGGATATACAAGTCTAGCTTTGAAAACAAGAGTGTAGAACTGAAAGAGGCCCTTGAGAACCTCTGGATAAATGGGTGGCTCCACGCAGAGAAATCAAATAGTGATGTACACTTTGTATTCGCAAGCCAAATCCATCGTTGGTAAGTACATGGTCTGTAATATGCTTTACACATCTTGCTTATATACAATCTAGGTATTGTCAATATCTTTTCTCAGAAAAAAATCCTGATTATGAACTTGGTTATGGCTCTCCCCTACAATTAGCACTTGATGCTATTAAAAGTTTTCAACCTTGTCAACTATCAGATGCTCCGTGTTCACTGACAGGCAACAACTTCCTACCCCTGGAAGATCGGTACCGAAAGGAATTTTATCGTTGCCTGTTTCCTTTACTGGATGGTCGTATTGTCATGTCTCCAGAGTATATGATCAAGGCAGGCACCAAGGGTGGCACGATTGACTTTCTTGTGGCCCAGAAGAAGTGGGGATTGGAGCTTCTGAGAGACCGTGACAGGCTTTTACAACATATGCAAAGGTTCAAACAAAATGGGCAATATTTCAGCATGATCGAGCAAGGAAAGATGGAACAATATATTATTCTTGACTTCACTAATAAAACACCACAGAAGTCTCACCCAGGTAATTCGATTATTGCCTATTCATTGCTCGGCTAATATCTTTACTAGAGTTTTAGGAGCACCTCTACCACGTTGTATTTTCGGAAAACTATCGAACAGTCCGAGTGGTAAACGCCGATCTAAGCGAAGTAGATTGTTTTGTTTTGATGGAAAATGGAACTCCTGTCCATTGAAATTTTGAACCTCTCTGCTTCGTCTTGTCTTTTCCTAGTCAGACGTCCCCAGTCTAGCTCTAGAATAAGTTCCGGTGCCTCGACCTTTACCGGGAATTACGGGTGGAAATGCGGCTGTTCATGGTCCCAGTCATGGTCATTTAGGGGGTCATTTTCACAGGTTCTGACATTCTAGTTGTAAAGGCAACACTTGGTGCTGTGACAAGAGGACTGATTGGTGGTGAGCCAGAGCTTTGTATTCACCACGGATCATGGGATATCACAACACATGCGTCACTGGAAACTGGCACAAAGCAGTGTCTTGCAGGGTTGATGAGCTAGTTACATACTGAGATCTGGTCAAAGGACTGCCAATGGTTTCTTGTCCTTGGCCTATATTGATATACTCTGTTCGTGCCCTTGGTACAACTGTAGTTAATCGCATTCCTAATTTGATGAGTTATGCACCCCCGTACCCAAAGTGTTAGCTTGGAGCTGGAAAGCAGAAGACAACTTGGTTGGCGCTGAATACATCATAATGGAAAAGGTCGCCGGCATCTAGCTTAATAAAGCCTGGCCGAAGATGGGTATTAAGGAAAAATTTGAACTGATAATGGCCCTCCATCAACAGGTCTTGATCCACCAGTATCTACAAGATCACCGAGGGCGCCGGTTCCCATTCTATATCCCAGGTTAGTTGGCTGAGGTATAGGACGGGGTTGGAATTGCTGGGGGGAAGGGATGGTACCCAATGAAAGAGCCGACTAGGGCTGCTAGGAATAGTAGGCCAGTTGCACCGGGGCCCCAGTTGTAAGGGGCATGTGTCATAATTTCGGAGATGGTGTTGAAGGAGACAATTCCTGTGTTCGCGTAAGCTAATATATTTATTTGAACTCTTTCTGAGGAATTATGCTCGCATGGACGCCTTGTTCACTCTCACCAGTCGATTTCCACGACCATGCCTTGTCTTTCACAGGCTCGTTTGCAACCCCTTCAAGGCTTTCCAATCGTCGGCAGAAATCCCCAACAGCAAAGGACTGTCGGGTGATTAGTGGGTGTTGACTTGCGGAAGTCGACGCCCACCAGGTCCAGTAACTGAGGAAGACGGGCTTCCTGGGACTATGGGGGCGGTTAGAGTGCACCAGTCCCCAATCGCGAGGCGCAAACACAAGTAAACTGCCTCGAGCTCAAGACCTCAGCGTCCAGCTTCAGGCATCGATACCCTCGTCATCTACCTCGACTTTGACCCAGCAAAATCAGCGAAAAAAAAAAAAAAACCACTGTTCGGAATTGTTTGAGAACCTGCTGTGCCGATTCCAAGGCAGAATGCGCCCGAAAAGCCGGAACGATTTTGCAATCGCGATTATCTGCGCCCTTCCCCTCGAGGCTGATGCTGTCGAAGCCATCTTCGATGAACTCAGTGTCTATTCCTTCATCAATATCCAGTTTGGAAATGGCTCTATAACCCTCCATCGTCATGCCTATGCATGCTTATCCTCTCGCACTTCAGTTGTTCTATTCTTAAACAGCTATATAAATCCTACGGGTAAGGACCATGACAAACCGTTTCCAAGCTTGCCAAGAGACCCCCAGCTTGCTTTAAATCTAAACGCATATGGACTGCTAGTAGTACTCGCGGCTGAGGGTTCGTAGTCTGGGCCGGGTGATTGAAATCGTACAGTCCGTTTGCTCAAGAACACCACCCCACGCGCGACGAAATTCATCCTCCGTCATTCAAGATCGTGGTTACCAGTGCGGAAGCTCTCTCTGATACGCTGGGGAACATCGCTTCCTTTCTCATCCATGGCAATCCACACCTGGACGGGTGGTAAACTCCGGCGTCCTGGAAAAACGGAAGGGTTCTCCAAGCTTCGATAGCTTCAAAGCCCAATTCCATGTACTGCGGGCTGGAGTAGTCTGCGCGGATGATCTTGTTGATGTCGGCGGATGCTCCGAGGGTGTTGGATGGAGGGGGCATGATGCGAGACGGTACGCTGCACTGACGCCGAAGATGCCTGGGCGGACGATGAGGATCGTGTCTTGTTCCATGTTGCCCTGGACGTTGGGTGTTTTCATGAGTCGAGATGGCTGGAGGTTGACGGGCTAAGGTCGGTCAGTGTTGGTCTTATTAATCGCAGCGAAGTTGGAGTCGATCGATAGCAAGTGAAGATAACAATACAATATGCTCAACAAGGCATGGCTTAACAATACAGTACAAATGGTGGGTGGATTTATAACCCCGAAAGGCTATCTGAATACAAGCGGTTGGTCCGGGAATTTAAGAGGTGAATGAGCACAAGACACTCAGAGTTCATGATGGCATTCTCCCTCTGACTCCTACCTTCAACCCCCCACGTCGAGAGATTTTATACTTCAAGGAACTAGTATGGAGAGCTATTCTCGTCGAATTTCCACCTGGGTCCTTGGCCATGCCCTCCCTCCCTTTCATCACCAACTCCCGGACGTCCTCGAAGCCGCCGACGATGGCCCAACACCCATGGAACTTTCGGCGTCAGACTATGCGGAGGCACACAGGTTATTTTGTGACCTATTTCATCCATGGTGGCTTGAATTGCCTCCAGGGTTCGAACGCCAGATCGCTATCCTGCGTGAAGACGTCCACAAAAGATGTCGTCTAAGGAACTTGAGTTGTCTGGAAGAGCTCCGTCAATTCTACCACGAGCTGATACCCTTGGTTTCGGATTTGACGTCTCATGAGGAATCCCTGAGACTCGAAGGTAGCGAACAACGGGAGAAAAACTATGAAAGTATGGACCTAGATCCACGCCCTCAGGCGCAGACTAGAGCGCAGGTGGAGGAGATGGACGTTGATAGTGACAGTGATGTGGTGAGAGAGAGAGGTAATGGAAATGGCAGCTGGGGCTCAGATACTCTAATTCTACCACACCAAAATTCCGGTCCCAGTGAAGCAGTGCCGAGGAGGCGAGTGGAGGGGGACTGTACGATTTGCTTCAGTCCACTAGAGGATGATCAGATATCCGCGTGGCTGGATGACTTCGAACGCAAATTGAGTAACTTCACTCTTTCTAGTAAACCTGGAGAAAGCCTCTTTGAGGATGATGGCGACGACGACGACGACGACGACGACGACTTTTGCGAGCTGGTTTGGTGTAGCGCATCTTGTGGAACCAATTACCACCTTGATTGCTTTGAGAGATGGATGGACGAATTCGAGTTTGATGAAGAAGTCACTTGTCCTTCGTGTCGGAAATTTTGGAACGAATGAACTTCCTGTACTGTTTTCTCGTTTAGTCCCTCAGAGAGGAGTCTGTTTCCAGTGGCTGAAAAATCGTGGCTTCACAGCTATCTTTATGCTGCCAAATATAGTTTTCAATTCTCTTTCAGGAATAGCATGATTTAGCTCGGAATAATAGCGTAGAGAATGTTATAGTCGAGCTGTTTTCTTTTCCATTTCGTGTAACCACGTTTCAATGACCTCTATAAGGCCATCGATTTCTTCCATGGTATTTCCCGCGTGTAGACACACCCGTACGCGCTCTTTCCCTGCTGGAATAGTGGGTGGCATGATTGCACGAACGATATATCCCTCACGTTGGCATATGCTTGCGAGCTCTCGGGGCACGCGGCTGCGGAGTGAGAATATCGGTGAATTTGAGAAATGGTCCACTTCGATGATTGACGAACCCCAGGAGCTCAGACTGTCCAGGCGGCTTCGAAAGTAAACAATCAATTGTCCAAGTTTGCGCTGTTGCTAGAAGATCGGTTAGCAGCTTTCATCGGCAGACTATTGCTTCTCCCATTATACAAAAGGAGCGTACCTGTTCAGTCTCTCCTTCAACAAGCAACTCATAGGCAGCACGTATGGAAGCAAGAAAGGGAAATCCCAAGGCAGTAGTGTAGATCAGGCTGCGAGCGTAATTGATCAGGTAGTCTCGAGTATCTGGGCAACAAAGGACAATTGCTAGACAGATTATCAAGATCGCTTCTCTAATGGTTGAGCATGAGTCTTACCTCCGTGACTAGCCAAAGCCTTGCCAAACGTATGTGTCCGGATGAACATACGGTCTTCTAACTCCAAATCCTGGACAACTCCAGAACCGCGCGGGCCAAAGACGCCGGTCGCATGAGCCTCATCCACAATGAAGTATCCGTTTTTATGAGGCAGAAGTCGGTCCACGATACCTACGAATTCGCGGATAGGCGCAACATCACCGTCCATGCTGTAGACGGATTCGATGGCAATGAAGACGTTCTGGCGGCCCTCGTGAAGCCGGGAGTCTGCCATAATCTCTGCTTGTAGCACTTTTTCCAGACCGCTAGGGGAACTGTGAGAAAACTTGACCCGTTTTCCTGCCCGTGAGAGTCGCATCCCTTCATGCGCACTCGCATGGATGAGCTCGTCATACACGACTAGGTCATCCGGCTGAGGGATGCTGGAGAAAACGCCGACATTGGCATCATATCCAGAATTGAAGAGAAGCCCGCTCGGAGCATTATGGAATGCGGCGATGAAGTCCTCCAGTTCCTCGGCATAAGCGGAATTACCGTCTAAAAGCCGCGATCCCCCACTCGCAAATGGGTACAATGGCGGTGCCTGTTGGAGATGGTCTAAGAACCGTGCCCGGAAGGCCAGTGAGGTTGACAACGACAAAAAATCGTTCGACGAGAAGTCCACAGAAGACGGAGGCAAAACCGTGAGTTTGCGACGGCACAGCCTGTCTTCCCGTCGACGCAATGCCTGACGCAGTGAGTCACGTAGGCATTTTGGAGAGGAGCTGCCCATTTGTATCAAATGTCGACTCAAAGCGCAGTGCGGTCCGTCTGATATTCAGTAGTAAAAATATCCAGGAACGGCCGAACGGAAAACGAGGAAAATAATAATAAAGGAAAACGGGCAAAACTTTTGTGATGTTCGATGCTGCAGGTGTTCAGATATAACCTTGTTCGTTTTGTCACACAAGTCCAATTTGTTAGATTAGTTATAGAATGTCAACTATCGCGACCAGGGTAGAGCGAGAATCGGCGATAGGAGGCTAAATCCTTCCAGAACCGGTGCCTGAATTGAGTCAATGTTGAGTTTTGACAGTGCGTCAAATAATAATTCAGATCGGCGGGGATTCAGTTCTGATCCGTTGGGATTGGTGGGGGAATGGAACCGGTCTGAACTCTGAAGACGCGAGTGTTAAGTAACGAATTCAGGAACAGACACAAGGCCGAGGCCCCAGAGTTGACAAGGACTTTATCGAGAGTTCATCCTTTCAATTCCTTCAGTTCTTCTCGCTCGCAAGTCGCTGCCGAAGTTCTCCTGCCATAAATCTTCTTGTCTATGATGCATTAAGCGTTAGCATCCTATTTTCGACGAAGCCGAAACTCACCGTCATGGCGCCCGTTGGTGCCGCCCTCTGGCGCTCTCTCCACGCCCACCAGGTATATGGTGCGAACACAGACGTGGGCAAGACCATTGTTTCGACGATTCTTTGCAATGCTGCCAGTCGGCGAAAAGTCCAGGAAAAGGCAGCCTTTCTGAAGCCGGTGTCGACGGGGCCGTTGGATGAAGCGGATGACAGGTAAGATGACTTCATTGACTGGTGAGAGAAGATTGTCAACTCATCGCGTGACCTCAGGCATCTGCAACGCCATGCTCCCAACACCTTGACAAAATGCCTCTACCAGTTCGATGAGCCCGTCAGTCCGCATATCGCCGCACAGCACAAGAAATTTACGGTACGAGAAACTGCCCATTGCTTCATATCCGTATGAACAAGACAATAACTCCAACAGATTCCCCGCGACGACGAAATCCTCTCCTCTATTCACAGGACCCTGTCCAGCTGGGCTGATGACGGAGTCAATTTCGCTCTGGTAGAAACGGCCGGTGGTGTTCATTCACCGGGCCCCAATGGAAACTCTCAGGCCGACCTCTACCGACCTCTTCGGTTGCCAATTATCCTGGTCGCCGATTCCCGTCTGGGAGGAATATCATCATCCATATCCGCCTATGAGTCTCTCATGATGCGGGGCTACGATGTCCACTCCGTACTCTTATTCAGAGATGACTATTACCAAAACCACGAGTACTTGGGCAATTACTTCCAGCGCAAAAGCATACCTCTCGTTCCATTGCCTCCGCCCCCAACGCGCCCACAGAAACAGGATTCCAACTCACAGGCCCGAGATCTAGAAGCATTAGATAAGTACTACGGTTATGCTGTGGAGGAAACTGATGTCGTCTCACTCCTGGACCAGCTTGCTATAAAAAACGAACAGCGAATTGATTTCCTCGAAGAGATGGCAAGTCGAGCACAGAAGACAATTTGGTATCCCTTTACGCAGCATCATGGCATGGTGGCCAAGGATATCACTCCAATCGATTCCGCATATGGTGACTTCTTCGAAACCTACGTAACTTCAAAGAACTCGGCACAAGGCAAACTCCAAGCGACATTCGACGGGTCTGCATCATGGTGGACACAGGGCCTTGGCCACGGAAACCCGGGCCTTGCTCTATCGGCTGCTTATGCTGCGGGGCGCTACGGCCATGTAATGTTTCCTGGGAATATCCACGAACCGGCTCTGTCATTGGCGGAACTGCTCTTGAAGACCATTGGAAACCCTCGTCTAAAGAAGGTCTTTTACACGGACAATGGCAGCACTGGGATGGAGGTCGCTCTCAAAATGGCACTTCGAGCTACATGTCACCGATATGGCTGGGATGCAAGTCAGGAACAGATCAACATATTAGGCCTTAAGGGAAGCTACCATGGTGATACAATTGGGGTTATGGACTGCTCAGAGCCGTCAACCTACAACCAGAAGGTCGAATGGTACAGAGGACGTGGTTACTGGTTTGATTTTCCCCTGGTAAAGATGTCCCAGGGAGTTTGGGATGTTGAAGTTCCTGCCGAGTTGCAAGAGTCTCTTGGAGGAAATCAGGAATTTTCATCTTTGGATGCAGTTTTTGACTTAGAAAGCAGGGTCTGCTCCGATGTTGGAGCGCGCTACAAGAAGTATATTCTAACCACTATTGAGCAGCTGGTTCAAGAAGGGATGAAATTCGGAGCCGTTATCATGGAGCCTATCATTCTAGGAGCTGGTGGAATGTTATTCTGGTCAGTATGAAAGTTCCTACAATATACCGAGAAGTGACTGACGGAGACCACTACAGCGACCCATTGTTTCAGCGATGCCTCGCGGATGTCGTCCGTAGTAATCCGCAACTGTTTAACCCAGCTACACCGGGTTCTGTAGAGCTGCTTGCGCGGACTGAGCTCTCATGGTCTGGTCTTCCAGTTGTCTTTGATGAGGTTTTTACTGGTCTCTACCGCCTAGGCCGGAAGTCCTCTGCGTCATTCCTTGGGGTCGACCCCGATATCGCTGTCAATGCAAAGCTTCTCACCGGAGGACTGGTGCCGCTCTGCACCACGCTAGCGAGCGACGAGATTTTCAACGCCTTCGCGAGTCCGGAAAAGAGTGACGCGCTTCTACACGGGCATAGCTACACAGCGCATGCTGTTGGTTGTCAAGTGGCAGTGGATTCCCTCCGAACTATGAACAGTATGGAGGAGAATGGGAGCTGGGACGAGTTCAAGACCGACTGGAAACAGTCTCACGCCAACGACGGCTCTCGAACCGGGGAGGTCTGGAGCGTCTGGTCCCATGGACTTGTCCACGACATTTCCCGCGCGGAATCGGTTGATGGTGTCTTCGCGATTGGGACTGTTCTCAGTATTTCCCTGAAGGACGCACAGGGTGCAGGTGAGTAGTTCCGAATCATTTTCTCCAGTGCAACCGTTCTCGCCGATTCCGATTCCGGCCGGCTAACATGTGATTCCTCCACTGAATAGGCTACACATCCACTGCGGCTAAGGGCCTTCAGGCGAGATTAGCCGCTGGCAGGCCGCATTTCAACGTCCACTCCAGGGTCCTCGGTAATGTGCTCTACTTGATGTCCAGCGTGACCTCGAAACAGGAGACATTGCAATCAATTGAGAACATCCTGCGCGAGGCACTGGTGTAAATAGCATGTGTAAATGAGTCTATATGAATGAATTATGATGGATTGGTGCATCCTGGCCGCAATGAGACACCGGTTAACCGCCGGTGAAGAAAGGCGGGAAGTCGGGTGGACCAAGCCAGAGTCGAAGCCGATGGTAAAAACACCACAAGGGTCAGATGTCAGGAATTGTCTGGTTCAAATCCATAACCTAGGTTATGTGTTGGTCAGGTGCACTGAACACCCCGCCATTTGTCCGGAACGCCGTCAACCTCCCACTCAGGTCGGCTCGACGGCTTCACTCTCCCGCAGATCTGCAAGTTGGCACAAACACCCGTCTTTCCACGGTCAAATCAGAGCCAAGGGGATAAGATCAGGCACTTGCGCGATCTGAGTGGCTGGAACGCTTCTCCATGAGGAAATAATTGATGATCCACTTCCGTGAGTCTGCTCTGTGTCAAGGTCTGTAGTGTTGAACCAGCGTTGGGGTCAACGCTCTCCCACGGAGGAGAGTCCGTCTGTGAATCATTCCTGTCTCTTCCAAGGTTGCTAGGTGAGCGGAAATACCTTCCATTTACCTTTGCCCGTGGCTCAAAAGTTCCTAATCCAATAATTCTAAGCCAGTCCGATCGCTGTCAGGTTGGCCCACACTCCTCCCGCTTTCCCCTCCCGCCGCATATGTTTGATTGCCCCTCGCTCTTTCTCTCAAACAACCTACCATCATCATGTCCGTCTCATTTTCACGGTCCCTTCCCAGGGCCATCTTGACAAGGTCATATGGAACTGTTCAATCGTCTCCCACTGCCGCTTCCTTTGCGAGCAGGATCCCTCCAGCTCTCAGGGAGGCGACGGCTGCCACCGCCCCGCGCACCAATTGGACTCGCGATGAAGTCCAGCAGATTTACGAGACGCCCTTGAACCAATTAACCTATGCTGCCGTACGTCACATAATTCCTACATCCTCATCTTCTATACTCGATGAGCTTTGCCATTGAAATAGTGTTGACCCATTCTGAATAGGCAGCTGTCCACCGCCGATTCCATGACCCCTCCGCAATTCAAATGTGTACATTAATGAACATCAAAACTGGCGGGTGCAGTGAAGATTGTTCATACTGCGCCCAGTCATCCCGGCACAGCACTGGCCTCAAGGCCACCAAAATGAGCCCCGTCGACGACGTTCTCAATGCCGCTAAGATTGCCAAAGCGAATGGAAGCACCCGTTTCTGTATGGGCGCCGCGTGGCGTGACATGCGAGGTCGCAAGACAAGTCTGAAAAATGTCAAGCAGATGGTATCTGGTGTTCGGGAGATGGGAATGGAAGTCTGCGTCACGCTAGGCATGATCGATGAGAACCAGGCCAAGGAGCTGAAAGACGCCGGCCTAACAGCCTACAACCACAATCTGGACACTTCCCGCGAATTCTATCCGACTATCATCACGACCCGATCGTACGACGAGCGACTTAAAACATTGTCCCATGTGCGAGATGCGGGCATCAACGTCTGCTCCGGTGGTATCCTGGGTCTAGGCGAGGCTGATTCCGACCGTATCGGTCTCCTCCACACTGTCTCCTCGCTACCCTCGCACCCTGAGTCTTTCCCCGTGAACGCCTTGGTTCCCATTAAGGGTACTCCACTTGGAGATAGGAAAGTTATTTCCTTTGATAAGCTCCTACGCACTGTCGCAACGGCCCGAATTGTCCTTCCTGCAACGATCGTCCGTCTCGCTGCGGGCCGCATCTCCCTCTCAGAGGAGCAGCAGGTGTCCTGCTTCATGGCTGGTGCCAACGCTGTCTTTACGGGAGAGAAGATGCTGACGACCGACTGTAACGGCTGGGACGAAGACCGGGTCATGTTCGAGCGATGGGGCTTCTACCCTATGCGCAGCTTCCAGAAGGAAACCAATGACGTCTCGCCCCAGCAACAGGTTGACTCTGTTGCTCAGGCCGAGAAGGCCCCTGCTGCGCCGGCCGCAGAAGCCCTATGATAAGGCTACAGATGACTACCCCAACCCCCGAACCCCAGATTGATCCGCTATTCCCTCCGTTTGTGATTCACAGAGACACGCTAGCGTGCTACTAGACTCAATACAATTAAACCCTTCAATCAACATGTAGCTATATCCTCCGGCACCTTGGCAAGAATGCATGCGTGCAACTGGAGGGACGACCATTCTCCGTAAAGCTGTTGCCTAGATGATCCCACATCCACTACTCCTGGTCCTTGTTCTATATAAACCCTTGCACCCCTACCCTCCTGGTTTCGAAGTGGTTGACAATGACCACTCAAAGCCCACGAACCCTATGACCCCGTTTCCTACTCCTTGCATATCTCTTTTGCCTTTGTCCTTCCCTTTCCAACCACTTGCAGTACCCAGCGGGGGAACTGGCCGTGGGGTGGCACGATCCCATCTAGTTCCTATTCTGGTAATCGCGATGCTATTGGCTCAGGAAATCCCTCATACAACCATTCTGGGGATATATGAGGCTGCAGTCGCCGACAGTCATGCATGGTCTTCTCGTACAGCTTTCTCCATCTGTGGAATTCCTCATCTCTTGGTTTTGCCAACTACAAAACAAACAGACGTTACAAAACTAGAGAAGAAAGTTTTATGCTCAAATGCGTGTGGTATTTGCCAAGTCTATCAACATCTCTATTATGTTCAGAAAAAAGGCTGTGTCAATCTATCTGCAAAGGCTATCAACGTGCGCAAGGGAAAATATGGAAAGGAGTTGTTTGAGGCCGTCAAAGCATTTGTGGTCGTTCAGAGCGCACGGCTTCCAACCGGCGCGGGGTGAGAGTTGACTGTGAGAAGAGCAACACGCCAGGTATCTTGCAGTTTAGCTGCTCAACTGACATCAATATCTCAGAGTCAAGTGGTGAAATAACTGCTTTCGGTAGCACTGTGTACCGCGCAGTGCTCACACTATGGACTGCTCCATCTTCATGTCTCCGGTGGCCTGGGTTTCAGAGCGGCTCATGGTTGTGTAGCGGCTGAAATCCTGCGGTCCGCGGTACACGTTGTCCTGGCCCTTGTTACGAACAGACTCGCGTCGGAAATAGATGCGTTTACACCACTTCCAGAGCTCCACTCCAGCAAAGAAGAGAATTGCTTCGACGATGACAATGCCCCACTCCCAGGAGATCCCAGTGTGTTTGAACACAACATCGTTAATGACGGGAATATAGAGGGCAGGGAAAGTTGTGACGAAGCCCAGCATAATACCGCAGAAGAGGAACTTATTGCGCCAGATATCGTGCATCCACTGGGTGAAGTATTTCTTGGATTCAGGCTGCATGCGGAAGAAGCTACGGCGCATGTCGACCATCTCCCAAGCGAGGAAAAGGGCGAACCAGGTCATACAAACAAAGGTAGTGGCACGAGCACGGAAGACGGTGTCACACTGCGCACTGTAGTTGGCATTGCACCCAGAAGCGAGGTTCCCGTCGCCCCAGACGTAGAGAACCATAGAGAATGCGGTCAAACAGAGGGCAGCCATCCACATTCCGTACACGAGCGTGTCGATAATGATCTCCCAGGTGAAGATACCTTGTTTCTGTAACCTGTTAGCGTGGATTTCCAAACCTCGCGAGAGGGTATAGTACGTACACTTTGTGGGGGTCGGTTCATAATGTCAGGAGCAGCAATTTCCATACCCAAACCCATATCAGGCATACCAGAGGTAATCATGATGATCCAGAGAATCTCGACGGGCGCAATGGGGAAGACAGACTGTCCATTCTCATCCTTGAACACGAGACCGATCAGGAGGGTAAGTGCCAGACCAACGTTTTCCGCGAGGAGATGCAAGACGAATTTCTGAATATTGTCGAATATCCGGCGGCCCTCTTCGATACCGTTGATGATCGAAGCAAAGTTGTCATCTGTCAGCACCAACTCTGAAGCATCCTTGGCCACATCAGAGCCTGCCTCTCCCATTGCAATACCAACATCGGCCCGCTTCAAGGATGGAGAGTCGTTGACACCGTCACCAGTCATCGCTGCGTAGCGGCCACGGCGATGCAAAGCATCAATCATACGGACCTTGGTGTTAGGTGCGCATCGAGCGATCACTAGGGGAAGTGTGGGTAAATCGTCGATTTCTTCATCTGTCAGTTTATCGAATTGACTAGCAGTCATGACCATTGCATTTGCGACGTCCTTAGCAACTCCATCCATATTGGCTGGAATGATGCCAACTTGGGCCGCGATAGCTCGTGCCGTACCAGGGTGGTCACCTGTGACCATGTGAACAGAGATTCCAGCTCGGTAGCACTCTTCAATGGCACCAGCTGTCTCAGGCCGGGGTGGATCGTAGAGACCGATCAGTCCACAGAAAACCAGATCCTTCTCAACCTGGTCACGGGGGGGTACTTCTTCGCTGTTGGCAATTGTGGTGTCGTCTTCCCGGCAAGCCAAGCACAAAACTCGAAGACCTTCCTTCGCAAGAGCTTCCATGTTCTGGAGGATCTGGTTCTGGATATCATCACTCATTGGGATGGGGGCTTCACCAGCGGTCCAGAGGACAGACGTGCAAGTCTCGATAACTCGTTCCACAGCGCCCTTTGTGAAGATCATTTGGCGAGGACCCTTTTCGGAGTCATCTTCCCGAGCGAAAATGACGGACATTTTCTTCACGGTTGAATCGAAGGGATACTCAGCTTTCTGGCGCCAGATCGGCTTCTCACCCTTTGTCCAGCGGTCACGGCTCCAATTGAAGCGGGCCGCGAAAACCTGAATTGCGATATCGGTTGGTTCACCACGAGCCTGCCATTCATTGCTTTCGGACTTGTGCACGACGGCGAGGTTGGCCATGGAGGCGACATTGAGGTAGTCCTCCAAAGTCTTGTTGTCCTTGATCAGGTCTTCGGGGTTTGCAGGCTCTCCTTGCAAATCACGGTCGAGCTTGACAGGAGGGTCGGTCAAAAGAGAAAGGTTGCCCTCGGTAGGGTCCAACGGGTTACTGGAAGCTCCAACTGAATACGTTCCCAAAGATGGGATCCACGCCCTTTTGGCGACCATCTTTCCTTGGGTAAGAGTTCCAGTTTTGTCTGAGCAGATGTTAGTCACAGCACCAAGCGCCTCTAGAGAGTCAAGTCTCCGGACAATGACATGTCGCTCCACCATTTGCTTTGTTCCAACCGCCATAGTAATGGTCAAAACCACAACTAAGCAAGCTGGGATCATCGCAAGGCCAGTGGCGACTGCATAGATAATGACTTCCTTGTCGTTGCGCATTTCATTGGCAGCCATGACAACAATCGCAAACACAACAGCGATGCCAAAAAGAAGCAAGGCCAACTTGGATAGCTTGCGTTGCAAAGGCGTTCCAACGTTGATACCTAAGAACCGACCAACAGCATCAGTAGCAGTCAGGGTCCAAGCCTGCACATACCACCGCTTCTTGGTCTCGCCTTCGGGACCGCGCTTGACCGGGCGTTTCTTTGAGTCGTTGGCATGAAGAGCAGCGGCAATAGCACCGATTTCGGTTTTCATTCCAGTACCGACGACAACTCCTCGAGCTCGGCCCCGGGTAACAGTTGAGGAACTGTATGCGATGTTCAGGCGATCTCCAGGTCCGGTGTCTTCATCAAAGGTTACATCGACCTCTTTCTGCACCGGCAACGACTCGCCGGTCAGCAGCGCCTCGTCTGTTTCAAAGTTCATGGCGTCCACAAGTCTAATCCATGTTAGTCTAGACCTCTCTATACCGTTATATTGAGGAAACATACCTAACATCAGCCGGGACAGTGTCACCAACTTTGAGTTCAATCATGTCTCCCGGGACGATTTCGACAGCGGGGACGGTGTTCGTTTTACCATCGCGCGTGGCTACACCGGTGGGGGAACTCAAGTTGCGCAGGGAGTCCATGGTCTTCTCGGCGGCATAATCCTGATAGACACCTACCACGATATTAAGTCCGATGACTGCGCCGATGACGCCGCCTTCGATCCAAGACTGGATTCCGAAACTGACGGCCATAGCAATGATAAGGACCTACAAACAATTATAATTGTGACGTTAGTCAACGTCAAACCAAGTCGAAGAGCGGGGGTTTAGCGCTAAGAAGAAGATAACCTACCAACATCATTGCATTGGCAATCTGTCGGACTATGATTTTCGCAAGCGAAACTTGGTCACCACCTTCCAATTCGTTCGGTCCATACAACTCCAGCCGCTTCTTTGCTTCAGCGGCGGAGAGACCCTCCTCCAAGTTGACCTCGAGCTCGCGCAGGGTGGCATCGCATGTGAGTGTGTGGGCTGGTTGGGACAGGGGCTGAACATGCCCCGCATGTTCGTTATTCTCTCCCATGTCGTTTGTTGAGTTATTCGAGGTTATTGTTCTGATGTTTCTACTGTGGTGCGTTCCCTTAGGGAGGTTCCATATAGATTATATCGTTCAAAGAGTGTGAGTCCATACACAAGAGGGACTTGGCCCGAATCGGTACTAATTGAAGATTGGATTTCTAGATTCCAAATTTTATCTATCGAAATCTCCGGAAAGATGGGCGGTGGCACTCTATTTAACTCTAAATCGGTTATGACGACAGCAACAAAAGGCAAGTCTGGGGCGATATAGACCTCCACCATGGAATGCCGGATCCGTGTGACGCCAAGCGCCAATGATAAGTGCCAGGTCTTGGTTCCCTTGGCATGCAACCGAAGTTTGGAGACGTTGAGAGGGTCGACGATGACGCATACCACTCGAGCGAGCCACGTGATGGCCGCTGGTTCTTAGCGGATTCCTCTAAGCGAACCAGCGGCGAAAACGGGCATGTCACTGCCTGTGATTTGTCCATTGGGTTAATGGGTCCAACAGAGCGCCAAGTCCACCCGGAGAGCGCTTGGCGCTCGGCGTTTGGCGCACGCCGGGAACAATTCGCGCCTAGGATTAGATCATCTTGGACGCACCTTGGCAGACCGCAGCCTTGCAGGGCTTGAGCGTCGGTGGCAAGTCTAAATTCAGCCCAGTGGCCGTTCAAAATCGCCCTGCATCTCAAGAGGAACATTCGTGAATGGACATCGCCCCCCACTCCCTGAACTGATCCCAGGCGTCTCACATCACCAGTCTCGACCCATCAGATATGAGCACAGTCACAGTCTAGCCGATTTACCCGACCAACCCCCCCACGTTCCATTGCGCTATATCATTGGATATGTCGATTTGCTAGTTCCAGTTGTTTTCGTATTTGCACGCCCGTCAGCCTCTGGACTATGGCACTATGGGCGAGAGCCCAACCAGCAGAAATCTGATTGCCGTTATTATTGGAGCTGTGCTTCTATTCGGGGCCATTAGCATCACTCCGATGTACGTTTTATTCTCTTATCTGCGCATCCACCTGCATACCCCTCCTGATGCCCACCCATACGCCCAGCCCTGTTGGACCGCGGAATATTCTATTGGTTTCGATGGCTGAGCAAGTCTATCGGAATTTACCCCATTATTCCTGACCCATACCCCTGCCCCGGGGGCACGCGACACTGGAAAATCTCATTGCATATTAACCAGATCAAACATGCAGCATCATTATGCGACGACACCGGCGCAGAGCAGCAGAGAGGCATGCAAACGAGCTCCATCGTCTCGAGGTCAATGGCAGCATACGACAGGTCACCTTGCAAAGCTGGCTGGACCAGCAAACAACATCCAACAACCTGGAGTGTTATGCAGGCGAATCATGGTAGGCCCGTTGCCCTCTTCTTTCCCTTATAATCGGCTCAGTCTCGGCGCCTTCATAACAAGATGCGGGGACAGGGCTGGATTTAGTGCACCTTGGCGTCCTCCCTCCTTCATTGACTCCCCTCCTTCGGGCGCTGATCCACGCCAAATGAGCAATATTGAGTTAATGAATTGGTCCGACTTCCAGCCCCATCTGTCTCACGTCCCTCCTCGCTCCGGCTGCCTTATCGCCATCCGGCTCCACCGTACACCCTCCGAATCAAAATCAACCACCACCACCCGAAGCAGCACACCTATCATATCACTATCAACATCCCGATATATGCAGGCCTCCAACAAACAATGACGACGACTGCACCCGACCACCTCGAGGCCGGAGCTCTCCAGAGAGAATATCAAGCACCGGGGGTTCGTCTTCGTTCAAAAGCGTGCTGATCCTCACCCGGTGCAACCATGCCTTCCACACAACCTGTCTCGCATCATGGTTCGCGTATCGCCAGTACAGATGCCCAATCTGTTCGGACGTGCTCTTTGCCGAATAGTGACTGGATTATTCCCCCACCCACGCCTCTGTCCCGATACTCCGAGTACGATACTCTATCTAGTCAAGTTAGTGAGCAGGAGATGGAATGGGCTAGACTGGTCCTAGACTTGGCACTTGGCTCAGTATTACGTTTTCATTTTATGGCTAAAGCTAGTGAACAAGGCAGCTATTACTCGACTCGATATCTTAATCCATGGCGGTCTCAATCTAAGTAAATAAATGTAGTTTCTATGAAAATGGAAAGATAACAAACAAAAACCCTAATTTGGTCACCTCTTCTTTTATCTTGAAGCCAGAGCCATTGGACTCTCTTTCTCGCCAAGAATAAACGATCCAAGAGTCTGGACTCCACTGTTACGGAACTGGCCTACCACATTGTCGGCTAGGTATAATTTTATTCTAATTTAATTCTAGATTGCGTGCTCCGACCCCGAGAGTCCGAGCACATGGACTATTCTTGGACTATGGGACTGACTAGGTAGGTACCATACCGTACCATATTATTGCGACGATCATATTTACCGTTCCCAGCTTGTCGAGTCTTGGAGGCTACTACTTACTGTAGGTAGTAAGTTCATGCGACGGATCGCAGAGGCATTGACTTGACAGGGCTCTCTGGCTGGTCTGCTGTTCACGTTTCAAGACGTGCATGTCTGGGAGGTTCGTGCTTGCTGGGATACGTAATAAGGATTCAAACAGTCAAGGCGCATGTGATGACTTTCGCAGTCTCCCCTGGGTGTTTCGAGGAGGTCCGGTGCTACTAGGATATTATTTCTTTACTTTCTCGGTGGGTGGACCTCCGACTGACGGTATGTATCTCCCTCCTACTGCTCCGTATACCAAGCAGGAAAGCCCAGAAACGGATCATGACCCACAACATGGAGAGACTCGAAGACCCCAAACTCTACTCAGAAAGGGACGGAAGAAAGGGACCACCCACCCTTCCAGCGCACCCCAGGGCCCTACCAGGTAGATGACCGACGACGGACGACGATCGCTCACATGTATCTTTTAAGAGTTGAGTGATGATAGGGCCATTCTGTGGAGTTGTACGTGATGATGACATAATATACGACGCAAAGATGGAAGGTGTAGCGTAGTATGTACAAGGCTGCACCTTCCCCATATGCAGGTTCGGTTTCAACTTTCTTCCCCATGTTCCACGTCAATACCGGAGTCCCACGTTCAGTGCCTGACCGCATTTTTGAAGGGATCTTGGATCGGAGTCCAGACGCATTGGATGCAGATCTTACGTGAGTTTTTTCCCTTCAACTTCATGATTGCTTTTTTCGTGCAGGGATAATTTACCCAGTCGATCGACTACCTAGGGCCATAGGCTGTCCGCGACTGTGCCCGTGCGCGCCTGCAGCCGCCCGCGTATTGATATCCAATCCTGAAATGCATTTTTGCGCAGTTCCCGCGACACGAGACGCGGATATATGCGGAGGATCAGGTGAAGCCTGAAGGCTGCCTGGATAGAGTTTCAAACTTTCAAGGCGAGATCTAGAACCACAGACGTGAGGAACAGCCGCGCCATGCGACGGTGCTGGATAGGCTGGTTTGTCCGCGCCGAGTGGCTAGTTATCACGGAAGTAAGGGTAGATACTCGAAGGGGTTTCTCATGGTTTTGCGCAGAGTAATTGATGCCCGAGATTGTCGCCACCATGCAATAGCCAACGCCTGCAGTCGCCGGGACGCTGACTGCATTGGTGGAATTGAAGAAACAAAACTCCTCTTGATTTTTGCAAATGCTCTTTAGTGCATTTGGATCACACTGCAGCTAGGATAACAGGTGACGAGGTGAGTTTTTCTGACTGGGGCTGGAAGTCTGTCGAAGAACTGTGATTTAGGAGGATTTGTCGGAAGTCATCCTTTGTCCAGTTCGAGGTCCATGAACTCAACAATATGTCATTGTGATTCAGCGCCAAATGGCCGGTCCCTATTTAGTAGTGTCGTTCTGACTATCCACTACATGAAACTAGGAAGGCAAGCATCCTATTCTCCAAATTTAATGTCAACCTGTTGCAAGAAGAGTCAATTCGAGCCTCTGTCTTTAACTTCGGAGCCCAGGTCGGGCGTCTGACCAAGGGGTGCATGACGCCACACAAGCCTTCAGCTGCTGAGTAGCGGAACGTCCGCAATACATAACGGCAGTTGAGTTGACCCGGATGCCGCTTTTTGTCTCTCACCCAACGGTGGAATGCACCGTCGGGTGAAATTGGAGTCTCTTGGCAAGTGCCAACACTCTTGGAAACAGATTCTGAAAGTCGTGAATAGGTAGATTCAAGGTAGTGGGGCATTAGGTTGATTCTCTGATGAGCTAGAGGCTCGAGCAAGGGAGTTAGCTTTGACTTGCCCCGCGACGTCGCACTATCCTTAGGTTTGGCGGAGACCTGGGGCCTCACTGTAACCCTACCACCAGCCAAATGCTGACGAAAGTAGTCCTTAGAGCTTGCGCATTAGTGCAGTCGAACCATCGGTAAGGTCAATTTGTGATGCTACCGGGAGCGCACTGGTCGCCATATGCTTGTTGGTGGAATGTTCTAGAAAGGCACGACCGTGCGTGCGATGCCAAGGTTTTCCAAGAGCGGGATCTCGCGGAATTTTCCTCTCTGGGCAGCGACAGGGGATTACCTGCCTCAGGCTGTCCCTCGGCCAATCGGTGGGAACGTGGTCTCACCAAAGAAAAACGGATATCCTGGTCCGAATCAATCATGGATTCATGGTTGTCGGAATCGGGCCCACTTTTTCTTGCCCGCAAAGCCGGGGCCCGCCGAGGACGCCCCAGGTCTCCATTTAAATTGTTTCCAACTTTCCGCTCAGCTTCCAATTAACCGCGTTATCTTGAACCTATCGTGTCGTGCGAGTCTAACACGTGCGACGACCGGTGTTATCAGTAAGCGGGGCCGCTGGGTGTGGTCTTTTTTCCTCCGTTCGACAACGGGGCGCGCCAGCCATCGCTCCGTATTTGCCCGTTTTAGAACGAATCTTCTATCTGGGTGCATTGCTGTCTGGGATTCTGGGTGTTCCTTGGCACGAGGATCGCTCAGATCAGCTGCACGCAATCCAAAGTATCCTGGCAAGTCGATGACCTCAAAGATTGTATCTTTTATACCGAGGCTACCGATTCCAGAGGAGGCCGGTGGGAATTAGATAAGCAGGTTGATAGCCTGTCCCTCTTGCCCAATTAGGAATGCCACCCCTGCTCCCCGCATCCCTAGTAGAACGAATGTCACAGGCAATGCCCGTGGACAAGCTTGACAATGCGGATTCACGCCTCTCAATTGCACTATATCAAGAAGGCCCAGGACGCCCTCCGGAAATATGACGACAAGCTCCAGAGCATAAATCACAAAGTAAGCCCGTCAGCCTAGAGAGAACCCATCCATCTAACAGCCAAAGATATGGTCCAACCCGGAGCTCGGGTATGAAGAACACCAAACGCATGACCGCATTTGCGAACTATTCGAGACGCTCAAATCGGAGGGTTATTCTGTCCGGCGCCATGCGTACGGGCTGGACACGGCGTTCGAGATCGAATATAAGCACGGCAATGCTAAGAATGGCCGTGTCATAGCTTTTAACGCCGAATTAGATGCCCTCCCAGCAATCGGCCATGCATGTGGTCATAACCTAATCGCGACCAGTTCTATCGCTGCTTTTATTGCGACTTGTGAAGCGATGAAAGCCGCTTCTCCTAATGGGCTGAGCTATACTGTCCGTCTGTTGGGAACCCCAGCAGAGGAATCGGGCGGCGGAAAGATCCGTCTACTGGACAATGGAGCATACAAAGATGTGAATGCTTGTCTTATGCTCCATCCTATGCCCAAAGTGCCAAGCCGACCAGATATACTGAGTCTCGCAAAGGCACCTGTAGGCGGGTTCCTTGCGAACGACAAAGTGCGGGTGACCTTTACTGGAAAGCCCGCCCATGCTGCTGCTGCACCGTGGGAAGGCATCAATGCTCTTGATGCAGTCGTCGCGGCCTATGTCAATATCTCCCTTCTCAGACAGCAGATCTTGCCCTCTGAGCGGGTGCACGGGATTATCGTAAATGGCGGGGACAGGCCAAACATCATTCCCTGGACCGCGAGTGTAGACTACTATATTCGCTCGCCGACTAAAGCGACGCTGAAGCCACTGACTGAGAAGATTGTCAAGTGTTTCGAGGCCGCTGCGACTGCCACGGGATGTAAAGCCGAGTTCGAATGGTAAGTCTTGACAAAAAACGCTTTCCCATTGTTCGCAAACACCAACTCATCGTTGAATGCAGGGGTCTCTCGTACGCAGACATAAAGTCCAACACACCAATCTGCGAGAATTACGTCTCCGTAATGCGAGCTATGGACCAGCATGTATTACTCACCGTTCCACCCGGTGAATGTGGCGGAGCCTCAACAGACATGGGTACGTCTCGCCCGTCGTGAAAAACACCCATTGCGAAATATCACCTTTCCTAACAAAGCTCACAGGAAATGTATCCTACGCGGTTCCCGGTTTCCACGGCATATTCACGATCGCCACCAAAGGTAGCAACCATACGCCCCAGTTTGCCGATGGGGCAGGATCTCTTGAGGCATACAAACGAGCGATTGATTGCGCAGCAGGCATGTCTGTTGTTGCGTGTCACTTCTTGGAGGATGATGAATTCGCAAAACAAGTTAAAGAGGACTTTTTGAAGGACTCATCTATGCTGATGCCATGCGAGTATTAATGGGACTGTATAACAACTATTGGAAATACCTAGTTGGATACCATTGCCGCCGCGTTCACTCAATTAACCATAACTCGTGTTCCATGATCCATCTGGGTGATGGAACCTGCCTCGTGGGGAGATAAACAACCATCATGGATAAAAGCTTCTGTTTCCTTTTACAACTTGCTACATTATGTACGTTAATCGCAATCCAATGATCTACGATGATTATGGTAAGCGGCAAGGCGCCCTTATTGCAATGTTTGTGCCAATCTTCATATTTGGAACCATTATACACGCTTAGAACATCTAATTTTTGCACACAACGACGTCAAGCCTCTAGTAAGGAGTAGCGATCTTGTCTGTGACATATAGATCAACGTACTTGTCGACTTCATAAGCCTCGATAGCGGCCTTGTTGTTGCCTAGATCGACGAGCTCCTTGAGGCGAGCCTGGTCGAAGTGAGACTGCAGGTGACGCTGGTACTTGTCGAGAATCTCGGGCTTGGCCTCCTCGCGGCGAAGACGGTGGCCGAGGGGCGCCTCGACGACAACCTCATCGAGGACGGTTCCGTCGTTAAGGGTGACAGTGAGGGCGTTAGGGATGGTACGCTTGCTGGGGTCATGGTAGTCCTCGGTGAACTTGGGGTCTTCGACACAGCGGATGCGCTTGCGGAGGTCCTCGAGGAGAGGGGAGGTGGCGGCCTCGGAGCCGTCGGCGTAGTCGTTAGCAGTTAGGCGGTTGAAGGTGAGCATGGTGGCAACCATGTACTGGGAATGATTAGTATCTATCTATCTTATCATTTTTTTAAGCTTGGAAATAACATACCTGAACGCAGTGGTCACGGTCGGCGAAGTTGTCCATGGCCTTGAATTGCTTGTCGATGATGCGAATGCAAGCCTCGTGGGTGCGGTTGGTGACTTCCTTGATGTCCTTGGCGGTCTTGCCGAGGGCCTTAAGCTTGTCGTTGATGATTTCGGCGGCTTCAATGGCGGTCTGCGAGTGGAACTCGGCTATTCAAATATTAATATCCTCGCTAGCTTGCTTTGAAAACTGTATATGCTTACCAGGGTAGGAGACCTTGAAGAGAACGTTCTCCATGACGTAGCTGCCATAGGGACGCTGGAACTGGAACTTCTTGCCCTTGAACAGGACGTCGTAGAAACCCCAGACAGGGGCGGAGAGGACGGTGTGGAGGCCACCCTCACCCTTCTGCACCTTCAGGACGAGGTTGACGGCACGCTGGCAAGCGTCACCAGCAGCCCAGGATTTCCTTGACATGGTGTTGGGGGTGTGTCTGTAGGTGCGGAGACTTTGGCCGTCAACCCACGCTTGGGTGATGGCATCGGCGGTCTGCTTCTCGCTGAGGCCAAGCATCTTAGAAACGACAGCGGTGGTGGCGACCTTGACTAAAACAACGTGGTCGAGACCGACCTTGTTGTAGGAGTTCTCCAACGCAAGAACACCCTGGATCTCGTGGGCCTTGATCATGGCCTCCAAAACCTCCTTGATTGTGGGGATTTTGCCTCCGGCAATGTTTCCGCCAGCGCGGTTGGTGCGAGCGATCCAGTCAGCGACGGCAAGGATACCACCCAAGTTGTCAGAGGGGTGACCCCACTCAGCAGCAAGCCAGCAGTCATTGTAGTCGAGCCAGCGGATCATGGCACCAATGTTGAAGGCAGCGTTTACAGGGTCCAGCTGGTAAGGGGTACCAGGCACGCGAGCACCATTGGGCACAACAGTGCCCTCGACAACGGGGCCAAGGAGCTTGGTGCATTCCTTGAACTTCAGAGCTTCCAAACCACATCCGAGGGTATCAAGGAGAACCAGGCGGGCGGTATCGAACTAAAGACAGGTATTAGTATCAATGTTAAATATCAAATATAAATCAACGAGTGAGGCTAATGGAGAGCTCATACCGCGAGATCAGAGTCCACCTTGTAGTTGTGGATGTAGTCGGCCATATCCTTGATTTCAGGATCATAGCTCTTCTGGGCAGCGGCGGGAACTGGAGCGGCGGATTGCAAGGACGCCATGGTTGAGAATCGTGAGACACGAGGTAGAGCAGGAGATGAAGAGGCTCTGTAGGTGTTGAGAACGGAGGAGGGGGAAGAAGAAGAGCGTGAGAGCGAAGCGAAGCGGGACTGGAGATTGCGGGGAGATCTGTGGGTCAGCCGTCTCAGCGCTGAAGAGGCAGACATGTTGAAGAGCAAGGAGAGACGGAGATAGAAAGAGAATTGCAGTACTCAATTGGAAGCAGAAGAGAAAGGGAGTCGCCTGGTGGGGAGGGACGGAGAGGAAGAAAAGGAGACGAGAGTCGGCGACTGAAGCAGAGCTGGGAGAGGGAGTGATTGACGTTGTGTTGACCGACCAACCCGTTGAGCCGAGGCCGCTCGCTTTTGTGTTGCTCTGGGCCGGCCAAATTCACCGCAGGAACGGTCGGTTACATTCGGTGATTTTATTTTGCCAGCCGATTTCGGAATATAACTTCTCGCCTCGCAATATGTTTCCTACTGACGGCTGCTGTGTGCTTTTCTGACATGATAGTGGCGCTTTTCGGCCCTTGTGGACGACTGTCCCACCCCGCACCATGACCCCGGCTCTCAGTCCCTGGCCATCTCGGTCAAAACCCCGGCCATTGTCCCAGAGCCGCTCCGTAGAAAACTGTCTGTATCACCGTGGTCGAAAATGCAAAAACAGATGACAACATCTCCATCCTCTCCTGGAACCGGCCCACCAAATGCCGATGGCCGAGGATTGGACGTTGGCCGGCATCCTGATTGCTGAGATCCCGCGGCTAAATGTCTGCACATGATCCTTCACAGGTTCACGGGTCCCAAAGCCATCACCGGTTCTCGCCAAGCTCACGCCGATCCGTCTCTTGCAGAGATCTGATAATCTCTCCATAGACAGCCTTGGCCAATACAGGAGGAACCGCATTTCCGATCTGCTTCCGTACCTCTCTCGGTCCAAACCGAAAACGCAAAGGAAAGGTCTGAAGACACGCAAATTCTCGGTTTGTAAAACCACGCTGTCCAGATGGGTGGTAGTTATTATCGCCCCCTCCGCACGTCACTGTGCTGGCTTGTTGATTTGCATCAAACGGGGCTCTCCAAGTTTGCAATCCTCGACTTCGCGCACCTTCAACATCATGATCGGGTGCTCCAGGGGGAATATTGGAAATACACTGGTTGATTGTAGCGAGATCGCGTAAACCAGACCCCGGTAGGCCATGTGTGGGCCGGGGCAGTAATGGCAGTGTCTCTCCGGGCCTAGATAATAACGTCAGCAAAGCTTCAGTTTCCAAACGGACAAATACGAAGCAAGTATGCCTACCCAGAAGCAATAATGACCAGTCTTTTCCGTGACTGGGGTACCCCATACTCCATGCAGTTCACAATTGCCCAGCGAACAGAATACCCAATCTCTATAAAATCACGGATTACTCCAAAGAAGGTCTTCTTGTGTCGCTCGTACAGCCCGCTTGTCTCCTCCATTGTGTGAACTCTGGGCCTTGCCTTGCGGATAAGATCCCCACAAGAAAAGATGCATGCAGAGTTAGCATCGTCATTAGCACTTGCAATTGTGTGTGCCGGTGAAAATGTCTGACATGGCGGAGAACCGTGGGTAACATCTACCTTCAAAAAGTCTTCGTTGTTGGTCAGAAAGCTGAAAATATCACTCTCTTCGCAGTCTGCTGTTGCAAAGTTGAGGCGGTACGTTGCAGCAGCGTGAGGCGATACATCAAATGCCCACTTGATATGCAGGCCAGCACCCTCCGCACCGCATGAGACACCGCCGGCACCACAAAATCCGTCCCCAAAAGTATACCTCCGCTGCATTCTTCGCTCTAGCATAGGGTCCGGGTCCTGGTTGTGTCCGATTTCATCCAACACAACAACTGGTGTTGAATATCTCTCTTCACTACCAAACGAAGCAGTTTCACCTCGCCAGGAGCGGCGCAGGGTTGTTGACTTCACGCGGACGTCATTATCTGCCTCTTCATAGCTCAAGAATTCAACTGAACTGGCATCTTTATTGTGGATGACCTCTTTCAAACGACAGAACAGATCATTAGGGCGAGTCGCTTTCCGAGGGTCTTGATTCAAAGGACAGTTGTTGGTAAAGCTGATTGGAACAAAGCATCGAACAATCCCAAGAGATATTTCTGCAGCTTCATTCGTGATCCAGATTAGCTCGTTGTTCCAGTCAAGGAGGTGGGTGACAGCAAGATCTTTAACCCTGCGTAATCGACGGCCCCGAAAGGATATTTCACGGTTTTCATCCTCCCATATAGAACATATGTGAAGGAAGGTATCATCATAGAGCTCGACTGATTGACCCGGTTTGTAGATGATTCCATCATCACTACAGACCTCCTCCAGACGCCTCTTCTCTAGAAACTCAGGTTGTGCAGGCGATCTTGCTGCTTGTCTTGAGTGAAGCCAGTCTTCGCGCAACACCTCAAAGCACTCGTCCGTAACGTAGTCGCCATCATGAAGTATCTCCGTGTCTGTCAGATCAACAATCTCCTGAGGTGGTAGTGAACAGAAGGGAGTTGCTCTCCGGGAATCTTCACGCAAAAAGTACAACCTGTCTGGGTCATTGTCGATAGTGACGCTGCTTGCATCACTGTCATCGTCGTTGATTACCATGACAGGCTCTGAGCCGTCCATGATGAAAAGGGTCTTCAGAGAGAAGCAATAGAGTAATGAGAGGTGAAGTTGCCCCTAGTTGTACTAGTACGGTAGAATCTAAGTCGGTATAGGATGAAACTTGGAAGAAGACAGTGTCAAGAAGACGGCAGGGGGAAATAGGTAGGCAAGGAAGTGTTGAGTAGACAGAAAGTGTGGAAAGAAGAGGGGAGACAGGAGAGAGATATAAAAGACGAAGAAATAAGCAGCAGTGAAGACTATAGAAGACAAGCAACAGAAGTGAGAAGAGTAGGCCAATCTCTGTTTGCACTGACGTGAGACCTTCTCACTCAACCGGAGGATGAATTGCAAAATGTATGAGCTTTATTGGTAGCTTAGCCGTCTTTAGATCTCATATAGCAAACATCTGTATATAGTTTACACCATTACCTACCTTATTTCTAGGCCCTCAATGAAGGAATAAGAGAGACCCACTGCTGAAGTAAAAGTGAAGCTATACAAAGAGTATGGGAAAGCCATGGCGGGGAAGCATTCTCAACCGGCCTTGACTTGCCCAACTTTTAGACAGCAGGAGAACAATTTCTCTTCATTTAATTTCCCGCTTAACACTTACTTGAATACTGCTGTACCTAATTCCTTTTCTACTTTATCCAGTCAACAGTGGCAAAGCCCCAGACAACTATATGGTGTGTTACTAAGAAATGACTAAACATTTGCGGAAATGCTGGGTCACGCGTCTTGTTTCGGTTTAGCCGGGAAAATTTCTTTGGAGAAGATGGAAATGAAAAAGATGAGCTCGACTTCTCCTTCTCCTCCTCCTAAGACTCTTCTTAGCCATGTTCTCTCTTGCCCCGCCTATACCTCCGTGGTCCTGAGTCCTGACCCTGGGCCTCATCCCTGTCCAGGTCCGTATATCCAGTGTCTATCGCTTGTTATGTCTATGTAACAGTGCTCTCTCCGACGTCGCTCCCTCAATCGAGTTCGGTTTTTTCCCACCATACCCCACCGCACGCTTTGCGCAAGATTTGCCCCTCTACCTTCCCTTGTAAGTGAATTTGTTCCTGCTGGCATTTCATTTTTATTTTCCCTTCTCCCTTTGTTATGATGATCTTTCCGATTTTTATAGATGTTAGACTTCCTAAGCATTCTTGCGGACATTTTCCGGTCTGATACAGGCTATATCATGTTGCATTTTCTCTTCACTAGCTGCAGCTGAATGCATCTTTGCTGACAATTGTATTGCTCTGCAGTAATTCTATCAACGAGGCAAGATGTGTGGTATAATTGCGTTGATCCAGGCGAACCCGACCTCTTCCGCCGCCATCGACCTTCATGAGGCCTTGTACCTTTTACAACGTGAGTCCCGGATATACTTCGTTGCCATTTACCTCCCTTGGAATGACTCTAGCTAATTCCGGCTACGTGATTAGATCGAGGTCAGGATGCTGCTGGAATTGCAACATGCGCCACAGGTGGTCGCATTTTCCAGCTCAAGGCCAACGGGATGGCCGCCAAGGTCTTCGCCGATGGCGCTAGGGTGGCAGACCTCCCAGGTTACATGGGAATCGGTCACCTGAGATATCCTACTGCGGGGAGCAGTGCAAATGCCGAGGCTCAACCGTTCTATGTGAACAGTCCGTACGGCATTTGCCTCGCCCATAATGGAAACCTCATCAACGCCCCCGAGCTGAAGAGATATCTGGATTTCGAGGCTCACCGTCATATCAACACCGACAGTGACAGCGAGTTGATGCTGAACATTTTCGCTGATGAGTTGAGTGAGACCAAGAAGGCGCGTGTCAACCAGGAAGATGTCTTCGCCGCCCTGAGCAGAATGTATCAGAGGTGCGAGGGCGGTTGGGCATGTACCGCAATGCTAGCAGGTGAATATCTCATAACCGTTCGTTATACGATGAAGTAGCTGACCTCGTTAGGCTTTGGTATCTTGGGTTTCCGTGACTCATACGGTATCCGTCCTCTAATCCTCGGCTCCAGGCCCTCGCTTGAGGGTGAGGGCACGGACTACATGATGGCGTCTGAGTCTGTTGCTTTGCATCAGCTTGGCTTCACCAATATTCGCGATATTCAACCCGGTGAGGCCGTTTTGATTGAGAAAGGCAGGCAGCCTGTCTTCCGTCAAGTGGCTCCCCGCAAGGCCTATGCTCCTGATATCTTCGAATTTGTCTATTTCGCACGACCTGATTCTGTCATTGACGGCATCAGTGTCTACCGCAGCCGCCAGCGGATGGGTGATCGTCTTGCCCTGAAAATCCTCCAAGCACTTGGCCCGGAGGTCGTCAAGGACATTGACGTCGTCATCCCCATTCCCGAAACATCCACAACCTCGGCTGCTGCTGTTGCGCGGTATCTTGACAAGCCTTACTGCCAGGGCTTCGTCAAGAACCGCTACATTTTCCGCACCTTCATCATGCCCGAACAGAAGACCCGGCAAAAGGGTGTTCGCCGTAAGCTGAATGCTATGGAGACCGAGTTCAAGGACCGAAATGTCCTTCTGGTCGACGACAGCATCGTTCGGGGGACAACAAGTAGGGAAATTGTTACAATGGCTCGTGAAGCTGGTGCCAAGAAGGTCTACTTTGCCAGCTGTTCTCCAGCAATCACGTATGTTCAGCTTGTCATTTTATCTCTCACTGCGTTTTCTTTTGCTAACTTCCTACAGCCATGCCCACATTTATGGAATCGATCTCGCCTCGCCTCTCGAGCTAGTTGCCCACAACCGGAATGCTGAGACGATCGCCAAGCATATCGGTGCAGACAGTGTTATCTACCAGACGTTGGATGACCTAAAGGGTGCTTGCGCTGAAATTGCTCAAGAGAATGGGTTGGAGGAACCGCGCGACTTCGAAGTCGGCGTCTTCTGTGGCAACTATATAACTCCCGTTTCAGAAGGCTACTTTACTCACCTGGAGAAAATCAGAGGTGAAGGCCGGAAGATTAAAGCTGTTGATCGAGCCAAAGAAGCCGTTACGCATGGTTTTGCCAGTGAAAAGGACTTCCAGATCGCTGCCAATGGTGTCAAGATGGCTAACGGTGAACTTGTACCTGCATCGGATCCCAGCGAATCCGACGTACCCCAGGTCGGCGTCTACGGCTCTAACAATTCACCACCTGAGGAGGAGGAGGAAGAGCCTCCCAAGGTCAGGGACCGCATGGACATTAGTATCCACAACATTGCGGATCATCACTAGTCATTCTCATGGCCCTTCGCCCCGTCTGGGGTATCTTTGGTATCTGGAGTCTTGGAGTTTGTGAGAAGAGAAAAGGGTTACGGGAGGCCATCTGACGATATTCCATACCTATGAAAGATATGACTAGAGATGTACATATATTCCCATTTCTATATCGTATAGAGAAATTAAATAGAGGTTGATACCTACGTTGGTTACCTTGAAATCATCATGTGATGATGTGATGGTGTATGATGGAATTAAGCTTCATCTACAAATTATCTTTATTATTGCTTCCATCAACTGCTATCAATTCCAATAATTTTCAAGCGTATGCAATCTATGTATCGAAATTGCACGCAAGTTCGGGACCGGAAACCGCGATCCTTCCCTCTGCGTCATTGCTTTTTTGATTCCAGCATCTCATTCTTCATGACTATCATCCGTTGAAATGGCCCGCTCTGCCCGTTCTACAGCGACTCAAAAGGCCGCATCGTTTGCAGCAAGTTTGGAACAAATTGCTCCTCAAACGCAAGATATGGCGGTTGATTCCCGCTCGCCTCAGCTCTCCAGGAGAGTCACACGATCAAGAACCGCAGCACAACAACAAAATAATACGATACCCAAAGCGAACTCTGCCAGCCAGCCACAGAAGAAGCAGAAGGAGCAGAGAAAGAGGAAAGGTGTTCTGAAACCCAGCGATCAAGACGAACTACCTCACAATCTCGGTTCAGTGCCTACACTTTCCAAGACCAATGCTGAGGTAAACGGCAAACGGAAGGCAGAAATCAAAGAAGAGGATAGAAACTCCCTTTCACTTGAACTTCAAAGTACCGTCGACAAAGCTACAGGAGCGCTTGTAGAACCCCTAGCTGAGAAGAAGAAGCGAGCAAAAAAAGCAACCTCCTATGGACTGACACCTGGCGTTACTCCATTTCCTGACTGGAACCGTCCAACCCCGGAGGAATGCGAAGAGGTTAATAGGCTTTTATCCGGTATCTATGGGGAAATCGTTGCTCCTACCACCATCCCTGAGCCGTCGCTGACTGTCACTGGCTGTGGCGAGGTCCCGTCTGTGCTTGACGCCCTTATTCGCACTTTGCTCAGCGGCGCTACGACTGGGAAGAACTCTGCCCTGGCATTTAACGGCCTTGTGCAAAATTTTGGTATTCATGTCGATGGAATCGGCAAGGGGAGCGTTAACTGGGATGCCGTTCGTCAGGCCTCAGTGAAAGACGTGTTTGAGGCAATCAAGTCCGGTGGGCTGGCTGATATCAAGAGCAAGAATCTGAAGGCGATACTAAATATAGTCTACAAGGAGAACCAAGAACTAAGGGATATTCTCGTCAAGAGCGGAGACGGCGACGAGCCGCTCAAGCAGCTAAACAAGTCCGAAGATGAGAAGCAGTACGAGATCGCGTGCGCCGACCAGAACTTCCTCTCGCTCAATCATCTCCACAGCCTTAATACGGAAGAGGTCATGACAGAGCTCGTGAAGTATCCCGGGATTGGGCCTAAGACCGCAGCCTGCGTATTGCTATTTTGTCTGCAGAGGCCGTGTTTCGCGGTTGACACCCATATCTTCCGCATATGCAAGTGGCTTAACTGGGTGCCTCCGAATAAGGCGACAGAAATTACGGCCTTCAGTCATTTGGAGGTGCGCATTCCGGATCATCTCAAGTACTCGCTTCATCAACTCTTTATCCGCCATGGGAAGTCTTGCCCGCGGTGTCGGGCTATTACGGGGCAATCCTCTGCCGGCTGGGAGGAAGGATGTGTGATTGACCACCTTGTAACAAGAACAGGGAAGCGAAAGGGGGCACCTGTCAACCTAGAGAAAGACAAAAGCAGTAAGAAGTCTAAGAGATAGAGCACCTCCAACATATAATTGTGCTAACCAAGATGTATGCGCTCATATGTCGGGTATCTACTAGACTATACACATCATGATAAATACCTTATCCCTTCCATTCATCATATAGGTAATATCCATACCTAGATAAGAAAATAGGAGCTCTTTCAATTAAAGTTGTCAACAGCAAAGACAAACTGCTGGCACGTGCCCCGGCGCATCGGAGTTGCAGATCAAAAACATCGAACCACTTTTTGTTTGTGTAGTCCCTTTTTCTCGACCGCTCTCCTAACTCTGGTCTCACACAAGCCTTTCTGCTCAATTGCTCTTGTGTGCCTCTCAAAATGGAGTGTCTAACTCCATACATTCCCCCGGCCCTCCTGCCATTTGCGGAGCTTCTTCATAGTCAAGCTCACGCACTCGGTATCGCCACTCTTTCGCTCAGCGCTGTGCTTCTAGGCTACCTCTTCGTTGCATGTAGCAAGGAATCGCCCGCGTCGTTCACCGTACCTAATCCACCCGAGATAAGCAACAACTGGACTGGAACAAAATGGGAAGATCTCCCCGAGGGGAGTGAGGAGAAACGGGTTATTGAGGGACAGATCCGCGGGGTGAGTCTCAGCTTCTACATACATAATAACCTCTGAACGCCATCTGCCAGCTACTTTCTTGCCATTGGACACTATGCTAACATGTTTCTACGCGTAGCAATGGAACGAGAACCTGATTATGAGCTATTGCCCCGCGGACGGACGAGTCCTCGGAACCGGAATCAAGCCTGCGACACCGGACGATGTTGATCGGGCGGTGCACGCGGCGAAGAAAGCGCAGGAACAATGGGCTAGCACTACTTTCGTGGAAAGACGGAGGGTGCTGAAGACTTTACTTAAGTATGTTCCTGACCGTACTATGATGAACTCTAGGATTAACGTTTTGTTCTTTTCGGCAGATATGTTCTGGATCACCAAGACGAGATCGTGATTACCTGTTGCTTGGACTCGGGAAAGACTAAAGTCGACGCAACGTTTGGAGAAACGCTTGTGACCGCTGAGAAACTAAAATGGACGATTGATCATGGTGAAAAGGCATTGAGTCCGGAATCACGGCCTACGAATTTTCTGATGATGTACAAGAAGAATAAGGTCATCTACGAGCCTCTTGGTGTTGTCTCGGCATGTGTTTCCTGGAACTATCCATTCCATAACTTCATTTCGCCTGTGATCAGCGCGATCTTTGCAGGTAACGGGGTAGTGGTGAAGCCTTCTGAGCAGACTGCATGGTCTTCGGCGTATTTCCTAGATATTATCAGGGGCGCTTTGGAAGCCTGCGGACATTCCCGCGATCTTGTCCAGAGTGTTGTCTGCCTGCCCAAGGTTGCCGACGTCTTGACTTCTCACTCCGGTATCTCCCAGATAACATTCATCGGCTCGAAACCGGTGGCCCACAAAGTCTGCGAGTCTGCGGCGAAGACATTGACGCCAGTGACTGTCGAATTGGGTGGAAAGGACCCCTCGGTCATCCTCGATGATAGCAGGACAATCAGTGAAGTGTCTTCTATTGCCTCCATCCTCATGAGGGGCGTGTTCCAATCCGCCGGCCAAAATTGCATCGGCGTAGAGCGTGTCATCGCCCTGCCCGGCGTGTACAACAAACTACTAGACACCGTCTCCTCACGCATCAAGACCCTCCGCCTTGGCTCAATTATCCTAGACACAAAGCGCGACAATCCCCACCAAAAGCCCGGAGCACCTGATGTGGGCGCTATGATCTCCCCAGCCTCATTCTCCCCCGTCGAATCCCTAATTGAAGATGCAGTAAAACAAGGCGCACGCCTCATCGCCGGCGGAAAACGCTTCACCCACCCGCACCACACACTCGGCCACTACTTCACCCCCACACTCCTCGCAGACGTCACTCCCGCCATGCAAATCGCACAAACCGAGCTCTTCGCTCCAGTCTTCCTCATGATGCGCGCCACGTCCGTCTCAAACGCAATCGAAATCGCAAACTCCACCGACTACGGCCTCGGCGCATCCATCTTCGGCTACAACACCCGCGACGTCACGGCTTGCGTAAGCGGCATCAAATCCGGCATGGTCTCCGTTAATGACTTCGGAAGCTACTACGCCGTCCAACTGCCCTTTGGCGGAGTCAAGGGGTCAGGGTACGGCCGGTTCGCAGGTGAAGAGGGTCTCCGCGGCGTGAGTAATGTCAAGGCGGTTTGCGTCGACAGGTTTCCGAGGCTCATAGCTACCCGCATCCCGCCGAGAGTGGACTATCCGATTCAGAAGGGAGATAGTGAGAAGCAGAATGGGAATGGGGCGTTTGAGATGTGTAAGGGGGTAGTTGAGACGGGGTATCAGATTACATTGGCTGGACGGGTTAGGGGGATTGTGAGGTTGTTGAGGAATATGTAACTCTATATAGATTCGATGCTCTGTACCATATGTATTTAATTTGATCAGTCTCAACATATATAGCTATTAGTACCTCCCAAGCCCAACACTCTCCATTAACTATGACCACCTTTACCTAAAAATACACTGTATCCTTTTCCTACCCACAAGTATCCCAAACGTCAATGCCATCCAACAACGCTAATGACATCCCCGAAAGCTGATGCGAAACAATATGGCAATGCAAAATCCCCGCAAACTTCCCCGTAACAAAATACCTAACAACGATCCAAGCGCCGGACTCGCGCCTCGAGTCAAAGAAATCCATCACAAAGGTATCCCGCAGTGCAGCTCTCTCATCCACATAGAACAATTCGGGCCTCGCAGCCTCAGCCTGGGAAACATTCTCCCAGGTGAATTTCCCAATGCCGTGGCCGATGATATACGCTCTGTTCCCGTGCTTGTGAATTGGGTGAGGGGGGTGGATGGGGTCGTGCTCGTTCGCGATAATCTCGAGCACGATGTCGACCCAGGTGTTATTTTGTGTGGTGAGGACGTTCTTCGGAGCTATGATAGCGAGAGGGTCATTTTTGAAGAGAAGGGGTGTTTCGGCGGTTGATTCGGGCTCGTAGAGCGCGTGGTTGCCTAGGGACCAGGCCCAGGAGCTATTTACACGCGTCATGCCCGTGCGGAGGGTTGTTGAGACTTCGGATGACGGGGGTGGTGGCGGAACACCAAATGCCGGGAGGTTCTCGGTGAAGAAGAGCTGGCGGACGTCGGCGGTGGTGTTACCGCCGCCGTAGTTCATGTATCCTTTGCTTTGGGGGCCGAGGGAAGCTTGAGGAGGGGGTTTGTCCGGTGGGTTCTCGTGCTGGTTTTCGTATGAGAGGATAGCGAATGTGCTCATGACCTGGTCACCGCCGTTGACAGCGGCGCGGATGGTGTAGTTCCCTGGTGTCTGGTTGAGCTTGATCATGACTGTGTACCGGGCTCCAGAGTAAATGCCGACCATTTCGACTTCGCGCGGCTGGACGAATTGTCCGTCGACTTCATAGACCCACATTGGGTGGTCATCTACGGATACTGTGATTCCCTTTTGCGGCGCGCCGTCGATGAAATTTAGGCTTGCCCAGCCGTTTACGCGGGGGTTGACCGAGATGACGGGGATTTCGCCGGTGGACGGCGTGCAGTTCCATGCAACTGGGCCGGGAATGGCGGAGATGTTCCAGTTGCCGTAGTCGCCCTGGACGTTGTAGAGGTCTGGTTGGAGGCAGCTATATATCATATGTATAAGTATTGTGCGTACTCTGGGGGTGAATCTGGGAAGTAGGAGGTACTCACCCCTTCTCGGTTAGATGCGTGCCCTCTAGAACAGCCTTGATACCATCACCACCCAATTCCTCGAGGTATTCATATCCAGGGCAGTAGACTGAACCCTGACCGTTGATGAGGAGGTTGTCCACACAACTGAATGGTCGTTTGGTTAATCCATGTCAACAAGCAAATAAAAAAGAATGAGGAACATACAAGACATTTAACCCAGACTCAATCTCAATATTATGGTACTCCTCTGAAGTGAGATACGTCCAGTCCGTAACCATGATCAAATTAGGGTGATTTTCTGCACACTTGAGTTGCTCTAATTCGTGTGGATCTTGCGTGATGGCCGAGTAAGGTCGCGGAGCATTTGGTTTGCGGCTATACGTTCATAATCAGTTACAGTTCCCTTGTCTAATTCCATCGTGCAGACACCGTTGCAGTGCAGACCTACCGGATATACATCGACCCCACCTGTCCATCCTGCATGAGACCCTTGTAATGTGAATGATACCAAAATGTACCAGCAGGGTACGCTCTGAAGGTATACAGGAAGGACGAGCCCGGTTTAATTGGTGTCTGCGATAGGCCCGGGACACCGTCTGCCCAGGGTGTTTCTCGCATCCTAGAACAGAAGCATGTAAGTGCTGAACTACTCACGTCCTCGGACGGAACGGTAAGGGATAGAACAATGGTACACACTCTATGCCATGCCAGTGAACGGTTGTGTTGAAGGGAAGATTATTGATGACGAGAACCTGATAAGTCGATTAACTCCATTGTTCCATTAATCTATCACTCCAGTTGGTTAGGGTTGGGTTGCATGGTACCTGAACAACATCATCCTCATCAAAGATCAAATCCGGACCAGGCGACGCTCCATTAGTGAGAACCATCTCGCGCGGCGAGCCGCCATTTGGAGATCCATATTCCCATGTCAATTCAAGGGTTTTCTGGACGAGTTTGGCGTGTGAGAGGCCGAGATTCAGAACCAGCAACTGACAGGCGACTGTGGAGAAATACATGGCTGAACCCTTAGAGGAACAGGGGTCATGATCTTTGGTTTGGTGGTCGTGCCCTTAATATAGATGTTTTGTTGACATATTTTGTTGACATTCCTGGGTTATTTGTTTGGAATGTGTCGAACGCGGCTGGACAATGATTTCGCGAGACGTGCGATCATCGATGAACCCTCGAAATCGGAAATACAAATCCGTAGCGGTTCTAGATAGGTATGGGAACCTGTTGAGTAGTTGTCCCGACCAGCTTCAACCTTTCACCACCCATTCGTCGGAAAGATTGTAGGGCGACTCCCCCATCCACCCCTCCAGCTCCTGCAACCCCAAAACATCACGGAGATACATTTGCGCTATCACAAGTCGCGTATTAACGCGACCAAGGTAAAACATCGTTCCATTGACAGGGTCATCCGCCGCTGCCTTAGCGCGTTGCGGTAGCTGAAGCATGAAATCTAGTAACCACGGTCCAAAAGAACCATCCAAGTCCATCGCCCACTGCGTAATCTCCGAGTCGTCTGCAGGAACAGACTCCGCACTCGCGCGAAGCAAAAGTTGGAAGATACTAGGGTCGTCGCGTGCAACGCGGACAGCAGTGCGGAAATGTTCGAGTGGCAATGTGTATGGAAGAGCCTGAGTCGCTGACGTACTTTCACCGCGGAAAGTGTACTCGTCAATTTTGAGAAGACTGGTTAAGGCATCAGCGTTATGCTCTATCAGAGCTGTGTGGATACCTTGTTGGATCGCTTCGCGGGAGAAAGAGATATCTGTTGGCGCTACGTCCGAGCTATTGAATCCACTAGCCATGCGAAGAATCTCGAGGAAGCGGGCATGGCTCTCGCTAAAGCCTGCGTCCGTACCGCTAAGAAGTTTGTCGGGAATCTCCAGGACGCTAAGTATTCGGTGCGTTGTTTGCTGCTCGGTTTCAATGCAGTTGATGGTTGTAGACACAAGAGGTACAACTGACAGCATGTAATGATTGCCGTCCTTACCCATACCTTTGAAGTTGCAAACGTCTCCTTTTTGAGTGAGCAACAGGCGAAGACGATTTTCCGAGTCACTTGTCATCTTAATATCTGCGCCAATCCAATGCCGATAGATAGTCAAACGCATCAAATCCGGAAGGTGGGACAGTAATCGCTCAATAGTACACCAACGGCAACGAAGAATGGATGCTTGGAGAGTTCTGCGATCGGTTCTGGTCAATGAGACATAGTCTAGCGGCCTTAGTAGCCTCGATATCTCTGTGGCACTAGTCACCGTCATCGCAGCTGTTGATTCTATACTTTTAGCCGTCTCTGGTGTCGCTGAATCCTGCGGCATGGGCGTCGAAATTTGTGTACATGAATCATCCCAGAATGCTACCAGCGCCAATACGCGATAAACACGTTCACTGGAGACAGCTGCAGAGATCAGCCGGGAGCATCGCGGCAGATTAATATTCAGAGAGTACAGGAAGATCTTCTCGATCAATTCCACTGGAAGAGACTCCAGTTTGGACAGTCTCCGAGCTTTCGGTGGAGGCGGTTTGGCAACAAGAAGACGAGCCCGTTTAGTACTTGCTGACTGAAAGCTAGTCTGTTTGGCTTTGGGGGATAGCATCGGCCTCCCGCCCTTCGGTCCAGATGCTATCGGCTTGGGGACACCATCGTTGACGTCCCAAGGCCTCTTCCTGCGCCCCCGGGCCCGAATCGGAGTGAGCATGCCTTGCTAGAAAATCTGCCGTGTCATTTCAGGCGCTGAAATAGTGCATTTCCGATAATGAAACTTCTTTCCCTCAGTTGCTTAGTGAAGACGGAGTAGACACCTGTTGTACTAACACTGGAGGTAGAAAACAGATGCGTCCAGAAAGGGAAATTTAGGGCTTGTCAGGTGATGTCTTTTTTAGGAAGTTTATGTAGCCCTAACACTAACCGCTTTTGAACAGCATTTTATGACGTCATACATATTAAACCGCAAACACAACCGACACATTCCAAGACCGTTATCAGGTTTGAAATACTGAAGATCAGCATATTCAAGGGGCTTCGGGTGGCAAGATTATTAGTTCATACATCCGTCTGCGGCACTGACAGCCATGTCATGTTGCGGGGTTCCACAAGGCCCTGCATGATTCGGTCAGAGGCACTCAGGGTCAAATTAAAGGCGTCGGTATGACGATTGTCGAGTAAGACATTATTCACGGTTGAGGGTTGAGGTACAAGATTCTTCCTCCATATCACAACAACGTCGTCATTTCTTTCTCATTGTCTATATCTGCCCTTGTCTATCACTTACTCCACTAACGTCATTTCTCATTTTCTCAACAACTTCCATGTTTATATAGATCTCCAATACAATATATATACCTCTACCCTCGAACTTCAACAAAAACCATGCGTCCATACGACTTAGTTCCAGTGTCTACTGCATCTTCAAGTTCTTCGAACAATCCGAACTCTACAAACAATATTAATTCTCAAACCTCCTCTTCGACCTCCAAGCCTCTGAAACAGAAAAAAACTACTCGACCACAACCTCCAAAATGGGTGCCGTCTTCTCATGCGTACGTCAACCCTTTCTACCTATCATATCTCCCAACCCAAAAATAATTCTAACCATCTTCCTACAGATAAGAGACCTCTTCCGCTCCATCGGCGCATGCATCATGGGCGTCGTCAACGCAATCGCAACTGGCATCAAGGTCGTCATCAACGGCATCGTTTCAATCATCGGCGTCGTTGTCTCCTGCCTTACCTGCGGTTATTGCGGGCGGAGAAGGCGGGCTTCACGTCGCATGCATACTAGCCGGAGGTCGCGGCCGGTTTACTAGTCGAGTCGGCCGTTATGGATGGCGATGATCAACTAGTGGTGTATCGGTTAGTATGATATGAGTGATGACTTGACGCCATTTCCTGGTTTCTAGTTTGCTTTCCCTGTCATTTTGTACCTTGTACAGCAAAATAATCCTCCCACATTTACCATGCACTGTCAACGCTATGCCGTGGCTTGCTTTGGGTGTGGGAGACGGGGATGATGATTGTATGATATGATATCCTTTTGCTCTCTTTTTAAATTGAAGTTAATAGATATTCCAACATTCAATTTTTCTCAACTTCTCTCATCGGATCCTAGCTGTAATCTATTGGCTTGGCTATTTGTTTGTACGTTTTGTAGACTTTTACATGGATCAAGTCATGCTGCAGTGCGCTGATAAACTTCTTACCGTACACTACTAATCTGTCCCTAAGTTTTCCTAGAGCGGACTGATATTAACAAGTACGAAAGACTAGATCGTGCTCGTCTTACTGCTTCTTACGATCGACCTTCCCCAGGCGATTACCTACATGGCCAGCTTTGGGAGCTTACGCTGTACGTCCGAGGTCTACTGATGGTAACGATCGCGACGATTGCAAGTTGACGGACGACATCTACAAAGCCAGGAGTGTGCTTGTCGTGGGGGCTTATTTGGCGGGTTGGACCAACCAACCGGTTCAGCCGCTTGGGGATTCTGAGACAGCGTCGTCAAGGGTACGGTGGCCGCTGGCAGTGGCGGGTCCAGAAATGTCATATTAGAGTCGAGAAAACCAAAAAAATCCAAGGGACCGATTTCACGCAGACTCTGGCATCAAACCGGTGTCCATATACAGCGTCGTTGACCAAGTGAATGCTGTTATAACCCCTATTAGCTCAATGCAATTAAGTGCTCCAGTCGTCGTGAATCCTCGAGAGCAAGGAAAAAAGGATGAAGGAAGAAAATCAGGATGTGATTCTCGTAAGATTCCTGGATCTCTAGCAAACAGAAATTAAAGGTCCGAATAGCTCCGTGTCCGCCATGATGAATTCATTATTCATGGCGCCGCAATTCCCATCGGCAGGTATCCGTACAATCGAATATTTCCCCCAAAAACCATGCGCAATTGAATCCGAACCCGAACTCGTCCTTCATTCTTCCATTTTTATTGCCTCCCATGTCGTTTTCACGTTCATTGCATTTACCGGAGACGGCGGGCCTCACGTTCGGATTCGAGCAAGCAAAGAATGTCGTCGACACGGACTGGAAAGAAGAAAAAGGCCCCTGTTAGTATATTCCACCATTCACGTTTTGTTTCCCTTCCGGCCGGACGGATTTGGGTTGCTTTGTATGTCGCGGATTATCATATTTGTAGACGTACCGGGTCCCTTGACGTTACGGATGATAGAACGGGTCTGGTCATCCATGAACTCGACGCGCACCTGGGTGACACCACCGCGAGAACCTGGGATTCATAACCATTAGCCTCCATATCAACATCAAATTCCCTCAGTCTAGCGGCGCTCCGACGAGTATGAACCAGCTGCCGTCGTCGCCGTCGCCGTCGCCGCCGCTGCCAGCCAGCCTGAGGTGTTTCGTTGAATTGATCGAGATTGCATACCGGTACGGCCAAGGACACGGGTCACCTTCACCAGCTTAGTGGGGGTCTTGGAAGCATCCATTTTGACAGGTAGGAAATCCGGGAGAGCTGGATTTGCTGAAATTGAACGAGAGTGGACGAGTTGAGGATGCGATGTCGTTGTCGTTGTCGGAACTCCCGCTTTGGTCGGTATGGAAAATGTGGTGCAAAATTGATTTTTAGTGCGTCGGGGCAGGGTTTGGGGGTGCGGAACCCTCGGGAAACTCTTGGCCTATCAGCGTTGAGGATTTTGTGCGGGCGACCAACCTTCCCATCTCGGTTTAAGGACGACCTTGAGTTAAGTATATCAAGTACTTGGATTGACTCGATAAGAGAGATAGTTTGGTGGTTTATGTCTCTTTGCGCCCCTTGACTTGATTAACATAAGAGCATTTCAAAACGAAAACAAACCCCACTTGCTTCCATTCATCTGGCCTTTTGATACTAGTAGGTTGTATATGTTTCTTACTGAGGATCAACAGGAGAACCTACTATACTATATTATTGGCATGCATTGATTTTATTAATATTGGGCGCTCTCTATCGACAAGTACGATTCAACTCTTAATGAAAGAAGTGCATGATATTTAGATTCAATATCGACATCTAAGGCCTATTTATATTGATACATTGACACGATAGCAATTAGCGAGAGAGTTCGTGTAACTCCTATAGCGATTGCTTGCTTCACTGTGCAAACGGTGAAGTCGCTCGCCTTGCCACTTTGATATTGACATTGGTGGTGAAGACGGATCCTTCACCACCGCCGTCAATGTCGACACTCACTAGGTTTCGGGTGGATAGTGAGTTGAAAGCTAGAGGGGCTTACGGCTTGAATGGCCGTTCCTTGCGACCTGTCAACGACGAGGTACAAATTTAAGTCACGAGCAGCAGATATAGCAGATATAAGAATATCGGCACCTAAATTTTAGTGCCTGGTGGGTAAAAGGCGAATCTGCTAGTAGAGGTTAATGGGAAGACCGACTACATGTCCGATTTGGATCTGCGCATGGCTACGGTTCGACAGATATCAGAATGATTTCTAAAATGAACAGGTTCTATACACAACCCGACAATTGGATCACACCGCCAGGTATAGAGCTAAATACGCTTGACTGGAAGGGAATAATTGTCGTGTGATGACATTGGTCGGGGGATAAGGGTAACAAAAAGATGATACAAGAGATGCCAGTTTAAACAACGGACATGTCGCCGAAGCGTTCCTAGAAAAAAGGAAAGAGTCAGTAAATAGTGGACAACAGAAAGAATGACTGCATGTAATGCAAACTAACCTTGTATCCGGCGGGCATCCATCGGCCCTTGGAGACAAGGGAGGCGGTCTTCTCGTCAATCTCGGGTTGAGCAGCGGCAACCTCGTCCTAAAATGACAAGTCAATCAATCAAGTCCAATGAACCCAGTGGAGACACCTTGTATAGGGGAAACATACAACGGTGAGTTCATCGAAGGGCCGGGCGGTTTCAATGTTCTGAAGGGTCTTCTCGAGGTTGCGGAGTTCAGCCTCAACCTTGCCCTTGGTCTGTTCGGCGCTCTCAACGGCCTGGGCCTCAAAGGCATCGATAGCCTTCAGTTGGCGGGCAACATCGTAGGTAGCGGGTTTGAAGGTCTTGAAGTGGTTCTCGATCTCGTCAACAATGGCCTGGTTCTTTAGGACGCTGCGGTAGCGGGCAAAGTCGATAGCCTGAGGCTGCTCGGAAAGAAGCTGGACCTTGCGGCGCGCATCATCGTTACGCTTCTTGAAAGCCTGCAGAGAGGCAGCGGTCTGGCCGCGGAGGCCGAGAGAGCTGGTCGTCTTGACCCAGTCGATCTTGAGAGCGGCGCTACGCTGTAAGCCGCGTGGTTAGCGAGTCCAATTCAACCTGTATTCGGCGGAAATTAGAGGTAATATCCCATAGACAACATACGGCAGCCATTTTGAGCGGTGGGGTGGAGAGGGGATGGTGAAAGGAGACGTTTGACGAGCAAAGCTGGTCGTTCCGGGATGAGGGTTGAATCGGCAAGGTTTGGAATGGGGATGCCCATCACGTGATTTTTCTATTCCCGTGTTCCGAATTGGCGCGAAGACCATTGTCATGAAAAGTAGCGAAAATAGTATTGAGAATTAAATTTAATAGGATTTGATTGGGACCCAGATTTGAGAAATTCCGAAATTTTCAAGCTAAATTGGGCTTCGCAAATGTGGTTGTTCATTGATTTTGCTTTTGGACTAAATGATTTACAATATGAAGTCGCATAGACATCCGAGGGAATATCAACCTGATTCCAAACCCCAGAATACATTCAACCACAGGGACTAAACGCATTTATCCACAGCCATTAACAGCGTGCATTAGTTGGGCCGGGCTCATATGCTGAGGGCCATGATTGAGTTGACAATATCGTTGTTATTCTCCCGTAGAGCCTTGATGGCCTTCTTGCGGGACACGTTGGCCTGTGCCATAACAAGGTCAATGTCCTTGGGCTCCAGACCAGCCTCGTCAACCTCCTCGCCGTCATCCTCCTCTTCCTCCTTCTTGGCTTCCGTCTCGGGGGCCTTGCCCTTGCCCTTGTCGTGGTCGTGGTCGTGGCCGGCGTGATCGCCACCAGCAGCCTCAGCGGCAGCGAGCTGCTGAGCAGCGGAAGCCTGGGCCTGAGAGTTCAGGTCCTCGATCTTGGCCTCACCGAAGATACTATCCCAATGTGTCAGTAGCTGACATCTCAGCCTCAGTAGATGGTGGGGATGTGGAACATACATCCAGGTGTTGCTGGAAGGAGAGCGGTAGACCTCGGGCTGGTTGACGACAAAGAGGATCTGAATGGGACGTTAGCTTCCGATGCTTGAGGTCTCGTAACTCCTTCTCATCGACCGTGGATGAAGGGTCGCTATGAGCGGAGTGCGGGGAAGGAGATGCGTACGTTCTTGGGGCGGCGGAGAGTGACACGAGTGATGCCGGGGACGTGCTTCAGGCCGAGCTTGCCAATGGCTTTCCTGGCCTTCTTCTCGTTGCGAGAGTGGATGGTGACAGCAGCACCGCCGGGGATGGTGGGCTCCTCGCCGGCCTCAGACTCAGAAGAGTCGCCAGCATCCTCAACATTGGTCTTGGGGACCTCCTCGTCAGGGAGCTCTTCGATACGGGGATCAGCCATGTTGTGATATAGGTAAGCCTAGATGGGCTTTAAAGGCAACAGTTAGCGAGCGAGTTGTGACGTCTGGCGGCCTGGGTGCTCAATTTTGGGTCTTGAATTGTTCGGTATGGGTCGCCAAATACCACAACCGCGGGGAAATTCAGTAGGTCCAACTGGAAAATCCATCTTTGCAGCCGCACAATTTGTTTGAACATACCTGTTATAGGAAAGAGGTCTGTTGTAGGTGAAGGTTGGTTTTTGGCCTTGTTGCGGTTGGATTGAAGGACGCAAAGCTGTGTGATGCCGAAAATCGTTAGCGAGCTGATTGGACTCGGGACCCTCGTAATGGAATCATGGAGAAAACGACGCAACACCCATCAAACAATTGCACCATACAAACTACAAAGCGACTGGAAAATACATAGTATTAGGCAAATTTCTAACGATATTAATGTTAAAAGAATTGGTTTCACCATCATCATAGAATTATGGGGTATTGGTTATTGCCCGCATTGTAGAACAAATCCAGTGGATATACGCTATGACAAAACATTACGAGGACCAACTGGTTTGTCCGGATATCAAGTGTTCTTAAGTCATTTTTATGCTGTCAATGATAATGCATACAGCGAATTTGCTGAAATTAAACCCTCAGCAATGTGAAACCGTCCCAGATACCCCTTCACTCTATGCACCGAGCCTCATTAACCATCTATGCCTTAGGAGCAGCCGCCCGGATCTTAGCATGAGCCTTCTGGACCTCGAAGCGAGCCTGTAAATATCGCATGTTAGCCATGTATACCACATATCGCCATTGCGTGTCTATAATCTCCAGGGCTCCATTTGTTTTGTTCCTCGCAAAAACCAACATCGCAACGTACCTGCTTCCTGAGTCTCAGAACCTTGAAGCGCTCGAAGTCGGTCAGGTTCGTCCGTCGGTTGGTGATGTCAACCTTCTTGGCGATGCCGCTCTTCGCCCACTTGCCGTCAATCTCGTTCTGCGCCCAGAGCTTCTTCACGGGACCGGTTCCGGCGGCACGGGGGAGCTTGGGGATAACGAAGTGGGTGAGGGTAGAGTGGGCGAGAGCGAGGACGTGGCGAGGAACAATCTTAGCCTCCTCGGTGGAAGGACCGTCGACCAGGACCTATTTGTCGCGCTCAAGTCAATATCACATCCATCAAAATCCTCCTTCACATGTTTCCGACGCAGAATCCCGGATCGCAAAAACGTACACGCTTGTGGTCGACAATTTCGACAATAACGGCCAGCTTGCCGATGAAGGGCCCGCGGCGGATCAGCACCACGCGGCCAACTTCAACGAGCTTCCATTGAGCGATCTGGACATCGATATCGGCCATGGCTTCCTGTAAGATGAAAAATTTGACGTCTTAGCTGCCAGATTCACGGGAGCGATAGGGCGCGTAGAGACTCACGGTCGACAGTTCCGGGGAGACGGTGGTGGAAATTTGTTGTCGAAAGTCGGGGTTGTCGAAGTCGTCCGAAACGCACAAGTTCACACTGGACCTGCTGGATCACGAATTTCGGTGTTGCCCACAGACTCGCTTACCAGCCAGTAGCAGTTCACAGAGTCTTCGGTGTGTGCGCCTAGGGCTGCCTCCGGAAGAGGCCTAGTCGCAGATAACGGAAGAATGAGTTATTCCGCACCACCGACTTACTTAACTTTCATCGCTTGTTTTTTTTTATTCTTCCCTTCACGCAGAACATCATCGGAGCAGTCTCTGCAGCAGCTTTTCTTCAAGAGCTTTTATTCCAGACCTTCAACGAGCATGATGTAGCTCTATCAGTCCGATATCTTACACTTCCCCACGACCAGCGTACTAATCTCAGCTAATCCCAACGCTGCTTCAACTCATTTTCAACTGGTATGTCTTCACTAAGTCTCTTTTTCCCGCTTTACATGATGCGGTAATTTGCGATTGACACAGTGTCTGTGAAACTCTCGCCGGAGTTTCGATACAGCACTGGCGCATGATATTCATTTTCTTACATATTCTGATATTTGACCCAACTCGTTCTGGTTTTCTCGCCCACCTGTGGTTGATCTTGTAATGCTGACTTGCAAAAGACCTAAAGCAGATTGTCGAACATTCGTTCTAAGCTCATTCCGTCCTCTTATGGTACGTTTGTCCTGTCTTGTTTATTCTGCCCTCCCCTTCCGATGATTACAACCTATCACGCCTAGATAGTAAATGATGCTTCGGCAATGATATTTCCTTTATCACCAAGATCTCTGAGGAACCCTCTACTCGATTCATGTCATTCACCTTTGTTCTTGACATGTCGACTGACTTGAGATTATAGGACGTACTTAATTTCACCTACTTGGAAGATAGCTTATATGGAAATACAATATCTTGATTATGATACATTCATTCGTGCTCAACAGTAATGTCGTGCGTAGCGCTCAAGTCCCTTAGATACCGAATTATAGCCTTGGCAACTATAGTAGTCAAGTAAGAGTGGAGTCTCGACTTCACCAGGAGGCTGGAGCTGTTCTGGGCCCGAGTAGATGTAACGGTTGTGGGCTACGTATGGTAGCTTGTCTGAGCTTGACGAAGCACAAACCTACAACTGAAACAGCTTATTTTATACTGTATAGATGCGTCATTATGCGCCGCATCGCGGTTTCTTACCCAGTTCATGCTCATAGTACCTACCATAAGCTTCGCTAACCCATGAAAGGTGCACTATAACCCTGCTATGCATAAGAAATATATTTATCTAACGCGTACAAGTAAAGGAAGCCAATCGCCAACAGCCGAGAAAAGATCTACATAATAGTTCGATTCGCTTTTCATCAAATCCGTGTATATCATTATGTGCAGTCCGGAGTGATCAAAGGATTCTATGACGAAGCTCCATTGCCCAAGGCTGAAGCAGTCGCTGATGGCCCCTCACGGCTTAAGACCCACATGAAGATGAACTGGATAACGTAGGAGTAGATGAATAGGAACTGGGTACGGCGGTTACGCTGGGAGCGGGCTACCGTGTGCATTGTGCCGGTGCGCATGGCGGAGTCGCTGATTGAGTCTGGGAGGAGGACGTATTTCAGAGAGCGGAGCTGTGCGGTAAGTTAGAATTTGATTTGAGCGCTGGAGCGGATATAAACGTACTAGGAAGAAGGCGTTTGCGAGGAACGTGTAGATGAAGGCCACCCATCCGACCCAGCTACCTGATCCTTTCCCGGGCGTCAAGATTTCGGAGGTAACTAGGGTGATGATGATTCCCACAAATTTGTAGCCGGAATATGCCACCAAATCTAGCAACTGGGAGTCGTTGTTGATGCTGAGGATATACATCGCTAGCTTTAGGCAGATTATCTCAAACAGAATGACTGCGATTGCTGTGGTGGTGGTCGCACCAAGAAGCTCGGGATGGAAATTCCCGCGGAAGCCTGCTAGCATCGCCGACAAAAGAATGTATGTGACGAGCGCCATCACAGGGATGTACATGTCGGGTGAGTTGAGATCATCCCGCGGAGGCAGGAACATCGACGAATATTGCTGCTGCGATATCTGACCATCGGGTCCGGTCGAAGCGGTCGTAAGGCGTGCTTGCTGGCGAGACCAGGGCTTGTGCCGCCAAGGGAATAGCACAAGACCCAGTTTATTGATCACGTACGAGTTCGAGACGTTGAAGTAGTGCTTGAGGGCAGGTATGGATACGTAGCGGTTGAACTGATGTTAAATGGTCAATTAGCAGGGAGGCACAATAAAGATTCTGTTTAAGCCAACTTACATTCTGTTCCATATATTCTTGCCCAGCGGCCATCGCAGTTTTGCCCATATGGAATCCCATCTGCGCCGTGGGGTCATTGATAAACCCACCGAATCCAGGGGCATACGTCCCACTGCCACCCTGTGCGGGAGCTGGTTGATAAGGGTTACCATAGGCCGATGGCTGCGACTGCTGAGATGTCGGGAGAGGGGGCGAGCGCATCATGGGTACCGTTGAGACGTGCTGAGGCACTGGGTGGTGAAGTGGAGGTGAGTGTGCCGGGGGTGGTGCAAAAGACTGGCGATACATAATGGCGGATGGAGAAAATCAATCAGAAAAGCGGAAGCTTCACTTCTTAAAGAGGGACCAAAAATTAGATCCGAAGAGGAAGGGGAGGGATGGCGTGAGCGATGGGAGGTTGGAAGGTGTTTATACGTGGCTGAAGGCTAGGTGTATGGAGAACTGGTCACCTTGGATGAATTTCTTGCCCGCCGGAGCTGACCTTGGATCTTCGCCGCCCGCACAGAATTCCCCACCTCACACAAGCTCACCACGCAGATAGTACAGCGGTACTCGTTTCAAGATGCTCGAAGCCTTTGAGATTCTGACCACATCGGGGGTAGTCCTATGGTCCAAGTCGTACGCACCAGTCGGTTCCCACGTCGTCAACAGCCTGATCAACGACGTCTTCATCGAGGAAAAGGCCCAGCTCCAAAACACCGCGAACAGCGTCTCTCCGATCTTCAAGAAAGAGAAGTACACTTTGAAATGGAAGAGGTCAAAAGACTTTAATCTGATTTTTGTGGTATGTCCTATTTTGTAGCGCGGCGCATATTACCAACGCATCGCTAACACCACCGCGATTCATGTAGGCCGTCTATCAGTCGCTTCTCCATCTAGGTTGGATTGACAAGCTTTTGGACAACATATCGACTATCTTCATCGACCTCTACAAGAATCAACTGCAGAGTGAACGGGCTAGGATAGTCGAGTATCCGTTTGACAAGTATTTCGACCAGCAAGTGCGAGAGCTTGAGAGTCACGCCACTGCTGGCTTCGCTTCTGAAGCACTTGCAGCCGATGTGGAAGCAAGAAAAGACCCGCTTGTCTCTGCTGATAATGGTGGCCCTCCACCACCGCCCGTACCTGGGCTATTGAAAGGCACGTATTGTATCTGGTTCTGGTTCACTAGTTGGCATAGGATACTAACCACCTAAAAGCGCAGCCTCAAGCTGCGCTTAGTGCGGCAACCTCTGATGAAGGTTCGCCGCCACAAACTCCAGATATCTCCAGAATATCCTCGCCTTCCTCGAACCGTATACTCACTGCCAAAACCGGTCCCGGCGGCCGTGTCTCTCGCCGGGCACGCAAAGTTGCAAACGCTAGCGCTAATGCCTCGTCTGGTGACGAGAAGGCTCGGAAAGGAAAGACACCGAAGAGTGCGAAGAAGTTGCGGGTATGGGACGCTGATGGATTTGCGGATGAAGATGATGGAACAGTCCTTGATTATTCTGCGCCTGCTGAGGCAGAAGTTCTGTCCGCACCGGAAGTAGAAGCCGTGGCGCAGGACTCTTGGGGTCGCCGGACTGGCAAAGGTCAATTCGTTTTGAAAGACTTGGGAGACGAAGTCCACTCGATTCTTGAGAATGCCGACAGCGAGAAAAGCAAGTCCTCCGCGCCCTCCGGTCTTGTTGGTTCCGGGTTCAGCGCCATTGGTGGTCTGTTGCGAAATATCGTCGGCGGTAAAGTTTTGACAGCCGCTGATTTGGAGAAACCCTTGAAGGCCATGGAAGACCACCTGATGAAGAAGAACATCGCACGTGAGGCGGCTGTTCGTTTGTGTGATGGAGTTGAGCAAGAGCTGGTTGGGAAGAAAACGGGTAATTTTCAGAGTGTCGATGCTGCTTTGAAGTCGGCGATGGAATCTTCTCTTCGCAAAATTCTGACACCTACCTCATCTCTTGACCTGCTTCACGAAATTGACTCCGTTACCAGCCCGAAGAACAAACAAGCTACATCACGGCCGTACGTGATCTCGATTGTCGGTGTCAACGGTGTCGGCAAATCAACAAATCTAGGCAAAATCTGTTACTTCTTGTTACAGAATAACTACCGCGTTCTGATTGCTGCCTGCGATACTTTTCGATCTGGAGCCGTTGAGCAGCTTCGCGTTCATGTTCGAAACTTGAAGGAGCTCAGCGCTCGTGAAAATGTCGGCGAGGTGGAGTTGTACGAGAAAGGCTACGGCAAGGATGCTGCAAATGTGGCTAAAGATGCGGTGGAATATGGTGCAGCCAACAAGTTCGACGTCATTCTGATTGATACCGCAGGTCGCCGCCACAATGACCAGCGTCTCATGTCGTCTTTGGAAAAATTCGCCAAGTTTGCCCAGCCGAATAAGATTTTCATGGTTGGTGAAGCGCTTGTTGGTACCGACAGCGTGATGCAGGCACGTAACTTTAACCAGGCTTTTGGCACGGGAAGAAACCTCGACGGCTTTATCATCAGCAAATGCGACACAGTCGGTGATATGGTAGGGACACTTGTCAGCATGGTGCATGCAACGGGGATTCCAATTGTTTTCCTAGGCGTCGGCCAGCATTATGGTGACTTGAGAGGGCTCAGCGTACCTTGGGCTGTTAACCTGTTGATGAAGTGATCTATCAACGAATCTACTGATTGCTTTACTTCCATTTTATCCAAAAAATCTGTGCCATTATATTCTTGCTTAGTTTTTTATCCTAGAAAATACAAAGAAAGCGATAGTGATTTAGCCCAGGGTAATATGCAGGCTGTCAATAGTCAGGCACTAAACTTTGGGCCGTGAGTTGATCCAAGCTAGAGACAGCTGTGCATATATCTACTCAAGCGGCAAGAGACGCAAGAGATCTCTACTACTGCAGACTACTCCAGCGCTCTCCATTCTGGATTTGACTTGACACTCCCGGAGTTTCTTTCAAAAATGACATCATCCGGGGATTTATTCTCGAAATGTACTTTTGAGCCTCTCTTCATCAGGTACACCACAATGTAGCCAACGTGATTCCTGAAAATCGCAGACTGCTTCATATATCATTCTCATCCCTGCCTACTACTTCTTCTCTTAGGGCACAACGCCTTGGGGTACTGTTTCACGTGATATGTTCCAGACCGCTTACATCATCGCAATTAGTTTTCGGAATCCTACTCGCGTGCCTGCATCTCTCACGATCCGTTCTATCCGATTAGGTATTCTTCCTTGCGCAATACTATATCATTTTCACTACATCGGAAATGACAATGAGGATCGAAGGCGACATTGATATCAACCATTGATAACCCCAAGCTCTCGTTCGACCCCGCCTTGACATCTGTCAGCCCCCTCGATTCACAGAGCACTTGCGCTTCAGCCTATAGTCCGAGATACTGCCAGTGGCAACCATCGATACCTGCGCAGTCCATACCCATTTTAACACATACTTTAGACGCAGAAAATGAAGGCGCCGGACCGGGAGCCGATCCCAAGGCGGCGCTCATCTACTCTCCACTATCACACCTTCGACACACCCCCACCAAAGTCTCGCGGCAGACCCAATTCCGGCCAATCCGCATCGTCAGGCGAAGATTCGCGACATAATCAGAATGATTCTCCGGTTGATTCACCACCACAATCTCCTCTTCCAAAGAGGCAGATGATGGTGCTAGCACTGATCGCCTTGTGCGAGCAGACGGCATTCAATTCGATCAGCCCTTACCTACCCGACATGGCGTCGTCGTTCCCCGAGGTGAAACCGGGTATGGTTGGCGTATACGTGGGGATGATTGGAACGGCGTTTGCGGTAGCGCAGCTCGTTACCAACTATTTCTGGGGCTGGCTATCAGACCGAGTAGGACGGAAACCGGTTATTCTTCTAGGCACGATTCTTACTGCGGTATGCTTTGTCGCCTTTGGGTTCTGTAGTACATTGTATCAGGCCGTTGCGGTGCAGGCGTTGATGGGTGTCGTCAACGGCAACCAGGGTTTGGTCTCTACTTGTCTTGGTGAAATCACCGACAAGAGCAACCAGTCAAAAGCCTTTACCTACCTCCCGGTTCTCTACGGCCTTGGCGGCATTACCGGTCCTCTACTTGGTGGTCTGCTTGTAATCCGACAGAACCCGTTCAATAAAGGCGAACCAAATCCGTTCCCGTACCTCGCGCCGAATCTGCTGTCCGCCGCAATTCTAGTGGGAGACTTTGTTGTCTCCCTGTTATTTCTCGAAGAGAGCCTTGAAGATGCAGATACGTTGCCTATGTTCGGCAGGAAAATCCGTGACCTGTTTGCGTGGATTTGGCAGATCACCAGTTTTGGGAAGCGGCCTCGAAGTGTGCGGCCAGGGGTTTATCTACCGTATCGGCTGGTTGGCGATCATTCGGCAGACAGTTCGGAGCACGATAGTGATTTAGACTCAGCTTCAGAAGTATCCATGGACCACAATGACCATGACTCATTGACACGAAGCGAATTGCTCAATCGAGACACGGTCCTCCTTCTCCTGACATACCTCATATTTGCTCTTTGCAATATCGCTTTCAACGCTCTGTTTCCGATATTCTCCCAAGCGGCGCCACCCATTGGACGTGGTCTTACGCCATCTGAGATCGGCCTTGCCCAGGGCTTCTCCGGCATCGTAACCATAATTTTCCAGATCTGCATCTTCGGCCAGCTGAGGAATAAGATGGGAAACCGGTGGTCATATCGAGCCAGTCTGTTCGGCTTCGTGGTCTCGTTCATTCTCATGCCATTTATTGGGTACAAGGGCGACGATGCTGGGACGAAGGGAGTAACGGGGAAGACGGCATTGATGGCCATCGAGCTCTGTTTCGTCCTGCTGATCAAAACGGTTGCCGCCGTTGGTGGGTTGACCAGCGCACTCCTCCTGGTAAGCACACCCTGCACCTATTACACAAAGAAAGAAAGAAAGAAAGAAAGAAAGAAAGAAATAAAATCTAATATTCAACCACAGATCACAAACTCGGCCCCTAACCATGCCGTCCTAGGAGCCCTCAACGGCCTCGCCCAAACCCTTTCCGCAGCCGGTCGTGCCGTAGGCCCATTCCTCTCCGGCAGCCTATTCTCCCTCGCAACACGCATCCAGCCAAAAGGCGAAGCAATCCCCTTCGGCGTATTCGCTGCTGTTTCGCTTGTCGGGTTCTTACTAAGCTTCGGGATCCAGGGCCGCACCCTTGAAGCCGATGGCTGGGATAGCAACGACGAAGGAAGTTCCAAGTCTGATGAGGATGAGGAGTCATGACAATGCCGTGTCATGTGTTTTCAATGGCTTACGAAGTGATGTCTAGGATTATTGTATTATATTGGGCATAGAGCGCGATGGGATGGGTGTTTTATTCTGATTCTGATTCTTCTGTTCTTGTTATTACATTCTTCCGTGCGAGTATATATATACACCGAAGAGCAAGCGCGGTATGGCACAGCACAACATAGCATAGACAAATGATTACAACTAGAATGCTCTCCGAGAGCCTGTAGAAGCAACACCACTATTGAGCTGTTTACGGCTGCATTTCCACCCGTAGCCCACGTATCAGCAACAAAGCCGCTTCAATCGCGTTTATCCGCATACACAGTATTATGGTATAAAGTGAGCGTCAATCCTAGGCAGGTAATACTAACGTGCAAAAAAAAAAAACTGCGAGCACCTCCTGAACTATAAAATATTGTTCAAAGCGCGCTTCTTGCAACCTTCTCATTATTTTTTCCTGGTATATCACACTCTTTCCTCTGGCCATTTCGCGATTTTGCGGTGTCTTGGGAATTAGTCAATATATTTTAATTCTGGTGCAACAATATCCAAGTGTGAGAAACAGCTTGTTAGGCAATGAACAAAGGTCTCGGCAGATGATTCTGCCTGGGGTAGGGCTGGCAGATTAATCACCGGCATCTGCCTCAACTTCTCAGGAGTTGGCAAAGACTTTGTCAGCCGGCCTGACAAAGCTGTTATCAGCATCTACTTGTCTGCCTGCCCTTCTAATACCAGTTAAACAGGTTAACCAGTCTCTATATCTAAATCTAGCAGCAGTTTAACCCTATTAGACTGTCAAGATAATCCAAGGCCTTTATACAGGAGCCTTGCAGCTATGGATAGTCAGCCTCACTCAGCTCAAACCTGCTCCAAGAGGCGCGAATATGCGAGATTCTTCGAAAGTCTCTGCATGAAAATGTGGTCTGCTATCTTGGCTGTGTGGTTAACAACGGCCGTATAGTCTTTTACATTGATCTTAGGAACTTTGATGTTGACTAGGCTTCAAAAAGAGGCAGCTGCTAGCATAGAAAGTGATGGTTTAATTAAAAAAAAAAAAAAAAAAAAAAACTCTCCTTGAACCTATCTATGTTCCCCTATCCAGAAGGCAAAACATCGTCAAACGTTTTCTGCCAATTTTTTACCAACCGTACCCCTCAAAATTGGTTCAATTATGTCTTGATGACCTTTGCGAATAGCGTAGCTGAGTGGCGTACGGTTGTAGGGATCTTTACGAGATACTGCGCCCATGTCCTTCAAAAAGTCCACCATTTTCTCCGAGCCCGACATAGAGGCGTAGTGTAGTGGAGTGCAAAGCCCGCTTCTTTCATTCATGAAATATTCTGGTGATTCCTCATCAAGCAGCTTGTTGAGACGTGAGTTGTTGAAAGTGGGATCTTGGTTGTAGATAAATGAAACCACCTGGCCACTATCATCTTTGGTGCGCATCGCGGCATAATGCAGAAGTTGCCCATTATTGATTTGACCTCCTCTTTCAAAAAGCAACCTGATAACCTCAAAGGGGGCTTCGCGAACTGCAAAGGAGAGCGGCGTGCAATCCCGCATGCGACCCCTTTTATTCGGGTCTGCGCCACGGTCAAGGAACCAGTTAGCAAGATCCCTATCCTTAATTGCATATCTGGTACGCGTCAACAAGAGTATCCCATTCAGCAAACCAGGGAAAACTTACACTAAAGCCGATGGCACAGCATCATTCACATCAGTATTGATGTTCCAGCCCTTGGATAAGAGAAGCTCTAGAATATCATAATCTTTATTAATTGTCGCAGTTCTGAAATGTTCGACTGATATCTCAAGGCCATCATTCAACAAATTGGCTGTCTTCTCAAAATCACCGGCTTCGATGGCGAGTCCGAGGTTCTGGTATGGATTTTCCATGTTGTGGTGTTTGACAGTGAAGGTGACGCAGTCAGTTCCGGTCAGAATCCTCTGCAATGGCCTTTTGAAAGTGTCAAGGATTAACTAAGCAACGGCTATTAACTATTCTGGCGTTGGGAAACAATAAATCTGATGCAGTAAAGTCTAGGCTACAGCTACAAGTAGTAGTTTCAGCCCACAATATATAACAGACTTCTGGCCAAATTCCTTCTCAGCCTGTCCCAATAATAGATTTGCAATCTCCTCTGCACACTCTCATTGTGCAAAACCAACGCCAAAATGCCCAATACAAGCAATATGTTACTGAAACTAGGCAGCTGAACAGGATAGGGTGGTTAGTTGGGTACTTAGCAGTATATCCCCTTGGGAATATAATTCAATAGAACAAACTTGCTTTTAGTCTCGTGTTCGGTTTCCTTTTGGTGGCTAGATAAGCTCCACCTCGTCTGATGTAGTTTGAGGCGGAGATATATATGGGTAGGTGGATTTTATTAAGGTGTACGATTTTGTCTTCGTTGTAGGGTGGGCGTGGAGTTGGAGTGTGTATTTATAGATGATGGTTGTAGGCTGTAGTTAAGGAGGCAACAACTTCACCTCATCCTGTCGCTCTCAATCTCCTAAAATAAAAATGAAACACGGCCATGCATCATTGACCATTGTTATATTATATTATATTATAGTATAGTATAGTATAGTATATATCAGAATAGGAATCAAATCAATTCAACCAACAACAACGGGAATCAACCCCAATAAGTAAAGTCCAATTACAGTCCGGACCTAGTCCTAATATCTAGATATATCTACCTACCTAATCAAATAAATTCTACATAACACGCTGTGTGGATATGGTTTGGTTTGGTTGGATGATTCATCTCCAAACCCACTCAACAACATACATAAACGCCTCACCCAGATACCCAGTTAGGAGCAACCCCTGCGCATACTCAATGAGGTCGTTGTTCGGCTGCTCCTGAGCCTGCACCATGGAAGACGACGACGACGACGACGATGACAACAAGAGACCTTTGTTCATGGCGCGAACGCTGATGCGTTTGTCGATGAGGGACTTGAGCATTTCTTTGCCCGGTTTTATGAGGAGGTATTTATCCTGATTGTGATCGTGATTGGCATCTTGGGATGTGGGTGGTGCTAAGATTGGGTTTGAGATTATGGGAGTGTGGGAGATTGAGTCTTGGAATTGGGGTGTTAACCAGGTGAGTTCTTCTGCGTGCGGGTCGTCATCTTTCTGGGTTGGTGGTGCAGGAGATATTTTCTTCCTGGAGGATGTCGGTGGTCGGGAAAATCCTCTTGATTGTTCTGCTGCCGCTACTGGCGGTGATTGTGATTGTGAGTGTGAGTGTGACTGTGATTGAGATCGAGGTGGGTATGGATTGTGATTATTCGTAAGAAGAGCATATTGGATATCAGAATCAAGCGAGAACAAGACGACGGTGTTTGCATTGGCGTTAAGTTTCACCCGAAAGGTCGTGAAGTTGCGTGGGTCAAGATAGAATGTGTAACTTGCTGTTACGGTGGTGATGTTCTTGATGTTGAGGTCTCCGTGGCCGATTTTGGAGAGGGCCTGGTCGTGTGCTGAGATTGGGCATTTCGGCTTGACGGTTAGGGATTTGGACTCGCGAAGTGAGACCGAGGGAATGCAGCGCGGTTGGTGAAAATGGCGGCTTTGTTTGCGGCAGGTGTCGCTGCAGAGGCGGGTGATGTTGCATGCTATATCAAAGTAAGACAATCTGTGGTAGTGGTAGATGGTAGTGATTTAGGGTTTGTGTAAACATACTTTTGCAGAGGAAAATCGTTAGACTACCACAATTCTCACACGGTCTCGCCTCATTAAGCCCCCATTCCTTCCTTTCCGACTGCAGAGTTTCACGCCGTCGATTGAGCTCGAAAATCCTCTTCTCCGCGTACCGGATGCGTTTCCGAGAATGATGCTGCTCTGGCGTTCTCTTAGCCATATGCACAAGCTGCCTATACGCGAGCATCGCCTTATCAATGGAGTCAAGATGCTCCCTAGAAACGCAGAGGGCGCTAAGTGCATCGAATGTCTCCGGGGCTTCGGGCCCCTTGACGGCGAGGAAATCCTCTACTAGAGTTTCGAACAGACTCGCCGCATCACGGTTGAGTCCTGCATCCATGTATGATCTACCTAACCGATGGATGACGCGGAGGCAGTCACCGTCACGAGAGCGCTTGTAGCTGTCAAGGATGTCTTTGATATCTGGGGGGAAGTCGAAATTATCTGAGCTCTGGAGGTAGCGGACGACTGTGTCCCTGGTGACTGGGCTGGTGAGGCCGAAGACTGTGCGGCAATGCGGGATTATCCTGCCGCATATGACGCGCGACTCTTTCTCAAGCCCGAGTTTCTGGTATAACAGGGAGAGTTTGTTCATTGCGTTTAGCGTCATTGCATTCTGGATCCCGAAGACGGTGTCGAGGGCTGGAACGACCTTCTCGAGGAGGAGACGCGCGGGCTCTAGATCGCCTAGTAGAACCTTGAGAGAAGCGAGGTCCTGCATGCTGCTCAGCGTCTCTGGCGCGTTGTGCCCGAGCGTCTTCAATCGACCGGCAAATGAACGCTCGTATAGCGCTGCTGCCTCCGTGGCATATCCGTCTTTCTCGCAGAGACTCCCTAGGTCGTGGAGAACCGCAAAGTTCTTCGGGTGGTCTCGTCCGAGGACTCGTTTGTATAAACCCAAAGTTTCAAGATAGCAAGCCTCTGCCTCGGCAGGAATATCAAGACTCCGGTATGCCTGTCCCATGGAGTGCAGGATTGCCGCCCGTGTTTGTTGTTCGATATCGAGCCCGGGTGCGTCATCGAGGATCTTCACGGCATCGTGGAACTCTACCACTGCTCCCTGAGAGTCCCCATGTTTCATCAATGCTTCCCCCCTCAATTGCGCAGTCAAGGCTCGGGACCAGGCAGCTGTTGACGAGAGCTCCTCCTTCATCTGGAGGAATAACCTGGCAACCTCGTCGACCTGAAGTATCCGTTGGCGTCCAGAGACATCATGCACAATCGCCCCGCCTGAAATGTACTGCATGTGGACGAATACGTTCTGAGTTCCTCGTAGCAAGGCAATATACTCCGCATCTTGAACGGTAGCGGAGCTGTTGTTCTGGATTTCGTCCGGACCCCGGGTGGCAAGAGCTTCCTTTGAAGTTCCCCCGCTATCCCTAACAGCGGCTCTGCTCTCGCTCCTAGAGAATTTCGTGACAAAAGAGAACCGTATAGTGTTTGCTCGCTTCATCAGTTTTTTGCCTCTGTTCGTGGACGCCGAGCGCGATATGTCTAGTCGCACGGACGGTCAGTTCGCTATGAAAATGTGACAATGACAAGTATGGCTCATACTTAGCGGTACTTTGCGCCCGAACATTTTCTGGAAGAAAGACCGCCTCTGAGAAGGCCTAGGCGCCTCATACTCGCCATTCCTGCTGCTGTCAATGAGTCCGCCCTCGGAAGTGCCCAGGTCGCTTGCCTGGTGTCTGTTTTCGTCTTCGCAGAGGTCTGTTTTATCGGGTTCGACGACGGCACTATCACCAAGTCCTGAACGGTCATTAGATAGACCAGACCATCACTTGAACTCCGTAAGTAAAACAACATACCAGTCGAGCAGAAGCTCGTGTCCGAAAAACCCATTCCCGTACCAGCAGGAATCGGCTGGTATATGCCGTTGGGAGCATGCACTACACATTGATTTGATCAGCTATGCAATGCAATACCATACCCTCGGGTGAATCAACTTACCCCTCTCCAGATCATATAACCCAGCAAAACTTATAGCTAGCAGCTCTTCTTCATCACCTTGAGACAGTTCTGGACCTTGTCAGTCCCGGAGTCCTTGCCATTGGAGGAGAGTCGGGGGAGTATACTTCTGAATGAGTAGGAACCGCGCAACTTCCTAGCCTTCTTCGCGAGAGACTGCTCTCCGTTAAAGTCGGTCATGGGGAATTTCGAATGCATAGAGTTCTTCGGAACAAGACTGGAGCTTCTGCTGTGATTATTTGTGGCTGCCATCTCTTTCTGGGTGTCTCGGTAGCTCGTGCCGTCTCGGGGATCGTTCAGGACGGGTTCATATCTGCAAGATAGGTATTAGCTTATGTCCCTTTTTTTCATTTTCATTCTTTTTTTTTTTTTTTTTTTTTTTTTTTTTTTTTTCAGTTTCCCGCAAGATGAGGTTAAACAGACAAGATATTACACTTTGCGCCACAATGCGTGCAATCCACAAAACATGCCGTATCTAAGCCATGATTAGATCGTGTGAGAAGAGAAGAGAAGACAAGCGAGGATCAGTGTTTTGCCCCTACTTCGTTGCCTTTCTACCATCTCATCATCACCCAGAGAAAAGGGTCTCTCGCAAGTACTGCAAACGAACCGAATCGGGCGAGAATCGAGCGGAATAACCCGTTTCTCCATGCGATATCCTTTCGTGATTAAGCTGAGCTACACCGTCAATGACCAGAACTAATAGAAGAAGATACCTAGGTACCTCCTTAAGAACCAAGGTATCTACTTACCGATCGCGCATCATCACATACACAGCAACGGCTGCTCCGGAACAATATCTCGTCAGATAGTGTTGGTTCAGCTCGGTCCTAGGCCTGGTTAGATAGATAAACTCTCATCTCATCCTCTTAAGAACAAGAATGAATGGCAGGTGTCACGTACGAAGACGAAAAAATAGCATCGCAATCGGGACATTTCACCTCCAGCGCACCAAACATCGTCGCATCCTCATCTCGAAAGGGAGGGAAAAGACGTAAGGCCTCCTGGAAGTTCTCGACGGCCGGCGACGAATCTTGAGGATCTACGAAGCCAGGAACGAACGAACGTCAGTTTATACATAGATCCGACCCGCCTCTTATCTTATGTAATGGGATGTATACCGTTCGTGATGGACCTGCCAGCTAATGATAAAAGAACGTCCGAAGCTCGGAGTATCCGCGTCTTCCCTTCAAGCCGGCTCGTTGTGTTGAGGATAATCTCCCTCTCTAGGTCTCGTTTCGCGTCATTCCGGTGGAGGTGTTTACTGTCGTCCCTAAGTAGTTCAACGATAATCTGTTAGCATGAGCATGAACCATAAACACACTTGGATCCAATGCAAGTAGGTAGCTACATGAAGCTGCAGCCCCATCGCAAGCACAAGCAGTCGGGTAACACCATCCCCAGATCAATAAAAAGTTCCCCTCACTCACCTATCCCCAGACCTTTTCGCATAATAACCATACTCCATATCCATCTTGAAACAGACCTCGAGTGGCCGGCGGGGGGAGGGGGGGAGGGGAGGAGAATGCGAAACAAACGGACAAAAAAAAAAAAAGGTTGTCCAGGAGTTCAACGATAAGTCAAGTCATACAGCCAGACTACCTAACTCCCCGGGTGAGGCGTCATTTTCAATAACGGGGGGACTGTGCAGTGGCTCTAGCTCGCATATGTAGTGTGTCTCCCCGTACAGGCAGCGGGTCAAGTGAGCCCAGAGTGTTGGGTCTCTACGATCAAACGGGCATACTTGCTTGTTTCAAGGAGAGTCTTTCTCCCGGCCAATTGGTGTCTGTCCCTCTTTATCCCTGCATCCCTGCGAAGGGGAGAAGGGCGTTTGTTGGCGAGATTAAGTTGAGTTGATGGAAGGGAACTGGGTCTAAGCGAGGATATGGAGTCTAGAGAGTACTAAGTTATGTAGGCGAGTTTGTTGTCACCTGTAGTTTAGTCCATTCCTCACTTCAAGATACCTAACTGCTTACTATTACTTACTTGCAACCCGATCGTTAACTAATTCATCACCTCAGGCCCAGAACGAATCGATTATCCAAGCCTGATCCAGGCCCCAAATCCCCAAATCACCCCTTGCATAAAACAACAACATACACGTCATACTTCCAGACAAATTATCGCCTGCAAACGCAGCAGCAATCGACGGTGATCCGCACCGCATACCTGCATTGGAGGTTGAGAGTCAAGATAACCGACGGACACATCACACTGCAGTGTTTAATATTCTAATAATTTTCTGATCTTGCATTTTTGTTTTTTTCTGTTAGAAGTTCTGGAATGCGGTTTAGCTTTTACAGCTGGGAATTAACTTTGTTTACTGCAGCTTGATTATCCTTGCTGATGTACTGTCAGCCCTGCTGCGAACACTACGACTAGTAGTAGTTGCGTGGATAGAACACACGAAGAATCGGCGAGGAAGGATCAAGATTAGGTGGGATGAACTTAATGGGCGATAGGAATATATAATAATAATAATATATTAAATAGACAACCCTTGCTCAGACTCGCTCGCTCTACGCAAGGTCTACCACTATTACTTCTAACAGCAGGGACAAGATAAATTATTGTATTTGCCTATCTCCATATTCTGGGAGAAACTGGGAATGAGGCTTGACCACCTTTTCTGGGGGAGAATTATTGATAGATTTATGTAGTGGTATTTAGTTTAGTGGTGACTATGTACTGTACTGGCATATTTACCACAAACCACATGCTCACAAATGACGTATATATACTCTGTAGGGTATCGAACTGTCCAAGCTGATGACAAGAAAAGACAAGGAAAAAAAAAAAAAAAAAAAAAAAAACAAAAAGGGAAAGAAAAGACCAAAGTTAAAGCATATGTAACCCGTAGCTCTTCACATCATAAACATAAACATAAGAAAAGAAACCTTGTCTTTGACCAAGTAACGCTCGGAAGGGTGCTGATCTAGCCGAACATAGTATTAAACATATGCCAGACAGGGTAGGGTGGGCAATTCAAGCCCACCTCCACCCCGAATTCAACGACTCGTGACCATGTATCACAGACGAGAGAATACTCGTTCTCTGCGGGTACACAGGGATCGAAAACCCACCGCCATTCACCGACTGTGATGGATTCTGTCGTTGATATTCCTCCATGAGCAGCGACACCGCCGCATTGGGGTTCACCCCCTCGCCTGTGTCTGTGATTTTGAGCGCCCATTTGGCGTCTTCTTCGTTGAAGCCGAGCTCGTGGACCATCATGCTGATGGCTCGGTCGGCTGGGTCGAGGACTTGCCGTTGCCGCACTGAGATGGCGGGGCGGGGTGGCCGCGAGTAGGGGATTTGGATGTTGTGCGTGGTGTTGGTGGGGAGGGCTGGTGATGAGGTTGGTAGGGGTGGGACTTGTTGGTAGAGAGGGTGTGCGGGTGCGCCGGCCAAGCGGTTCATGATCTCCCCGTAGCTGGAGGTCGGGCGTTCCTCGATGTAGGCAAGATCTGCATGGCTCTGGGTGCGGCGGTTGCGGAGTTGCGCGGCGTAGGCGGCTTGTCTTCGACGGTCCGGGTTGCTACTGGTGATGCTGTTTGATGAGGAGGAGCTATTGCTGGAGTTGGAGGAGTTGGAGCCGAATTGGCGGAGAGGAGGTGATGTACGGAGTACGCATTCGCGGGGTTTGTATGCCCTTGAGACAGCTTCTCGGAGAAAGATGGAGCGGACTGTATCAGCAGATTCCCATTTCGTCAAGCCTAGCGATTGAGCTCGCTGGAAGATTTCGTCGGCGCTGTCGACGGTTGCGATGGAGCCTAGGGCGAGGACGGCGGAGAGGCCGAGTGTGAGAATATATGATGTCCATTCCTCTATATTCCGTGTTAGCTCGAGGCCATCGAAATCAGCACTGGATAGCAAAACAAACCTAGAATTGCCTCTTCCTTAGCGGGGTCCTTTGATACCTCATCTCCATGCCCACCGAATACACCTGCCCTCCGCGCCTCTTCGCACTTCCCGTGAATCGGCTGAAGAAGAACCCCCAGACAGGTCCAGATCTCCGTCATATCGTACAGCTGGCCCTGTGACAGCCCACCCTGGTTCCCACGCCCAAAGCCCTCCGGAGGCTCGAACAAAACATTGTTGATACCAAACGGCTCGCTCATCGACATTGCGACGGAGGTATGCTGGCTTTGCGCCATGACGCCGCCGTTCAACCAATCTAGCTGTCCGACAACATCGCCCTCTCGGCCCTTCCCACAGCCAAAGATCCGACAGAAGGTCCAAACCCGCCAGAACGCATCATCGATCTCCGCCGCGCGACTGTCGTCTGTACCCGCTAGGCCACGGACAGTTTCCGGGCGGAGGAAGGTGCCGCAGCGAGCGAGGATAAGCGACTTAAGCTTGACCAGCGTGTATAGGTCGCGGGTGTAGCGGTCGAGGTAAAGTGAAGCGGTGTACTCGGGAACCGGAGCATCAAGGTCAACAAGAACCTGCCACTCGCTATCCCAGGGGGGACTTATTTCGCGCAGTTCCCAGGCCGGCGGCGACATTTCGAAAACGGTGTTTTTAATCAAAGCAAGCTCGTCGTTCTTAAACACGCGATAGAATTGTCGGTTCATGACTGCGAAGCTGAAAAGGTCCTGCAGGGAGCTGCATTCTCGCAGGATCAACCGGACGATTTCATCAGGTAAGATGCCAGGCATCTGCGCCCGGGGCAGAGCTGTAACGGGCGTCTTTACTTTTTGTTCTGGAAGACCGGCGTCCAGTTCGTAGATGACAGTCGGACCCGAGTCGGTGCCCATCTCAAACGGCCCGATCGGCATCTCGGTCCCAGCGTTTTCGGACATCGTGCCTTCGGACTCGAACGAAAATGTTTTTCTCGGCTTGGGCTGCTGCGGGATTCCCTGGGAAGCTTCATCTGCAGCTGGGTTGTCGAGTGGTTTACACAGCTTGCCCGATGACTGCACCTCCTTTGTTTGCAGGCGGGGCAACTTCAAGCGCAGCTCACGCTCACTGCTGACGGACACTGCTCTTTGAGCGGGGAGGGCCACGCTGAGGCACCCCGACGATCCAGTCGCTTCATTTTCCTTTTCTGCCTCCTTTGGTGAAACAGCTGGTGTGTCGTGGTGAGTTTGTTTCCGCTCGAATCCAGCGAGGATATTCGACCCGCTCAGCGACCTGAGATGCGGACGGTGTGCCCTCCTGCCAATGCCAAAGCCGGGCACGGTGAAAGAGAAGGCGACCCGGCCTTTGTGGGGTTTCTTGGCGTGTTTCATCTCGTCCACTGAAGCTTTCGGCGATTTTCTGTTCTTAAGGGCATCGATGGGCGGACTGGGAGCTTTGCGGGTGGCAATCATGTCCATATTACCTCTGCTTACCTGCAGAGGTGAATCAATATGTGGCAGTTCGTTACGTTCCACAAAACCAGCAAGTGCATTTTCGAGGTCCTCCGCAGCCTGCGAGAGTGTCGGGTGACGATGGTCACTGCCGGGGAATATCGATTCGCGGACCTCACCCAGGCTATCCTCGCGAATCAAAGGCGGTTGCTTTTGCTTGCGTCGGATTGACAAGGGTGTCAGTTTGATAGGGGGTTCGTATAGGAGTGGTGGGAGCGGGGGGAGCGGCTTGTCCTCCGCAGATGGCGATCTCATCGACATGTCCGAATTGGACCAGTACACGGACGCTGAGTCGTCGAACACGCCGGCCCTGGAGGGGGAGATAATGGAGAAAGCGTCGGCGGACTTGTATGCCGATGCGGAGAACTCGGAGCCTAGACTGGTGATGGATGATCGGCGACTGTAGCACGAAGAGGCGTCATCGACCAGCCCGTGGGACCATAGTGACGACGACGCTGTCTTTGGTTCTGAACTGTCTTCGGAATCGGATGAATTCTGGCCACTACGGATGGTGATCGATGACACTCTAGACTCGTAGGAAGAGTCGAAAGACTGATAGCGCGAGCTGACGGGCGACACAAGAGAGAAATGAGTTGAAAGTTCGGGGAAAAAGCGAGTCCAGCGCGTTCCTGACCATGAGGGAGGTCTGTCCAGTGTAGGCGAAATAAATATATCCTCATCGTAGAGACAACGCTCCTTGTTTGGCGGGTAAGATGTCCGCTTCATCGTGCTCATGGCGAGACCCGAAGAGCCACTGAATGAAGCGACGCTCATGGTGAACGAGGCTTTCAGGTTATATCCTGAAGACAGGAGCGTTTCAAATCACCGAATTACTTCTATTGATGCCTACCAGAGAACATGGTCTCGACTCTCGAGTGCTGGGTTATTTGTCGCGTAATCAATGCCAACTATGACTCTCTCAAGGACCAAAGCCTAAGGTCACCGGTACCAATAATAGGTCACCAGCCCAGCGACTGAAAGCGGACTGGTGTTCTCTTTGTCGACTGGGTTGATAAAGCAGGGACCAAGGTGGCACAGAGACCGCGACAGCGAACTAGATGCTAGTTTTGAGATGCTAGTTTTGAGTTAGTGTAGTCCGATCAGTCGCACAGGGTGTATACAATGTACCTATACAAGCCTCCCATTCAATAGCTCAATAGAGTGTCATGCCGAGACGAACAGGACAGGCGGGCAAGGAGCTCCTTGCAGTTTATATGAAATGCGAGAGAGAAGCAGCGAGGCTGAGTTGGGATGTGAGCGACTTGAGCCTGCCCAAGAATAAGATTGTCCGGAGCCAGCGTATCTACTCCCCCGTCAGAAGGATGGTTATGGTAAAGCTTTGGGGCCAATTAATGACAGTTTCATGGCCACTTCGGCAGTTAGTGGATCCTGCAATGGGGGCGGTCGCTTTTGCAGGCTGAGTATGAGTCGAGTCAGACCTTAGAGTCGGAGAATCAGACAATATTCAACAGAGGATACTTGGAGACTGAGTAAGTATCTCTTCTACACTGGATGAGCAGATGAGCAGGAATTCCTTGAACTCAACCCTCCATCTCAACTCAATAATACCTCGAGTCTTTTTTTGGATACGGCCGCAGCCTGAGTCTCCATGCCGCGCTCCTCGGCCTCCTATCAGGGATTGCACCCTAGCGGGATCGACATTCCGCTGCGGTCTTCGGCGGGCGCCTCGTATTAATATTATTAGATTATTAGCACTCACACTGAGCACTTTGCAGTTTAGCTCTGGGTGGCGGTTGTAACCGGCTTGGGGTTAGTGGTTCGCCCCGTGGCCAGCGCAGCGCGTGCGTCTGGGGCTGTGTCCTGTCAGCCTTGAGCCATGAGACTGTAGCTGTCATTGCAACGTAGCATGCCTTTGTTCGTAACCTTGTGACTTCATTCGTGATTTAATCGTGCCAGATGAGCATTGTTAGTTGGGGTTGATCATGGTATCGATCGGGTTGTCCTGTTGTAGCCTTGTAGGGATATTCTGCTCATCACTACTACCAGTAGACCACCCAAGACTCAAGTATTCAGCCCGGCAGTGACCCGATGGATTCTTCAGCTCCATGCTATATTATCCTCTTGGCAGTCAGATCTTGTCCTTGGCTTCATGGATACAGCCCTCACAGATTCAGGAATCCAACCATGCAAGGCTACTTGGCCCCTACATAAGATCCCTTAGCCCGCAAGGACTGGCACATCAGCCCATTTGATTATTCCCGCAGTTTCACATTCCTTAGCAAGTTCGCACTAACTTCCAAGTCCGCTAGTCTATCCGCCTCCTCCGCACTCCATAGTTCTCTGCTCTGTAATTTGGCCCCACAATCCTGTCCCTTAGCCATTCACCCTGCCCGGCAGCCGAAACTCCCGTCCAGCACCATCCCGTCTCATCTCATCAGACATCCTGCTCCTGGCCGCTCACTGCCCGCAGGTTAAGCGCGGTGGCTTCCACTTATAGGCTACAGCCTACGCAGCCATAAGGCTGAGATAGACCCCCCAGACAACGCCAAACAAATTCCCAACAAGCAGTCGCTGACTGGCCGGCACAACAGTAAAGTTCAAGATCGAGACAAACGGCCACAATTGGAGACCCGCGAGCATCAACGGCCAGAAATTCTAAGTCATCCGGTCAGGTCAGCCCAGTCAGATTGTATGGAGTAGACATGGGTTGCGTTGCATTGCATTGCATTAAACCAGGAACCCGTTTGGTACTGCATAAAGTAATACCGTGTTATCCTCCCATCAGGTCAGGATGACTAGCCAAGGAAAATGCGGCCCCAGGGGGCGGGAAATGCAGAAATGTGGTGGAAGGGGGACTGGGGAGGCTGTGGTCCGTACATTCAGTATCTCCCCCTGGATGACTCCATACTCCTGTCCTCGCAGGAAACCCATGGTCGCAATGAATGCGACGGTGTTCCACGCACCGCCGACAATCTGATCGACAATGATTTTTGCCACCGTGTTTTTGACATTGAGCTTTGGCTTCTTTTCTTTCCCTTTCCCTTTCTCATTCTCAGGGTCTTTCTGGTCGAACCCAGGGAACCTCGACTCCAAACCCTCAAGCCAAAGAAAGGTCAAAGGCGATAGAATGAGAGCGCTAGTGGTGAATTGAAACAGTGCTTCAGAGTCAAGCTCAAACGGTGTCTACTCCATGCGTAGGTAGTGACGACGGGGGAATAATGTCAGTTACTGCTGTCAACAAAAATGTCCAATGTCAAGCCCATTTAACGCACCTCATCACGATACGAAGTGATCCCTTGGGCGAGCACATTGGAACCAGCACTGATCAAGGCCGCCTGCAAAGTGGCCTTTGCGATCGGGGGCAACGCCATATTCTGCCTGCCACCATCAGACCCGATTAACCCCGCCCAGAGGACTAGAGGTATACGATACTTTGTAGTTAAAGGTTGATCCACGATTCAGAGAAGGCGGTCCAAGCAGGGATAGAACGATTCTGTGTTTGGCGAGGTTTGAGACAACTTAAGCTCTCAGTGGCTGTGCCTAATTTTGGCAAAATCGCGCCTATCAAGTTATTGTTATTGGACACAATGAAACAACTCAAAGAGTTTCGGAAGACACCTGGTGGATAACTGATACGAACTCGAGATGGTCAGAGGCAAAAGGACGCTTGACAGGTGACACGAGGTGAAAGTGAAAATCAGGGACAGAGTGGACAGGAGGATGTGGATGTTCTTCTCCCATCTCGCTGCCCGATGACCGACCGACCACCGTCGACCGTATCTTCCTTGCATACTTAGGTAGCACTTACCACAGGATCTAGATGCACTCTGCTCGCACTCGCATCAAAGGATGAACAACCTCACTCGGCTCGGCTCCACTCGGACCTGGATTTGATACGAGATCTATACCAAGCCCCGTAAAACTCCACGTCCACATCCATGGGGACGGGAGGAACCCGATGAGGATGTCAGATCCCTTGGCTGGGGGTACGTTACTATAGTACTAAAGTACAAGAATAAAAACTGGTTCTTATTATGGTATCTTGAGCAGCCCTATATAACTACAGAATACTCTCTGAAAAGTGAAAACTGACGTAGTCTGTTAATTTGCTAACCAAATAAGTAGATGATTCCTAATAAGGTACCTACTTAGTATTGACTGTAATACCGAGCTAATTATAACCCTGCTGATTACTCCTTCTACTATAACTATAGAATATACACCGTAGAGTGGAGATCACGGAATAGAGGGACTCGAATTCTCTTTCTTCCTTTACTTCCTGAGTCTACACTTCTCTTTCTATAAGGTGCACGAGCAAGTTTGAGACGACCTTAGCAGCAACCAGTCTCTCTGGGGTAGCCGTCGCAATGGCGTTGTCAGCGTTAAGGAAACGGCGTTGGCTAATACGCTTTGCGTGTGGGACATAACGGGCGTAAGCAGGATATGCCAGTGATTTGAGGTCGTCGCTGCTGCTGCTGCTACTGCTGCTGCTGCTTCTGCTCCCTCTCTAAGAGACTCCGAGATACAATCAGAGGCATACCAGTAGGTTTGAGGCTCAATAATCCTGTTCAGCTGTGTTAAGACCCAGTCGTGAACGCAGCTATGCATGGTCCATTCCTTCGAATATGCCCAATGGCCTGCGAAAACGAAAGGGATAGCTTAGAAAAATCTAGTGGGGCTTGATCAGTTTTGCGAAATCATGGCAAGCGGAGAAGAAAATCAGGGGCTCTAAACGGCCGTAAGATAATATTGATATTATTGAGAAGTACTTATAAGTATTGAGGAACGCAACATTCACAAGGACCAAGTGTCAACAGAAGATTAAGTAACACTAGTAGTGCACATGCCCATTGATCAAGATCAAGACGGGTCCTTACCAAAATTGAAAGTTTGTGTATCAACGCGCGCGTGAGTATTGATTTGCGGACCACCCCCAGTATTGAAGTGACCATTGCCACTGTTGACATTGTTGTTCTGAGGCCCACTGCCGTGGAAGTTTTGGGCCAATCTATCATCCTGGTGAGTTGAGTTGTGAATCTGCTTCATATCATTGAAAATGGCCTCGAATTCCGCATTGTAATTGGGCATCAGAGGCTTGAGTACCTCGCTGTTGGCTAGCAGTTGAACATCTTCAGTGATTGCCTTCATAAGCACGTCAACTCTGTTTCGCTGGCCCGGTCTGTGCACGATCTTCGAATACCGTTGTAGCAGCGTGGGACCGGAGAGGGTCTCTTCGAATACCTTCGACAGACTCTTCGCCTTTCCTCGCATTCACGTAGGGTTTCCTCTAATGCCTGGCAGTCATCCGAGGACAAGGAGTCTTTCAGCGGTTCCAAGTTTTCTTTGTAAGTCTGGAGGATGTGAAGAAGGACTGGCAGCCGGCGTCCGGCGGCTTCAAAGGTTTCGCATAATCTGGCATCGTTCCGGGTCTTTCCATAGACATTGTTGGCAGCATCGAGGAAAGAGATAGTGGCAGAGAGGCCGCCCATGATCTCGAGTCCGGCCATTCTGGTGATCTGGTCTGAGTAATGGTCTTGAAAGGTCGGCTTAGCTGCTTCGAGCACTTCGTATGGAAGAATCTGACAAGTCAAGAATGTTGCGCTGCGGAGATGGGAGCTGGGAGGTCTTGGGGGATTTTATCTTCCCATGCACCTAAACAGCGCAGCGCTCTTTCATTGCCGTGGAATCGTATACTGGTAATTTTGAAATAGAGTTATCAATGAGCGGTCAACGGGATCATCTTCTTTGTTTAGATTCATCATTCTATGCACCGTGATAGCGCACAGACGTCAAGTTTCTGGCCGAAGGAACCCTGTAACGACCAGTGGTTGAAATAGCGGAGTCAAGACAGAACCCTTCGAAGGGAGAGTTGAGCCCAAAGTGAAGCGCGCTACTTTTCTTTCTACCTTCCGCTGTTCCGAGATACAAAGTAATCGGGGGAATCCCGTGGAATCCCGGAAAGAGGCAGTACCAAGTGCTGCTGTACGGAGTATTGCCTATCTCATTCTCATTATACTTGATGGGCTCACTGGCATACTCTACTTTCTTCAGATCACAGTTGTCGTCTTCAGGAGAGTCCTAATGGAGTGTGTAGAATTAGAGATTCTCGAAGAAATGGTTATCTTAAGCCTTATGATGTCATGTCACTATGCCCAGCTGCCCTGCAGACAACCAATAAGGAGATTGCATTTAGTGGTCTTCTGCATGTTAGATATTAGATCTATTGACTGTATCTATCTGCGACGAGTCGACAACAGGTAGCATAGTAGGTTTTGTTTTTCTCACCAACAACAACGATGAACCCCCTACTCTGCAATGTCGACTTGACTGGACTCCGTATACCAAGGCTCGTAAAACCCTACCATGTTCACGTCCACGGTGGGGACTGGAGGAGCCCGATCACTGCGCCAGATCGCTTGGCTTGGGGCACTTGACGATGGTTCCCACAAGAATAGAAACTGATTCCTACTGTGGTGTCGAGTCTTAACAATTAACGTCCTTCAAGATTTGGAGATGTAGTAGTCGTAGAAGAAGAGTAGCTATGCTATTAGAAGGATCGTGACCTACGTAGAGCATGTATAGATGGACATTAAGTTATCATCATCAGATCAAGCAAAAGGATCCCTCGACCCATCCTCCTCCTCATCCCAAACATACTCAATCTCCCTCGCAATCCCTCCCGCAAGATCACTCCCATACACCTCCCTCGTAAACGCCAACATTGCATCAATCCCAGCACTCACCCCCGACGAAGTCCACACATTCCCATCAACCACCCACCGTGCATTCCTCACCCAATTCACCTCCGTCCTCAACGCAATCGTAGACTCCCACAGCATCTTATTCGTCGTAGCCCGTTTCCCATCAAGAATCCCCGCTCGAGCAAACACCCCGGCCCCATTACACACCGAGAGCGCATATCGGACTGAAGGATAGACCTTCCTCACGAAATCAATAACTGGCTGGATGATGTGGGGGAACCGGGTTCCCGCGCCGCCGGGGACGATCAAGACGTCGATTCTAGATTGGATTTTGCTGTCTGGTGTCACGGTGAGGAAGTCGTTGAATGATCCGGTCGGGACAATTTCCTGGGTGCAGATTGAGCCCTTTGAGCGAGATGCTGGGTCTGGAGAGCGGGTTGAGACTGGGTCCCGGGTTGCGGAGAGGAGAGAGAGTTGGACTTGGGTCTTCTCTGAGAGGGTGTTGAGGACTTCTAGCGGGCCGAAGGCATCAAGGGCCTCGAAACCGGGGAAGAGGAGAATTGCGAAGTGCATTTGATGGAGAATGAATGCATTTGTCTATTATTCTATTTCTTTGGGATGGGTTAGATGGTTGAGGTTCGGTGAGTCAGGTTGTGACTTTTCTCGTTTCGTGCTAGATACTACTAACATTAGTACTTGGCTACCTAGGTATCTGCTTGATCGCCATCTTCCGAAAAGCTTGCCGATCACATCCATCCAATCCATCATGGCAGCCAGGCTTTCCCGGAGCCTGCTACAGGCCAATCGCCGTGTTTTCGCTGGATTGTCTTTCCGCGCAACACCTCGCGTTGCCAGTGCCAGTGCCAGTGCCAATGCCAATGCTGGTTTCGCGGCCCGCCGCAACGTGCGGATTTTCCGCGTAACACAGGCCAATATCGCGCGATATGCCCATACGGATTCTGGCTCATCGGCGCAACCAACCGCTTCCATTCTCGATGTCACCTCTTACAAAGGGTCGAGCATTACGGAGAAACATTGGACGAGCCAGAATTTACCAGTTCGTAAGTACCTTTGTACTCTCAACGCGTCATTATCACCTCGCTAACAGAACCACCAGTGGACCCCTTGATCGCGCCCCAAGTGGTCTCCCATTTCATCGAATTCATATCGTACGGTGTTCTACCGAATGGGAAGAGGACCAATTTGGCTTTACTCAATCCAGATGAACCCGAACTGTTTATGGCCCCAAGTACACAGTGGGCGCCTGCGCCGTTCAACAAGGGCGCTTTCCCAACGATGTATAATATGACGAAGTGGATTCTGAGCCCCCAGGATTCAAACGGGCTATCTCAGGTCGGGCAGAATATTTCGTTTGTCAAAAGTCGTCTCTGGGAAGGTCTTGCCCCCCTACCTGCCTCGCGGTGGCGCGAAAAAGATCTCAACAACCCTGACCATTTCGCCATCGCCCATGAATACCTAACTTCCGTGATCGCCGTCTTCGAGTACCTGAATATCCCGCAGATTCGGACTAACATGCGCGATACATTCAACGGGATCTCTGGCGAATTGCGAAATATGCAGGAAGCCTTGAATGCGCGGCGCCAGTCGCAAAGCGAACTTTCTCCCGAGCTCAACCTAACAGCCCTATGGGAGGAATTCATCCGTGCAAAGTACGAAGTGATGACCAGCACCGCCCATTCCTGGATCCTAGCCCGCCTTGCCGAATTACGGGAGCCGACACTGGACAGCATGAGTGCTCTAACGCCCGAACAGGCGCAAACCCCAGAACTGGGAGCTTACACGCAGCGGTGGACCGACCTCATGGGCGTCGCTTCAATGGCAGACTTCAATATTTGGATGTCTATGGATGGGTACGCCGGCTACCAAGCGCCCTCGGAGATCATCGCCGGGTTACACAATCCAAACCTACAGGAGCAAGACAAGAATTACGGCCTTGCTGAGGTCCTGTACGACCGACTCACAAAATGCATCGAGGCTCAGAACGAGGCTGCAAAGGTGCAAGGTCCAAGCGCGACGCAGAGCGAAGCAGCCCGCCGCGAGCGCATGTCCATTAGCACCGTTGTGCAGGATGAACTGCGTGAAAAGATCCGCGGCCGGTTGCCATCACCGCAGCCACCTGTCCAGCCCTGGATCCAGCTCCTCCTCCGGACGCAAGACGTGATCACGATGCAGATTCCCCCGTGGGAAAGAAACAAGTATGGGTTTGGGATAGCGATTTACCGCACAGCGCACCAGCTCTCCGACGCGCAGTGGGAGAGCCTGAAGCGGGACTTAGAAGCCCATCTTTCGGCATGGGGTGATGGCGTCCAGCGCGCTGACGAGCTCAAGCCATTGCTCAAATTACATTGGTTCGACGGCAAGGAGCTAGGCTTCGATCGAACTGATACTGTAGCAGCAGCACGGAGGTTCGATCTCACTCTTCCCCCTCTTCCCGTTCTATGCTTCAGTGACACGACTAACACCCCGCACAGACACTACCAACAAATCTGGTCCTCAGACGACTGGAGCCGTAAACTGCCACACTCTGCCTTCCTCCTACTCGACCACATGAGCGCAGGCTCATACACCGACGAGAAACTCCGGTCCACTTTCACAAACGACAAAGCCCTCCTCCCAGGAGATTTCCAAGGCCACGTCCTCGCCGTGGATGCAGACTTCGACGGTCGCGCTACTCCCAACGAAAATGCAGACGCCAATCCCGACGAAGGCCCTCAATACCAAGGCCAGATACGCATACTGGGCAACCTAGTCTGGAGCGAGCTCTACCCCATGCTAACGCTGCAGTCCGAGGAGCTTGTGAATCTGTGGCCGCAGACTAGGGAGCATCCGATGAAGGTGTATACGGGACCGACGGTGCCAAGTCAGGTTGAGCCGTGGAGGGAGCAGAATACTATGAAGGGGTTTATGCTGGATAGTTTTATGGAGTTTTTGAAGAAGAAGGATCCTACTATGGCAGGGAAAGTGGAGGGGTTGAGGAAGGGGGGTGTTCTCTGATAGCCTCCGAGATGAGCATTATAAATTGCAAAGAGAATTCAGGGCTAGACGCCATACAGTCGCGTCTATGGATGTTATACAGAAGAGGGCAAGACTAAATATATTTGGGAGGTTGACTATCTCAGCCGAGCAACTGCAGGAGGTTTCTCATATCACTTAAGCAGAATGAATAAAGCCTGGGATATATCTTGGTCACCAAGATCTTCATCTTCCTCACCAGTGCTCCTACGCTGATGTTGCTTATTCTCCTCTGCTTGATCAAACAAATTCATATCCAGGGCTATGACATGGGCATTGCAATTATGATTATCCTGAAAGTCCGAGATTATGGGACCATCGGGTTGCTCAAATTCAGAGCCTAATAAACGATCTTTGGCAAATTCCTTGAAGCGATTAAGGAACTGTTCCCCATCGAGTATTATTGTTGTAGTAACAGGTAGACCCCATGCCTGTGGGCCACCTCTGGCCACCTCTGGCCACCTCGGTTCAAGGCAAGGTCTCGGCGAATGCAAGAAGAGTCTGATGTACCAAAAGACATTGTTTCCTTCCGATGGTTCTGGTGGCTTATCAGGAGAATGCAGTCAGAAAGGGTTGTATCAGAATTTTACCACTCAGTTGCACCAAACAAGGGCCAACCCTTCTTGTGGAGAGAGAGAGAGAGAGAGAGAGAGAGAGAGAGAGAGAGAGAGAGAGAGAGAGAGAGAGAGAGAGTCCTATTCTGGGTGACAGGTTGGAAGTTCACTGGTTCACCCCTCCCAGTAAGCTGGTGATTTAAAATGGTAACCAGCAGTTGGCGTGAGTGTTTGACACAACCATGTCTATGTGATTAGGGATGTAACTAACTACGCATTCCAAACCCGCACATAATCAACCTCCATAGCCACCTCCTCCCCATCCACCGTATTCCCATCCGGATACCCAGGCCAATTCCCGCCAACCGCAACATTCAGCAGCAAGAAATGTCCCTGGTGCGCTACACTCTCCCACACCTGCGCATCGCCTACATCCGAGCCCGAGACCCGATGCACCTGCTCGCCATCAAGGAACCACGTCAGGGTTTCCTGTTCCCATCCTCCTTCTCCTCCTTCTCCTCCTTCTCCTCCTTCTCCTCCTTCTCCTCCTTCTCCTCCTTCTCCTCCTTCTCCTCCTTCTCCTCCTTCTCCTCCTTCTCCTCCTTCTCCTCCTTCTCCTCCTTCTCCTCCTCCTCCTCTTCCTCCTCCTCCTCCACTCCCATACCCCCTCCCCCCAACCGACCGATCAACCTCAAACCCAACAACATGCCAAACACAACCCGCCCAATTCACCCCCCCATTCCCCAACCCATCAAACTCCCGACAGGGCCCCCCCGGATCCGAATCCCGCCCACAATGCAACGTATTATAAACAGTGTCTTGCCCGTTAAGAACCTCCACGAAATCCCACTCCGACGCCATAGGCCAGTTCGTCGGATCGTCGCGGAACGAAGACCCCAGTGCCCAGAATGCAGGCCAGATACCTGCCTGTTGTGTGGCTGGGGCACAGCCTGTGCGGAGGCGGGATTCTATGTAGAGTTTCCCCGACGGCGAGGCGTGGAAGGTTGTTGTGGTTGTTTCGATGCGCGCGCTTGTCCACTGACTTGCGCTCTGGTCTTGGTCTTGGTCTTGGTTGGTTGTGAGTCGTGGGATGATTAGTAAAGTGTTTGAGGGCGTTATGTGGATATTTGAGGGACTTGTGGTGTAAGATTCGAGCTCGTTGTTTCCCCAGTTTGGGGCGCCGGAGGGGGAGTAGGATGTTCCTGTGTCGAAGAGCCAGTTGGTGGTGCTGGGGAGGTGGTTGTCATTGTTGGCGGTGGGGGTGAAGTCGAATTCGTCGTGCCAGGTTAGGGTGTAGCCTGGTTGGGGAGGGGTGATGTTTGAACCTAGATCTGGACCTGAGTCTGAGTCTGGGTCTGAAGGGTCAGGATTGAGGAGGAGGAGGAGGAGGAGGTCTGGAATGCCCTGGAGATTTGCATTGGGGATGGGGATGGGAATGGGAATGGGAATGGGGGTTGCATTTGCCCTGAGGAGGAGAGGGAGGATTAGCAGTAAATGCTTCATGGTGCTAAAGGGTTAACCAGGGGTGGCTCCCTACGACTGACGTTGAATCATTTAGACCGAGGGGATTGGGAGTATTTAGGGGCTGCAAAAGTGGGGGGGCATAACTATAATAGTCCAGGATTCAAATGTTTGCTTTTGTAGGACTGCGTTCCTGCAGTGGTTGCTTTGTCTTGACGATCACTTCAAGTTTGACTACCAGGTTCTGTGCGTAGCTTCTTCAACCCGAGTCGAAGATCGAGATGTCGTGATCACCCGGCGGAGTTCGGAGTATACTGGGACTGTCTGGGGCACATCAAGTGCGTGGATGATTGGTGCGACGTGTCTGAGGATGCAGCCACGGTCGACTATCGGATCTAGGCAAACAAAGCTCTAACTTCTACTAAGATACAGGAGGCAGGCCTGTCGTCGTACAGAGATTAGTTGGCAGTGACATTGCCAATCCACTCATGCAACAACCCCGCGATCTGATCAGAATTCTTCTCGAGAAACTGCAAATGCGCATTCCCATGGATTCCACGCTTCCCTAGGTCCAGATGCTCCGCCGCAACACCAGCCTGCTTCAAGAACTTGATGAAGCAGTAATCGTACTGCGCGTGATACGAGGCCTCGCCCGTATCAATCAGGATCGGCACCTTAGCTAGGTTCGTGAGCTGTCTCGCCGGCTCCTTCTGGATGATACAATCGAGCAATTCCCCCGGTGAGTCCGAAGGCACGGTCTGCATTTCCAGCGGCGCGCTCAGGTTCGTCGGCGCCGGGTCATATGTTAGCGGAATAGACGTTAGACCCCAGGCGCGACTGAAGGTGGTCGAAAAGATCACCTCGCGGAAGGGCGGGCCCTTGGGCTCGATTTGGATCAGCGCTTTGATGAGCTCGGGCCGGGTGTCGGCCCAGGACCAGCCGTAGAGGCCGCCTTGGGAGTGGGTGATGAGGACAACGGGTCCGATTTTGTCAAGCAGGGCCTCGCCGGCTGATTTCATGGTGCGCTCTTGGGCGAGGTTGTCGGAGATGGACTGGACGTTGCTTGCGTAGTATGCGTCGAATATTTCGTCGCCGCGCTCTCCGGTCTTGGGACGTTAGCAAAGTACTGGCTGGTCTGGGAGAATAAAAGCTAGCTCACCCCAGGCCACTGGCTGTGCAGGTTGGCTTGGGGCCACAATGGGTAGTTCTGCACGTTTGTGAATCGCTGGGCGATGAATTCGGCAGAGAAGACGCTTTCTGAATAGCCATCTTGAGGAAGGGTAGGTGAGCGCGCCGTCATGGTGCGGTCGGCAATATAGACCTCATAGCCTTGGTCAAGGAACCAGGATGCCCATCCTCTGCCACCGTCCGGCTTGTTGAGGAAGTTCTATAGAGTGTGAGAACTTGGTATGCAGGAGGTGATGAGGAACGGACAGTGCCGGTTTGAGCTCCACCATGCAAAATCACAATCGGATAGAGCTGTGTACTACCACCGGATGGCGAGAGCTTCTCGACATACATCTGGTTATGGAACATCCAGCCATCAGTGGTGTTGATATACTCCCCGCCGACGTAGAAGAATTCGCGGCTGTGCAGAGCTTCAGATGCTGCGCTGGCCTGCCCGAGGGCAGGGAGCAGCAAGCACGCGGCCAAGGCGAGCTGATACAACATGACGGTTCGGGGGATGGAAAGACGGAGAAATCGGAGTCAGCAGTCTTGAAGGTTTCAAAGGATAAATACCCTGAGGGGGGGGGGAAGACTGATACGAGCGTAGTGCTCACTGCGCGACGCGGGAAGTTCGGGAAGACTCTAGCCCCCACAAATCCTGGACTCTTAGTCTCTCGAGTCTAGAACTGTCGCATCTGGGGCCTTCGCTCCATCGCTCTGTTGACATGGCCCACCCGGAGTTTAGATCTGTCAATCCCTGCCAGTTGCAATCCGACTCCAAGTTCTCCATCATGACGATATGGCCCCCAAAGACCCAAACTTTATACTGATCGCTGATTTCACCATTCAAGTGGGATTCGTGCATCCCGACGATCCGAGGTGAGATGAAAAGAAAAACAAAAAATAAAAATAAAAAAAGATGGCTCGCCATCGAGTCTTGACTCTGAACTCTTCCCACGCCAGAATGCGCTCTCTAGCCGGTCGTCGCGCTGTGCTTGTTCACGATGAAGGTAGACCTGACGACGACCCTCGTCCTGGTGGGCGTTTTCGGCGGCCTTTCCCTTTTCCTCATGGCCCTCCGCCTGTTCCTGCGCAAGTACCGTAATCAGGACTTTATTCTGAGCGACTACCTGACCATGGTCTGCCTCGTCTTCATTCTCGCGCGGTCTGCGCTGACCACCGTGGTGCTGCTTTGGGGGAATAACAACATGCCGCGCCCAGCTCCAGACCTCTCAGACCTGGACATCTACCATCGCACAGTAGGGAGCAAGCTGACTCTCGCTAACCGTGCTATCTACAATACCTAGTATGCACGATCCATCACCTCGCCCTCGATTGCGTTCTGCCACTGCGAATATGAATGCCCTGCTGACAGACTCAGTCTGTGGATTCAAAAAGGCGTTGTCCTGTTGCTGTGCAGCCGCGTACTTACCGGTCTTCCTAAGCCTGAGATGATCGTCAAGGTCTACTGGATTGTTCTCTTCGGCAGTCTCGTCGCAGTCCAAGCGACTAGTTTTGCTGAATGCCGGCCTGCCCACCTATACTGGCAGGTCGTACCCGATCCAGGTGCGTCAACCGCAAAACATACTCTCAAGCACTACTGAGTTAAGTAGTCCTAACATTTTTTTTATAGGAGACTGCGTCAAAGCTGATACCCAACTCGTCACCCTGGTCGCCCTCAACATCACCACTGACGCAATGCTAATCCTCCTACCCATGCCATGGCTCCTAAAAGTCAGAAAATCATGGTCAAAGTACGCCCTACTCCCCTACTCCCTTCTTCCCCTACCTACCCCTTTTCAAACCTCAACCCTCGACCCTAACCAAACTACAGACGCCTCCAATACGTCGGCCTCTTCTCCGTCGGCCTCTTCCTAATCGCCATCGCCATAGTCCGCCTCCCCTACTACGCCTCCAGCACAGCCCAAGTCAACCGCAACACCTGGGGATCCGTCGAGGAATTCTTCGCCGCCTTCGCCGCCAACATGCCCACGCTCTTCACGCTCCGCAAAGACCCAACCAAGATCGAAAACAGAAACAGAAACAGAAACAGAAACGATGTCTCCGGACCTTCCTCAGCACAATTCAGGCATAGGAATAGGCCGAGATTCACCCCGAACCAGTTCCAGGACTCGGACTTGTTTACGACGAATGTCCAGCTTGATACTGTCGTTGAGGAGACGAAGAGGGAGAGGGAGGGGGTTGGTTTGAGGTATGAGGCTAGTGAGGAGAATCTTATCCATGCTGGCTATAATCATGAGGGTGATGATGATGATGATGCCGAACGGGGTCGAGGTCGGGGTCGGAATCGGAGTCGGAGCCGGGGACGGAGGTGACTTGTGCAGATAGATGCATTGGGATGAGTAGTCCCGTTGCACAAGTTCTATACCCGCCATACTCCATGCTCCATACTCCAATCTCGTCGAAGACGCGAGCCCTCTCCTGGGAGCATCCATTTTACCAAAAAACAAAATACCCTGCTTCAAAGAAGGGGGGGGGGGGGGGGGCATACCATAACGGGTAACCGTTTTTGCGGCAGAGGTAATGCGAGAATCCAGAATACCCGGCTCCGAGGCGTGAAAAGTCAGCCAGTCTGGAGCCTATCACTCGGCAGTACACTCAACGATGCAGCCAAAGAAGAGATGTAGGAGCCTAACAGGACCAGGTTCAGTGATTAGGAGTTGAAAAGTTATGTCTTTATAGATACCCAAGCGCTTACAAATAGTAATTAAACTAGAAGAACAGGAATATCCGCCTCGGTTAAGCCGAGACACTACTTATCTTCTATGGTGATATTTACATTCAATAAATCTATACCATGGCCCTTCCTGAAATACCTAGATCCTCGAACCGCATCCCGATGACTACCACGCAAGACTCTTCTGAGTAGACGGATCGCCGCAATCCAGCTCTCTGCAAACTATGGACAAGTTAACTTAACTTCCAAAGAGAAGTAAGGAAGGAGAAGGGCCCACGAACGCTGCTCAGCATGTTGATATTTAACATTTATCCGGGGCTCTCTTCGAGCAGGATATATCCCTGCTCCGTGAGATTTTTCTAGTTTGGCGTGTTCTTTCAGAAGGGATAGGATGTGTTCATGTGTGGCTGTCCACTGTTAGTCCGATACTATATCGGTAATGGGAGAGGAGTGAGTTGGCGTACCCAAGGACTTTACATCAAGTTCTGAAAGTATATCGGCTGGATCACTATGGAGCCTAAGTTAGCTTCGTTCCGAATCTGAGATAAAGTGAATGTAGGCATACCTAGACGTGCTAATGCAAGATTGATACTCCATCTCCAAGCCCAAGATCATGCTCTTGAGCTTGTCCTCGAGGGTAGCCAAAACCGCATTCGCCGTTGGATCTTCCTTATCCTTACCCGCCCGACTGTACAAGTCGTATCGGATCGAAGTCACCCGCTCAGAGACTGGAAGGAAGCTCAGAGAGAACCAGCGCCTCGAGGCTGGCAGAGTGAAGACGAACATGCTCGGGAAGAGATGGAATGATAACGCCTGGGGCTTTTGCTGGAAATGGCGGTCCAGCAGCTTGTAGATGAATGGAAATAATGAGGCCGAGGGGGGTGGTTCCTGGTGCTCTTCTAAACCAAGAGAATCGATGAGAGATTTCGCTCTCACTATTCGAGTCAGACCATCACCACGTAACTTCAACGATAGGAGATAGAAGATAGAGAGGTGTATAGGTACTCACAAGCTCCCTTCCAATTAAACCTGCCTTCTACCCTTCCTCCCCCAACCCACCTACTACCCTCTATCCCATTCCTATTTCCATCCAATCCCTCAGGCTCAGGCTCACCCTCGCCATCCCCATCCCCCCTTCCCAAATTCACCCAGACAACCCCCTTCTCAGCCTTAACCCCAACCTCAAAAAGCCCATTCTCCCCCCTCTCAAACCTCTCCACGCCATCAAAGTGCGGCGCCCGAATCAACTCCCCATAGCAATTATAACTCCACCCATGATACCGACACGCCAGGACAGTCGAGGTACCCGATTCCTTCTTCGCAACGGGGTACGCCCGATGTCGACACACGTTGTGGAATGCCCGGATTGTATTGTCTTTGCCTAGGATTAGGAGGATGGGGATGTTGGCTAGGTTGTGGGTTTGGTATGTTCCTGGGGTTGGGAAGCGCGGGGTTTGGGTTAGGGGGATCCATTTCTGGTTTACATCAATTTTTCTTAGTTTTGATTGCTTAGTATGTTTTATGGGGTGTAGGTAGGTAGTTGGGGGAACTGACCTTGCTGAAGATGGCGCGTCTTTCGAGCTCGAAGACGGGGTTGGATGTTAGCCAGTCCGGGGGGAAGTCGGATTCTTTGGAGACGGATTCTGCTTCTGCTTTTGTTTTTGCTTTTGTTTCTGTTTCTGTTTCTGTTTCTGTTGTTTGTGGAATGGGTTTAGAAGGTATAGAAGTGAAAGTGGAAGAGACCCAGGCTCGATATAGGAATGTGAGTCCGGCCAGGACGGCGACAAATGCTGGGAAGAGAGTTTCCATCTTGAAGGGTGGAGAAGTTGTTGGATAGGTAAAGTAGGAGGGGCGTCTGATATGTTATTTGAATTGAACACTTGAACACGGCTATCAATAATAATAACTATATAGTTAGATAATGGGTAGTTACACTGTTCGCTCGGCTTGCCGGATCTGGTGCAGTTTTCCAGATCGACTCCAAGGAATAGCGAGACAGAGTCACCAACTAGTATCATTGGGCTATCTTGCATACAATCCGACTTTACGTTACTCAACCGGCGCACTCGGCACTTGATCCGAGATATCGATCACGCAGCAACCTGCACACCTGCCAGTGCCACCTCTGCTTCCTCCAGCTTCGATTTGGCATTTACTTCCCTCGCCTGGGCCCTCTCCGCCGCATGCTGCTGACAGACAAGCTCAAAAACGCGACCCTGGTAGACTAGACAGACGGTTGTTAACAGCTGACCCAACCCAGAGGACTATTGCAAGAAAACTCAGACTCACAAGAAACGCCACTCTCCTTTTCCGGGTTTAGAATCCCCTCCCGATACACTCCTCGGCCAAGATTCTCCTGCGCCTTCTCACACAGCTCGTAATCCTCCATAGCGACCTGGCGCACAAAGCGGTAGTATTCTTCAAACTTCTCCCCCGTTTCCATGTGATAGTAGTCGAATTCCATCCTAGTGACGTGAGGGTCTTCAGTCGGACAGACCCGGAAGGAAGACATGCCGCCGCCGTAGACGTTCAGCGTGCAGTTGGGAAAGAAGTAAAGGAATAGGCCGTCGTCGGGCTGCTTGGGGTCTGCGATGTGCTGGGAGAAGTTCTTGTGGTTGTGGACTTTGTACCATGTTGGCGGGTAGTAGATGGAGAATGAAGGATGGGTGTATTGGCAGTGGAGACACTCTTGGTAGCCGTCGACCCTGTTGATGCTTTAATAGTCACTTCTTTCATTAGATGGCCTGCTTGAGAGCAAGCTTACATCGTCTTCCAGTTAAATCGTCCCTCGTATTTGATGCTTCGTTTGTACGGCAACTTGGTAAAGTCTACCCGTTGCAGCAACGGCTCCAGCTCGGGGAAGTAGTCGTGAAAACTCGGTGTATCATCCGACAGAGTCGTAAAGACCAGACCGGTAGGCGTAACATGATGGCGGAGAGGTGTTTCCTATAGTATGATTGATTAGTAGGGACTCAAAAGTATCATCTTCAGCAGGATCAGGATCAGGATCAGGATCAACATGCAGTATCCGCACAAATAACCTGAATCTCATCCGGAACAGGCATACGCAGCTCCTCCCCAGCCCTCCGAACAGCTTGAACCGGCTGCTGGGCTATTTCGTAGCTGACGACTTCACCAACATTCTGGAACCTCGTCAATGGACCAAGGAGATACCAGGACTAAGTAGGACAACCGTCAGTAATGATTCAATTCATCTGCTATCTATCTAGAGGTTCGGTCCGACGAACCTTCATGAAGACAGCCCGTCTCTCAAGCTGATAGAGCGGGAGACTGCAGTACCAGGAAGCTGGAAGCGTGCGTGCGAGCTCGGACATGGTGGGTGCTAAAGCTGAAGCTGAATGCTGTTGCTTTCCGCTGCTATGGAACACCTTGAGACCTGCACCGTCAACTCGAGTCTATGACATCTCACCGTATTTTTATAGTCTGTCAACTCATGTACCTTCTTCGTGCCGATCTCATCCGTGGCACCTGCGAGATAGACTCTGGGGGTCGTCCAATTGGTCAGGCATAGCGTTTCCTGAAGAGGTTATGGGATCCCGGCACTGCACTGCAGCTGAGGATAGCTACGATTTATTTTCTTCTTTCCTTCCCAGTGTCTTTCTTTACCATAATCTCCGATTGAGACGATTGAGAGAATCTGGTGTAAAGCTCCCTTCTACACCCCCTGGGGGCCAAATTGCTGACTTTCTCCGTCCGCTGATCTCGTCTCTGTTATTATTCTGTCTGGATTACAAAAGCTCTAACACTGGTTACGACAACCACCACTCAAGCTCTTTTCTATCCTACAATTGCGAAAGTGGAAATAAACTTTCTCCAATCTACAACCAACGGTTGAAGATGCCCCTGACCACACCCAGCAGCCCCGTCTTATATAAGGTAAACGTCTATTGAACGAACTCCTCATGATCCTAAAAAGGCCAGCCCCGCTTGATTTTCTCAAGCTCATCTGCACTACCGCCTTTAGAAAATTCTGCTCTTCCATAAATCTTTTGGAAGGAGATAAGGAGCCATTGCCAGGTACTTTTTAATAAGGAATTCCAGATAATCCTTGAGGGAAGCAGTACCAGGAAAAAACGGTGTTGTGTTGTGTGGAAAGTCGCACTCAAGCGGCTTTCCTAAATTGCTCGGTCCACTTGATTGCTTTGTTGGCAATTGCAAGAAGGTATTGTCTTGGGTCACTCCCTGCTAGAAGGATCAGCTTGACCAGTCATTGAATAGCACTTCACCTCGCGCAGAAACCATACAGGGTCCCCTACCCAGCTCGAGTCTCGCCCGTTTTCCATACCAAAACATGTAATCAGCAATTGGGGCCGATGCAGTAGGTCTCAGAATCTCGGTCCTCATCTGGTGTACCTGGCTGATATAGTTGGCCCTGCCACTGACGAGGGAGATCGTCTTTGAAATAGAGACTGCCGACAGAAGCGAAGGGTATGCTGAAAAGCTTTTTTCTCAATATCGACAATCCCCGTTACCAATGCTTTCTTCTGGTGTTTTGTCGTGCCGAACCAGCAAGTATTGGCACCAACCCCTGATGCATGCTCCATGATAATGTACTCGACACCAACTGCATTCTCGGTCGTAGATGACCAACCATGGACTTCAGGCACGGGGATCCCCTTTGAGCGCAGAAACGTAAGGGTTGCGACTTCACTAGCGGTTGCGTACGTCTCTTCGGGACGGATATCCAGTATGGGATGTTGCCGATTGCCCTAAAGCCATCTTCCATGGTGGCTAGGAGCACACGATTAAAACCACCTTCGCTCAGTTTGACAATGCTTTTGGCGTTTCCATGGCCGACATGTTTCGCGATGGCTTTCTCAGGTGCCGAGACATCAAATCGCACATATCGTTCATGAAGGCGTGATTCTTCATTGTAGAGGAATCGTCCAGACGAGTATGAAAAAAGGTTACCATCAGGCACCAAGTCTTGGTTGAAAAATCAGCTCTGTATCGAGAGGACGGTATTCAGAACTGGACCCTTAGATATTCTATGGGAAGTTGTGAGCTTCCTTGGTCTCCAGTTAAAAGGCAGCCGACGAGAAGCCAGCAGTACAAATGAGCAAAAGCGAACAGGGATATGGAGAGCTTGTGTACACATTGATTTGTGCTGGGCCAGGAAAGGCGATATTGTATTGCTCATACTCCATCTGGATTGCCTCCCACTAGCCAATATCCGCAATCTATTTCACAACCCTAACTTGCAGCTGCCTTATCATTCTTCCAACAAGATAGCACGATATCCTTCACGCATTTTCAGTGGCTCGATCAAGGTGTCAGTTAAATTAGATGACATCGATGAGGCGGTCCGTGGTGTTTACAGGTGAGCAACAAGGCGCTGGAAGTTGCTTAAGTTACTAAGTCAAAATCATATCCCCTCTCTAGTTGTCAAAGAAATCCATGATAAAGAGCGATAACTTGCGTCGAGAAATGAATCGAACCAATGAGATTCTTATGAAAAGAAACCAGGAGATACCTAAAGAAAAGAAATGTGCAAGGAGCCAGGTCGAACTCCATTCTATGGGCGCACCTCGAGTCGCCACATCCAGGATTCGATTCCGGCCAGGCAGCAGCAAAACCATCTCGATTAGCACCATAAAGAACTTGGAAATCGGCTTGTGATGCCATCTTCCTTGACTTAGTGATGGCAGCGGGTGGCATAATGTTATACTGCCTTGCCTCCGTAGCTCATATTATATTATTCACTGCCCGGAGATCACATGGTTGGACCCCGCCGACTGATTACGTCGTGACGTGACCCGATTCCGGTTCTGCCTTATCTTCTGGATTATATTTAAAGACGGAGACGATATTTAGTCTCCAGGATTATGAGAGGAAGTTTCTGAAGCTCGCCTCATACCCACAAATCCGGAGCCTCAGAAATGACGGGCTCCAGAAACGTTCAGTTCACCCCTCCTCCGTCGCCGCCTTCTCCGACAGCTTCATTCTTCGACGTCAGCGATGAAGAGGAGGATGAATACAACACTGTCGCCCATGCCGCCTCCAGAAAAGGGGTGAGGCTTCTTTTTTCGAAAAGCAAGGTGGGCGCACTCCTGCAGCCTTCCTGTATCGCTTACTGATCAATCCTATGCTCTCGCAGGTATACGTCCACCCAACTCCTTCGGCGAAAGACAATATCCCCGGCTTCATTGCCCTCGTCCAGCAAAAGCCCTTACCTACTCCCCACGATGGCACGACCTCCGAATCATCGAAAAAGTCAGACCTATCTTCCTACCTTCTCGCCTGGGTGCCCGAATCTGCTCTTGGTGATGCTTACAGCACATATGTTCAAGTCGACCTCTCGGAGGACGACTCCCCGCCGCGTCAGAAGTACATAGTACCGGCCCTTCCGGAAACAACTACATTCAAGGATCCGATAGGTCTTTATGCATTTGCCATTCCTCTATCGCAGATTTATTCTCTCCTCGTACGACCTCCAAGCCTGGGCTGGTGGTTCGGAAGTCTAGTCATCAATTCTCGGGCAGGTGACAGCTTTCCGGCACTCTTTTTCCACGACAGCGAATGCGAGTCGACTATACTACAAAAGAAGAAGCGGACGAGGGAGTCATTCGACCCTTTCGGTGAGGATGGAAATGTATTTTGGGGTGGAGATGAGGTTCTGCGGTGGCTTCGGAAATACGTTGACGTGCAACATTCGAACGTCGATAGTGTTGTCTATCTGATCAACCCCTCTGAGGAAGATCAACTTTCCTTCGGGAACGCACAAATATCCGATGGTTCCGCAATGAAATCACAGGAACGCTCAGGCCCCTCAGCTTCGAGAAGCGGGCCTGCGCAACACGATGCAGGAATGGATCCGTTCATGAAAGCAATCAAGGAGACGAGATGGAAGGTACTTGAACAATTAAGCAAGATAACGACATTCACGAGACGCACCGCAAACGAGATAGCCGAAAATCCCCTCGTTCCTCCCCAAGTCCGTCGCCTTCTGAAGACCCCGGAGATTCAAACGCTACAGGACGAGTTTGATAGCGCCAGGATATACCTCGCCCGGTGGGCTATGAGCATTTCAGAGCAAAGCGAGCGGGAAAAGAACCAGCGAATATGGACTGCCAAGGACATCCTCGAGATGGAGAACAGTTCGGTGGGTGATTTCGAGATCCTGGACCTTGAGACTGGCAACATGTCGATCAACGAGCGCCGAAAGACCGTCACCCTTAAAGAGTGGGAGGGCTTTTTTGACCCGGATACCGGGCGGCTGCAAGTCACTGTCGAAGAGGTCAAAGAGAGAATCTTCCACGGAGGTTTAGACCCGAATGACGGTGTTCGGAAGGAAGCATGGCTCTTCCTCCTTGAAGTCTATCCTTGGGATAGCAGTGGTGATGATCGTCAGGCTCTTATGAACTCGAGACGTGATGAATACATTCGCTTGAAGGGGGCATGGTGGGAAAGAATGGTTGAAGGCGACTCAACGCCTGAGCAGCAGGAATGGTGGAAGGAGCAGAGGAACAGAATCGGTAAGATGGGCGTCTTTAAGGGTTAATGCCTTTTTTTTTTTACTGACATCAACTACAGAGAAAGATGTCCATCGTACTGATCGGACGATCCCCCTGTTTGCTGGAGAGGATATCCCTCATCCAGACCCGGATTCTCCATTCGCAGATGTCGGAACAAACGTGCACCTTGAACAAATGAAGGACATGCTCCTTACTTACAACGAGTATAATCCAGATCTAGGCTATGTCCAAGGAATGAGTGACTTACTCGCACCACTATACGCTGTTATGCAGGATGATGCAGTTGCCTTCTGGGCCTTTGTTGGGTTCATGAACAGGATGGTCTGTACCCACAAATCGAGTTTTGCACTTCAACTTTGCTAATTATTTTCTAGGAGAGAAATTTCCTCCGTGACCAGTCCGGAATGCGTGCGCAATTGCTTACACTAGATCATCTCGTCCAACTCATGGATCCCCAGCTCTATCTCCACCTGCAGTCTGCCGACAGCACAAACTTCTTCTTTTTCTTCCGGATGTTCCTCGTCTGGTACAAGCGGGAATTCGAATGGGTCGATGTCTTGCGTCTCTGGGAGACCCTGTGGTCCGACTACCTAACGAGCAACTTCCACCTCTTCGTCGCTCTAGCCATCCTAGAGAAACACCGAGACGTCATAATGGACCACCTCAAACAATTCGATGAAGTCTTGAAATACAGTACGTGACCTAACCTCCTTCCATCCTTAAACCAGCTTTGCTAATCCCATCCCGATAAAAAGTCAACGAACTCTCCAACACCATGGACTTAATCCCCATCCTCACCCGTGCCGAAACCCTCTTCCATCGCTTCGGCCGCACCGTCGAAGCAATCGACAAGAAAAACAACTTCCCAGCCCCCTCAGTCCAACAACGCAAACCCGCTCGATCTCAATCCCAATCCCAATCCCAATCCCTATCAAACCCAACCCCAAACAACAAGGGTAAATCCCCTGAACGACCATCTCAATCAACCTCAGGCACCAGCACAGCCTTGCCCGCAGCTTCAAACTCAACCCCGGGTGATAAAGCGACAGACACGAGAGTCATCTCTCCCGAACTGAGGGAGCTACTCAGGAAGGATGTATTCTGGAATAATCAGAGCTCGACCTCGAACACCGGGGAGACATAGCTAGCTCTTGACCGCCATGCATTCAACCGGATTGGCTACTTATCTACTGCCAACTAGAGCCTGGCTAGGTTATCCAGCCTTTTAACTACTTAGAAAGGAAGGAAGGGCCGGTTTCCCTTCCTTACATTTTATCTTGACTATCCCTGCAGGACAGGATAGACGGGATAAACTGGAGGGTTAACATCGGTTTATATGATATGATATGATATGATGTTCCCTTGTCTTCTCTCATCTCCTATCCTTTTTTTTCGATTTCCTTTCCTTCCTAGGCGTTTTGTTTTCTTTTACGACTTTGATAACTCACTATGCATCATCTAATTTCAGCTATTCCATAACTTGGGAGCGCAATAACTACTTAGTATGTTTAGAACCACGTAGTCAAATGAATAAATAAAAAAATAAAAATAAACAAAAACCTCAGGTTTATTATATGCCGTGTCCCATCCTATTCTATATGCAAAATATACTCGACAATCTACAGACAATGGCAGCCCATGTCAATATTAGGCGAAAGAAGGATACGATGCGAAGAAACAAACCAATTCTGAATCAAGAGATAAAAACAAACTACCTAACCTGTATCAGAGGGTATCTTTCTGCAAAAAAAACCGGTCCAAAAGACAAAACAACCTAAACAAAATGTACAGTAGTAGGTAGCCCAACAATAATAATAAAACCGAGAAGAGAAAAAAAGAAACAAAAAATGCAAATATGTCCAAAAAATATTACGAATGATGACCATGCCTGATATGCAACCCGCTAAACAGCTAGAATGAGGATAAAAACGATAAAGCGCCCAAGCGATGCAAATGGGGGAAAGATGATAAGAACAGGAAGGATGCGTTTCCGTCGCTGATTGAAACAAGGACCCTGTTAAGGGTAATAGTATGCTAGATAGGCCTAGCATGAGTAAGATTGATGGAGGAACATGATGTTCGGTGGCTAACGTAGGCCACGCAGTGCGACACGTTTGCTGGAGCCAGCTTTACCAATGTCGCTGATGCTCCGGGATTTTGGCAACGCCGGTTTGGGTAACGATGGTGTGTTTTCGTCAGCTGCTTCGTTTTCTAGGGACGGCAATGTGTACTTGAGCGGTCTGAGAGAAGAGCTCCGTCGGGCTTGTCCAAGGACGTCCTCAACCCAGGCCTCACTCTCTGGGCTGATGGTAGCATGCTTGGCTCGCGGCTTTGGTCCCGCAAGACCAAGGGGTATGGCGGGTGCGCCAGGAGACCCATGACGGGCTTCACTGACGGACGACATAGCGCCCGCGGACACATTAGAGGAGACGGACAGTCGTCTTCTAGGATGAACGGTGGACATTGGAGAAAATGAGACGTTGAGAGCGTCGCCGGCACTGGCTGTTCTGATATCGCCAATGTCGGAGACGTTGGATGAACGCCTGGTTTTCCGGACCGCGATTGAAGAAGAAGGGCGATTGCTGAGGACTGACGGAGGCCGGGCCGGCATGTGACGTCCATTGCCCGATGAAACTCGGCTAGCGGGAGGCGAATATGCTGGGGACTCGCGGGATGAAAGACCCTCAACTTCTACGCGAGGCGTCTCGGATACGTGTCGACGCCCATGGTGGATGGCATATTCGCGTAGGTATTCGGCCAAGTCAGCCCATCCACCGCCAACTCTCACCATTACACGTCCGCCATTTTCGCCGACAGTCCGCACGAAGAGCTTGGTAGGAGCAGACTTCCCGCCGCGGTGAAGATGATATAACTTCACTGAACTCTCCTCGGGGGCATGGGAGTGTCTCCTGCGACTAATCCCAGGTCGGAGACTAAGCGATGGGGTAGGGGTGAAGCTGCGTGATGGTGTGCCCTGAGGTGAGTCTGACCGGAACCTCTCCCGTCTGACTGGAACGGAGGATGTCACCGAGATTGCATCGTCGTCTTGATCGGCTGGAACCAGGTGAATGTGTCCCGGAAGGGAGGTAAGAATGGAATTAATTTTCTCATCCATTTGGTCCTTGGGCTGAATCAGTGGTTTGTTTAGAGAGGATGACCGAGATTTTGTTTTGCCGAGAATGGGTTTCGAGGAATTGCTAGGTCGAGCATTTGATTTGTAAGGCCCGATGCTTTCAAGACTCGGATGAGCAGTCAAACGTTTTTTTAGGCGTGTTGTGGTTATGCTGCTGGGAGGTTCGACGCGTGTTGAGATGTTTGGTGAATTTCTGGACGCCGTCTTTGCTTTTTCTTTCTGGGCCTTTGGCTGAGCATGACTAGAGCCGTCAGAATCGCGTCCAGAACTGTCTCCACGCGTGGGCACAAGTTGTTGACCGTTGGAGCGTTCTATGCTGCTGGTTGAGGAGGCGGATTTAGACCTTTGGCGTCTTGCCGCGGGTGCTTTCTTCTTATGGCCCGAGGATTTACCAGAGAAGGCATCTTCCTCATTACCAGATCCAGTGTCGTAGTTCACCTCGACGCTTTCGTTTATGAACCGTTGTAGCGGTAAACTAAGGTTTCGGTTATGTTCGAAGACGTCGCGTGGGGAGGGCTTTTGGGCGTCTAGGTGAAGCAAACGATCCTCGCGAAGGGTATGGTCGTTGCCACGGGGCGTAGGTTTGGACGGTCTATAGTCCGCTCCAAAATGCGGTGGCGTCTCAAGGAGCAGCGGTGTCCCATTTGATGAAGAAGTCCGCTGCTCCGGCATTTCTGGACTTGACACAAGTGAAGGGTAGTCAGACAGAGAACCGTCAGATGCGTTGGATGCCCGTCGAACACGAGATTTTAGCTTGTGCTTGTCCAGATCCAACCGACCAGGGCGAATCTTAGATAGTTTAATGGGGCTATCCAAAGGCTTCTTCGATGTGTTCTTCTCGTCTTTCTCAGGTTTTTCGGGATCGTGCTGTTCGGTGGGAACCTTGCTATTATTATGGGGTACAAAGAGATTTGGAAGAGACGCCACGTTATTGTTAGGGGGCGTTACGCAACGCTTGGAGGACTTTGGAGTGTAAGTTTTTGAAGACGGAGACGCGCTTTCAATCACAGCATTTTCTCGGTCAATGGATTCGCCCTCCGCCGGCATAAGTTGAGGGTCATTTAACTCGGCAATTGGCTGGAGCTCTTCAGAATTTGCGCCTTCTGCCAAGGCATCCTTGTTCTCAGGATGCGGCAAGCATTTGGTTCCACTACCGGCCATAGCAATGGGTTCGAGTTCTTCACCAGCCTTTGATGGTTCGTTGCCCGCTGGTAATGTATCATTGTGTTCGAAAAGCAGCTCGGAGTCAGCGGACGCTTGGGGGGAGGGTGGTTGAGCTTTAGTATCTGCCTTTGATGGGAGAGCTTGTGTTTGCGGGTAAGGTTCTTCAAGAGACAATTGTGTGGACTGTTCAGTCTCTTGGGGCTTGGCTTGCACAGAGTCGGTACTCGGAAGATCTGTTGAGGAGGTGTCGGGTGGAGCCGAGGACTGCGCTTGTCTCGGGGTGTTTCCTTCGAACTGGGTAGCTGTAGAAGGCAAGATTTCTTTGCTGTGGGAGCTCACGGGTGTTTCAACACGCCAGTCGGCAAGACAATCATTGTCCGAACCTCTAGAGAGAGGTAGAGAATTTTCTACAGGTAACACACCAACAGGCTGAGGTGTGCTCCTTTCCATCGCGGTATCACTTGGCGGTGTATCAGACCTCACTGCTGGTTCCAGAATCATATTCATAGAAGAACGCTCGTTGGACTCATTGTGAATGTGTACAGGTTCTTCTGTGGGTGACCCGTCAACAGGAGACCGCGGTGTATTCTCTTCGAATCCGAGATCGCTCTGTTGCTCATTGAAGATCGCAGGCATCGCAACGCTCGAGTTCGTAGGTGGCTGATCTTTCGATTCCTCAGATAACCTTATTGGCTCTTCCGAAGCGTCAACAGGACATGGCAGTGCGTGTTGTATTGTATCTGCGGAAGCAGCGGTGTCACAGCTTGCATCTAACTGCATGACCGGTACAGATTCCGGAGTTTCTTGCCTGCCAACTGGATCGTGAGGCAATGGGGAAGGCGACTCAGGTGTAATTCTTGCTTTCGCAGCGCAAACGTCGCTGATACCACGAGCACTTTGGGAAGACGGGCGGTCAAAAGGGCTGCCGATTTCCTCAACAATAGTTTCCATTGGGGGAGTACGGCCGATCTGCAATGGAGCAAGTCGAGTTTGAGGTATAGGTTCAGGTTCAGGTGCGACGACGGCGTCTACTGGGTTTGGAGACTCTATTGACGGGAATTCGGTCGCTTCAATTTTCACGGTATCAGCGGGATATTCCTCATAATCTCTATCCTCTGGCAATTCGGGTTGGGTGAAGCCCCCTTGGGGCTTGTCGTTCTCGTTCTCGCGAGCTGATAGTCGGCGCCATTCGTTCCCGACAGTTAATTTCTCGGCTTCCATAACCCAGGACGCAAACTCCGCCTCTATAGCTTCGAGACTGTCAATCCAACTCTCAGGGAGAGAATCCTCACGTCCGTCCAACGAATCCAATATACGGTCCATCCTCCGACCCGCCGAGAGCACCATCGACTCCAAGGTGACCCGCTTGGCATGGTAGTTGGCCATAGAGTATAAGACATCCTTTTCAGTCGGAGGAATCGAAGACTTCAACAAATCTGAAGCAGAATTCAGCTCCGACCTAGCAAACCGCAAGCTCTGTAGCAAGCCTGGTATTTGCCTAAGAACCAATAGGCGTACATTCCAGGTAGAGAGCAGCGAATTCAAACGAGATAGGAACGGCAGAGCCCGGAGGATAGTAGCAGTAATGACAGCAGTAAAGTCACTTAACTGAACATAGCTGAGTGGGGGAGGCACGGACATGGTGCTATTAGCTGACGATGGCCGAGACCGTCCTGGAATGTGGGCATTGAGGACGTGCTCCTTCAATTCTTCGACGTCCAATTTATCCATTCCATCACGAATCTCTTCGATACGTTTCTCATGTTCTTCAACAACAGCCATCAGGAGGCATCCACAATACGCCGACTCCTCCGCGTCGGGCGGGGGAATAAACCCCGTTCCAAGCTGGGCGTCGCTCCGTTTTGGCCATCCCCACGTATGCACCTCTCTATACCATTGTCCGAGCTTCTGGGCCGCTACTGCGGCGCGTATCCCGAGAGCTCGTTCCGTTGGGGAGGCCTGATAGATGCTCTTGGATAGGATATCGTGGGCGGCCTGTTCGTTCTTAGGCACCGCATCAGTCGACGAGAGCGCCTGTAGAGTTGATTCCGGCGACAGGTTTCCGAGGAGAGGGTCCACAACGTGATATTTGGGTACAGCTAGGCGATCTGATGTTTTGGGGGCCAACGTGGGGGGCGCCTGAAACGGCCAGCGAGGTGGACTGACGCGGCTACTCGCCATGTCGAGCTGACCTTTTTCGGCAGAATCGGAGACGTCAGGAAGGGATTTCGATATCGGAGTTTAATGCTGAGGACTAATCGACAGAGGCGGCGCAGCGAAATCAACAATAGGAGAAACGAAGCGTGGATGAAGAACAAGCATGCTGAGACGCGGTCTCACCGAGTCCGTCTAGCTAGAGTGGAGGAAGCGGCAGAGGGGACAGAAGTCTAGAGGAGAGAGTAGAGAGGGGGAGAAGGGGAGTAAACAGTGATTGATGAGATTGAGGTTCAAGAGAGGAGCGATTGGAGGTTCAAGGTGGTGATGATGGAACTGAGGTCTTGACGTGGATGGATCGGGGGAGGAACGAGTGTAGTCAAGAAATGAGTGGCTGGCAAAAAGCCCAGCTCTGTCAAGCACAAAGACCCCGATACTAATAATCAGCAGCCAATAGGTTCTAAACTTCTAACCGCAGATTGATTGCGGTTGGAATGGTTCTTTTTACGGTCTTGTTCGTTCGTTTTTTACAACGCGTCAAGTGGAGCGCGGCGCCAAAAGGGGTTGGCAAAAACTGCACTATTGACCTTTAGTATTTAGTATTAGAGTATAGCACCGCCTCCGTTGATTTCATATCTCGTCAGGCGAGACTAAACAGGAATTAGAAAAACAATCATGGCCCGTTCGTTCCCAATCTTTGCTCTCCTAGAACCGTAGAGCTTTACTCATGACACTCATTATCCTCTTCGGTCCAGATTCTGGTCTCCCTCGCCTCTCTTATCTTGCAACATTTCGAGAAAAACTTGACGGTGATCGGGCTCCCTTGCATATCGAAGCAACCGAGACAGAAACAAGACGCCCTTTCTTGCTTTTGCAGCCGCCATCTCTACCCGAGATCTCGCACAATGGCCCTGCGGCTATTTCCATGGTGAAGAAGCCCACCCAGACGCGTTTCAATGTTGATGAACCTTGATCGTGGAAGGTCAGGCTGTATGTAGTTGGAAAAACCGCCGGCAAACATAAAGACGCCATTTGCTCTCTAGGACCCAAGCCTCTTTACGTGGCCTTTGCAGGTTTCTCATGATGTTTCCGACCAGCACCCGGTAAGGGTCGCGTTTGACCCTTTATGTGGCGCAAATCTGCATATAAGTGAGGTAGCTGCATCTGCCTCAACGTAGGTTGGTACTTGGAAGAAGCGTCAAGCCAGGCACTGCAGGCAGCAGGAGATTTTGTTGCAGGCTCGGGCCTTGGTGTACTACAACCACATTATTGAGAAGTTTTAACCTGCCCAAATAAGTATTTTTTTTTTTGACTTAAAGCTGAGCTCTGACTACCGGACGCGCTGTCGCTACTAAGTATATTAGGTACTCGACTTGGACCATACTTCCCATCTCGTTAAGTATGCCTGAGTATCAGACAATTGCCCATCCTCGATCAACCAAGTCATCAAGACATGGGGCAATGGCCCATGGCGACCCCTGAGCACCAAGCTGGAAAAGACCAACAACATCCCCTCCTTCAAGTTCCATATCACCGTCAACGACAATCGGTGCCCCACATATTCCATCCCTGATCTGATTCCCTTCTGGACCAACGTACTCGAAGACATGCTCAACTTTAAACGTTGTCATCGGGATAAAAACACCCGGGGGCCTTTGTGCAGCTTGAACTCGAATGCCGTAAATTTGGAGGAAGACGAGTCCACTTGCCATCCCATCCACGCTGCACCAAAGTCCATACTTTAGTGCAGGGTTATCCGACCGAACTAATCTCCTGGGAGTCTCTGCTTGGAAGTACTCAACGTTCGTGAACGGCATCCATGGATGTAACTTTACTAGGCCGATGTCTAGAGCTTCAAATCGTTCAATGATCTGTCCAACACATGTTCCATCACCACGAGAGGTGGGATGAAATACTTCTTCTGAATCCTTGAATCCATGGTTTGCGACAGTTAATCTCTGACCATCACGAGTCGAGCGAAGAAGGACACCTGCTGATGAGGACCTTGTGTGATTCAAATAGGCGCCCGCTGATTCTGTGAGTCCACTTTCGACACGTACACCAGGACACATAGTACGGGATGCTGCTATGTAATCCGTTTGGTCTTGAGTTGTATCACTGGGCTGGATTAATCTCTCACGGGACTGTAAAGAAGGGCTCCAAAACGCGGATTTTTCATGATGATACAGTGTCGTCCTTTCAGCAACAATCCCTGGAAGCGACCGTGTGCCGTACGATTTTCCGTCATCCGCCAGCTCAACAATGATACGCGGTGGGACGAAGTTGATGGCAACGATTCTAGCCATCTGTTCGAGCGCCGCAAAGATCGCCTCCACCTGCTCTTGGGACGGTTTACGCCAGGGGCCGAGTTTCAGATTCACCGGAACTGGGTCTTCGATTCGTGGGTTACTGTAGCCCATGGGAAGTGACTTTGGGACATGACCGCCAACGGGGACAAAGATGGCAGTGACGCAACCGATGGTGAGCGGGACAGGTTTGGGGGGGCTATCAGTTTCAATGACCATCTTTGGCCATTCAAATGTGATATTTTTAACCTGAAATGTCTTAAAGATCCAGGAACTCCTCTTGTCCTGGTAGACGGAAATCATCTCGATCACCGTCCCAAAGTGAGAAGGGAGCCAGGTCTGAAGTGTGTCGAGATCCGTAGCCTCTCTTACCCAGTAACAGTTCCTTGGCGAACTGGCTGTTCGATTCTCTTTAGCTGTCGGACTGGGATGAGCGTGCGGAAGTTTTGTGTCAGACGAGAAAGCAATATAAGGAGCGTTCAACCGAATATCTTTAACGGGGGATAGCCGATAGTGACTGGTAACCATCTTGGGAGATGTTTTTGGATGGAGTAAAAGTACTGAAGGCACGTTGAAGAAGATTAGAGCAAGAGATTTAGCATGAAAGTCTTGCTTTTCAAGGCTCTGTAACTGAGAGGTTCTTGTGAAGTTGAAAGTGGAAATGTGTTGTTGAAGCTGGGTGGAAAGAAAGTGAGTCTCCAGTCTCCACTGAGTGATGATTCTGAAAGGAGAGCACAAAAGTTTGTAAATTTGCTCACTTTAGAATTAACTCTTAGTCTGGGACTTCACAAAATCAAAACATTCTTATGTACAGTCTCTTGACTCTCCTCTCACCCTGGACTTCTAGACGCAATAAAAAGAAGTATGAGCTTGTTGACCCACTTTCCAGTCGTCAACCTGGCGTTGAGTCTGGATTTCCCCACAGTGGCTCCCAAGATCTCGAACCATTGAACAGCTCGACGCCAACTTCACCAACTCCATCTCACAACCTCGACTAGTAGACATCCACGTTTAGTCCCAAATAACCAGAGAATGGAACAATGAAAACATGCGTTTCCGCACTCAAGTGGTCAACACCACAACCCTCTCCAGTACGTGTCAACCCGCCTCATACCGTGTGACTCGAGACCTACTACGCCCATCTATCTAACAACCACCAACAGAACTAGTCGGCTCCCTCTCGTCCCTCGGAAAACTCTGTTGGATGCGCCTAGAGGAGTCCGTTGTCCGCTTTACCATAATCCCCGACCAAGGCACCCAAGTATGGGCCGAATTGCCTGTTGTACGCCATCCCCCTTCCCTTCCCTTGCCTTCCATCATTCCACTCCGCCATTCCCCTCCGCCCAAAACTGACAAAACCTTCCAGGAATCCATCTTCGAAGACACAGACTACACCCTCGAATCCAACACAGGCGTAATAAATCTTGAGGTCCCCCTCTCGGCGCTCCATCGCGCCCTCCGCTCAGCAGCCTCCGCAAAATGGGTGCAGCTACGACTAACAAAGAAGGGCAAGATCCCACTCTTAGCATTAACGATTAGATCAAAGAGCTGGGCGAAGGGCGTAAATCCGCTTGGTATTGCTAATACCGCGCTAAATGAGCCCTCAGCGGCAGCGTCTGCCTTCCCCGCTGAAGAACGAGCAGAGGCAAGCGGCGTAGGCCTAATGGGGCCCCCAGCTGTCCCAACAGCAACAGGACGACGCGAACGCGAAACATTCATCATGCAAGAAGTGCCCGTGAAAGTCCTCCACGAAAGCGCCGTAGAAGGTCTCCACGAACCCCGATGTCGGGATCCAGACGTCCATATAATCCTACCAGACCTATTCCAGCTGAAAAGCATATCAGAGCGGTTTACAAAGCTAGCAGCGGACTCATCACCTAAAGCCGCCGCCGCCACCGCCGCAGCAGCTACGATAACAACAACCCAGAACTCCGAACCCCCCGGCGGAAATGTATCCGGCGTCTCGCCTAAACTTGAACTCTCAGCTAACATGCACGGTTCGCTCCGCCTTGCCGTCGCCACCGACTCACTACGCATCTCCAGCATGTGGAGTGACCTGGTGAATCCCGCGCTTGACCCGAGTCAGCTTTCTCAGAACCAGCTTGAGCAGCTGCCTAGTGAGCGCATGAGAGCTTTACCTGGGGATGATGAGGCCGGGTGGGCGAAGGTGAGGATTGATGGGAGGGATTGGGCGAAGGTGCTTAGTGTGGGGAGGATGAATCCTAAGGTTGTTGCTTGTGAGTTGCTCTCCTCTCCCTCTTTTTATCTTCTGACGGGGAGTGAACTTTTTCTAATCTGAGGTTCTTCGAACAGGCTTCATCCACGAAACTGCTCTAGTTCTCTATGTGTATCCTCCTAGTGGGTTTGACGAAGATGGTTCTTGTTTAACGGTTAGTTCTATCGCGGCTTATCATCAACTCTCGTCCATCCATCCAGAAAGAAGTATAACTAACGGGAACAGTATTATATCAACTCCTACTTGAATTAAACGGACGGGTTCAGAATAATCAGCATTTTTAATGGAAGTCATCAAGTGGTATTATTAGATTAAACATCATGTTTCATAAAACAAGACAGCGTCAAGGTCCCTCCTTTTAAGAGAAAACCTATAGCCCTGCCATCATGATATCGACATAGGAAACAACAAAAGAGAAAAGAAAAATAAAAATAAAAAAAAGAGGAGAAAAGAAAAATAAAAATAAAAAAAAGAGGAGAAAATCAAAACATGCTGAGAAGAAGGGAAAGAAGAGGGGTTTAAATGTACATGAAAGCATACAGAAACGCCTGAAAAAGCCAGGCCATACTGGAACAAAAAAGGATGTATGGCATGCAAGCTTGCAACAAGTGTAGTTGAATGGCAATGCAAAACAAGGGTATGCACTTCACAATATGCATAGATGAGGGAAATCTTCGGGTATTATCGAAAGCAGGTGTTGAAGCCCTTCATCTGTAGAGGCTTTTTACTGCGCCATCACGTCGATATATCGGCCCTTCTTCCTGCCTCGGCCAGTGTTGCCCTTGCGCGCTTGTGGTGCTCCGAGCAAATCATCGATCGAGCTAGCATGGCTCAAGGAAGTGGAAGGCCTGGGAGGAGGCCCAGCGGAACTTCCTGGTCGAGATGAGGCGCTGCCCCCAGGTGGAACAGCGCTGGTAGAGACGGACCGTGCAGGTCCGAACGCGGGAGTTGGTGGAAGGCCAAGCGAAGACGACGCCGGGCTACTCGATAGGGCCGGTGGGGGCCCCGCGGATGATGAAGGCCGACTACCAAACCCTGCTGGGACAGGTGGAGGGGGCATACTGCTTCCACTAGCACTTCTGCTAGGAGGAGCCATGCCCTTTGGAGGAGGTGGCGTGGCACGAGCCTGAGCAGCACTGCCGGGGTCCTTCTTATTGACCCACTTCTTCAGGTCTTTATCGTAATAGAAAGAACTCTCCTCTCCAAGCTTTGCGCGGACTGGTTTTCCGGTAGCGGCGGCGGCATTGGCATTGGTATCCTCTTTGTTTGCTCCGCCTTTGATCCATCCCCACCAGGAACCCTTCACTGGAGCAGCTTTTTGAGCTATACGACGCGGTCAGTAACAATACGTTGACAAGACACAAAGGTAGCAACTTACCATCGGCTTCCACTGCTTTTCGGAAAGCCTCGTCAGCTTCCTTGTCTTTGCGTGCCTTTTCAGCCCTTTTCAAAGCCTCGGCACGAGCCTCGAAATCATCCTCATCATCGTCCATAGCCGACATCTGGCGTGGCTTCTTATCCTCAGACTCCCGAGTTACTTGCAATTCCGGTCCATTGTTAACCGAAGGAGGCTCGTAGCCAGAGTTACCAACAGGAGGCATGTATCCGTCGGCCTCATTCAGTTGAGGGCCTGGTGTGGGTCCGTTAACGAACGACTGATCGAAAGAATTCTGGAGAGGAGGTTGGTAAGGCGAGTCGTGGGCAAGAAATCCTTCCGGTGCACTTGTTGGCGGGGAAAAGGCTTGCTGGGCCATATCTTCCTCAACAGGCGCAAGAGGCATGTGCGAAGTCTGAGGGGGCGTGGACTGAAAACCAGCAGATGGAGAGCTGTAGAACGGTGTACCTGTATACATGGGGTTCTCAGATTGAGGCGCGTACTCTTGTGATTCACGGCGCTGTCCGTAGGAGACTCCGAATGAAGCAGATCTCTGGGAGTCGAGAGACGACCGTCCTCGACCTTGATCAGGCGAGGAATTCGGAGCGTACTGGTTATTCGGCTGGTAACGGGAGGGCCCAGAGGTGGGGATTGGCTGTGGCGCAGACATGGGGTACTGACCGTACATGTCTGTCACGGATGGCGAGCGACTGAGAGTAGGAGTGCCAGAGATTTTGGCAAACGGGCCAACGTCTGCTTCTCCACCCTTGCCTGAGCCCGTTGATGTGGCGTCGCTGTCATCGCCGGCAACGAAGTTACTAAACTTGTTCCACATCGAAGAAGAGACCTTCTCCATGCTCGGCTTCGACATCCACGAACCGCCTTCGCCTGTAGTCTGCTTTAGTCGCGCCGATAATTCACCCACTCCGAAGAACAAATGCTGATGGTGATAGCCCGATGGCTTCGTGGTAGATTTGAGAGCCGCCGCAATGGCATCGCAATATTGCTGTGCTTCGGACTTTCGCCCTTGATCTGTAAGCGACCAAGCGTGAGCAAGCTTAAACGCCAAAAGATGAGGAAGTATAGACGTTAGAGATCCAGCTAGAACAGACGTGGCGTACTCATACGCTTCTGTGAGTAAAATAGCATCATCGTCCAGCAAAGCCGTGGGCGAGGAGTGAACATGGTCGACGCCAAGGAGGATAATATTCGCCTGGAGATCATCCGGACCACCAAATACCGCTGCCCGTGAGAAGACAAGGCAAATATGAGCGGCCTCTACCCGACCATAGGACAGCAATAATCGACCAAGAGCCAATAGTGCCTGGTGATCTTCAGGGCTTCGGTTACTTAGCACCAAGCCTAGGGTATCCTTCCAAGACTCAAGACCAGCAAGAGAGTTCTTGGATGTACCCTGCCCATCGACCTTGCTAATCATCTGTAGCCCAGCCCTTGCGGACGGGGGAACAAGCTCATCGATGCTTTCTTCACAATTCCCGGCGAAGATTTCATATAGAGCGGCAAGCGACTCAGCATTACCACCGCTAGATCTGACCTCCCTCCTCACAAACTCTTGCACGACCTGCTTCCAAACAGACTTGTCCAGCGTCGAGGCAATAATCATAGCATGCCCCCAGAGGCGATCATCCGCCGCATTCCAGACGGCTTTCTCTCGCTCACCAAGAAGCAGATTATTGTGGATAGCACCTAATGGTTTAGAATCGGCAGAATCGGGTGGAGATGCAGCACCGAGCTGTTGAGGAGCGAAAGACTGAAGGGATTCCCCATACGTAGGATCCGCTTCGGCGGTCTGCAGATGTGGGAATATAACGTTCCTCAGGGACTTCTGAAGTTCAGGAGAGGTTTGCGTGTCGCCATCGTGCTCAACCAGGATGCGTACAACCTTCCACAGCAAGATCCTCTCGTCATGGCGCTTGTGAGAGTCAGGGTAAGCCTGGAAGCTCTGCGAAACACCCTCGTTCTCAAACGCTGCGATCTTGCTAGAGAGCCAAGCTACCAGATCCTTCTTCTTAGATTTATTCCTCAGAGGGCCTGGATGCTGCACAATGCTTTCTGGGAACGAAATCAAATGGCTAAGCTGGGTGGTTTTCACCTCACCAGGCATAGATTTAATTTTGGGGGCGGTTTGTCCTGCGCTATACCGAGGAATATGCTTAGGGAAGCAGGAGAGAACAGTCCCACCAAACCCGAATTTGAAAATCGGTGCCCCTCTCCATCGTTCAAGGGTGTCAAGCTCCTGCCCATCGGTCGGTGGGATGAAATCAAGTGACTGCGAGATGACGCGGGTATGGCTAGAGCTTTGCATTGGCGCATAAGCATTGACGGCCTTTGTTGGTGAAGTGGGCACATGAACAGATGCAGGCCTTTTAAATGGGTCAACAGATGGCACAGACAATCTAGGGCCTGGTTGCTGTTGAGTGGGAGACTGTGTCTGTGATCTCCGAAGAGGAACAAATGCTGAGCCATCAGGTTGCGGCGTGTAGGCAGACGGGGAACTATTGTTAGCATGAGCGACGCGACGGGAGAATTCTTCTACATATGATGAGGGGGCATAGGGATCCCTCGGCGGGGAAGATGGCTGATAGCTAGCTGGCGCATCTGCAGGAGGGTTCACAGCAACAGGGCCTGCAGGAGGCTGTGATTGGGAAGATCGAGGGGAAATAGGAGCGCCGGTATCGGTGTGGAGCGGTTGTATATCAACAGGAGAAATAGGCTGGGGTAAAGATGATTTTCGAGAAACTTCGACTCCATTTGGTTGATAGGAAGTCTTCTCGTGGTGGGCCAGCGGGCTTGAAGTACGCGGCTGGAAGGGCAGAGAAACTGCTGCGCCCGGAAAGTTAGATGGCTGCGAGGCATAACGTTGCGGAGGCGGAGGTCCAGCTAATGGTGGTGGCGCTGGAGAGTATCTAGGAGAAGCAGGTGGCTTGGCTCCAGGCTGCAATGACGGCGGCTTCGGGGAGTATCTTGAGGCAACGCTAGGTACGACAGGGGCGCTTTGAGAGCTAGGGGCCAAGGTATTTGCATACGGTCCCAATCGGTCCGGCTCCTGTAACTGGCGCTGAGGGAGTTCACGAGATAAGTGGGCATGAGAGAGAGTGGCTGGTGGGTTTGGCAGGAGCGACAGGGGCGGTTGAGTGAGCGCAGGACTTGCAGTTGTTGGGTTCGGCGCATATCGCCCTGAACTCGCAGGTCGTGAGCGTGGTCGAACAGGGGCCAATGGCAACTCCTCATAGAAGGTTTTGGGAGTAGGTACGAGCGCCGGGGCGGCTGTTTGGGACAAGGGGCCGGCGCCGATAGGTGGTGTTGGTAGTGCAGACGAGCCTTGCGGAGGGGGTGGTGCCGGGATACTACTGCTTCGAGGAGGCGGCGGTGTAGGCAGAGTACTAGTAGGCAGACTAGTAGGCATAGTAGCAGCCTGCGTTGCTACTGGTTTGGGGGCAGGTCTGCGACGCGGGGCAAGATCCTCTGGGATATCATATGGTGACTTATAGCCTTCTTTAGAGCGCTCCGTGAAGCTCTCGGCCCTAGCCATGGCAGCAGGAGGCTCGGATCGCGGCTGGAAATAGCTCGTAGGATAGGGAGCGCTCGTGCTTAGAGGAGTGAATCCTGGTAAACCCCCGACAAGATCCGCTGTAGAAGGCTGATGAGGAGTGTAGGCATTAGGCGTCGGCTTCGGTCTGGCGGCGCCCTGCGGAGTCCCAAATGGACTCCCGAGGCCCTGCGAGGCACCGTCACCATTGGCCATCTCAGACGTATCCTGAGCTCCATCGTCGGCTTCATCCTCTAAGAGTAGATCATCGTCATCGAGTTCCGCCTGCCACTTGGCAGCAAGGTCTTCTTCAACAGGAGAAACCTCCAGGTCATCATCGGAAAGCTCTGCCTGCCACCGCGCAGCCAAGTCCTCCTCCGGGGCCGGCTCCTTCACCTGTTCGGGCGACGCCGACGCCGCAGCCGCTAGAATATTGTCAAACTCTTCAGCCGTAGGAGAAAGCGAACTAGCAATCCCGTCCTGTTGAGCGCCAAGGAAGCCCATAACTTCAGACGTGCTCTTTCGGTAGATATGGAACGGGCCCTGAGGTTCTTTTTCCGGTGCCGGTTTCTGAGCGGAACTGAAAAATCCATCATCCTCATCGTCGTCACCCTCAAAGACACGATCAAGTTTGTTCGGTTGCTGCACAGGCGGTTCGATAGGTGTTTCCACCGATTCATCTAACAAAGGAACGCCCTCCTCAAATCTCGACTCCGCTTCCGGGAAGTAAATCGGCTTCGTTTGTGTCTTGAGCTGGTCGAAAAAGTCGTCCTCCCCATGATCAACGCTCTTGGGGCTCCCCCAGAGGTCGTGGTTTGTACTACCAATTTCTCCATTCACAGATGCAGGGTGATCCGCAGATTCGTGATGATTGGGCCATCCTGCATCAGGGTAAGCACTCGAGTCTTGGGCATCCTTGTCGGACGTGTCCTCTCCGACCTGATGAGTCTGCACTTCCGGTAAATACTCCTCCTGTGTCAACTGTAGACCGCCATCTCTAATTGTAGACTCAGGTTCGAAAGGATTTGGTTCTTGGCTTTCACCACCTGCTGTAGAGAACAGCTCCGCGGCCTCTTCCCGGAATTCCGCCCGCGTTTCCGTCTGGCTGAAGTGTTCATTTGCCGTTGGTGATGTCTCTGCAGTCTCTGCCAGCGCGGTAGATTCAGCATTTGATGGTTCGATCGCGCTCCCGGCGCTGTCTGGCGCGGTCGGGATAGAAGGGGGTGATGACACGGGAGTGTCTTCTGTAGTCGAGGCGGGAGTCTCGTTATCGTCTGGTCGGAGCGCCGGATTCCATATAGCGGAAGCCTCGCTATGCTCCATATCTGCAAAATGCTAGATCTTCCATCGGCGACAGTGTCAGACGCGAACCTGCCACGTTTGCGGCTTCGGGGGTACTTACTCAACCCGAGGATCGTAAGTCACTCAGAGAGACGTCGATTTCGGCGACATGAAAAATAAGAAGTAAAGAAAAAGGAGTAAGAAAAATCAAACACAATTATGCGAATCAGAAAACCATTACAAGAGACACTGAGAAACTTGAAACTTCATGATTATTGCGTGGCGAAAAACAGCTGTTCAGGCGCTCCTGATGCTGATGTGCATATGCATTAACTGCATCTCGGAGGCGGAATCTCCCGGCAGATTTCCTCAAGGGGCCACATCGCAAGTTATCGCGTGGTCACGTGCGGGCATACAACTATGGGTAGAGTCTATGTAGTATATACGAACATGATATCGAGCGGTGAGGAAGCAGACGAACAGTCGCTGATACGCCAGGGACAATAAGAATACATGGCAAACAATCAATCATCCTCGCACTTTCCGATAGCTGGGCGGGCTCCAAGACTGCTTGATCAGCTTCGCAGCCCAGACAGGGATAATAGCCACAGCAGTCACAGCTACCACGCGCCAGACCCAGTCTAGCGTAATCACGTACTTGAGATCAAAATATTCGCCCAGGAAGGGAACACTGGCAGCGTACACCAGAATCGTACCCAGGAGGCAGAATATCATCACGGGATGCCAGGTCGTGACCGCAATGGCTACCATAAGTAGCTCGTTGAGTACAAGAGCCGTGAACGAGACGCTAATAAGCCGCTTTCCAGTGATGCTGTCTAGGAGGACCTGTGACAGGCCCTGGATCACAGCACCCTGGTAGACTGATACTAAAACCCAGGTGAAGAAGGAGCGGTAGCTCAGACTGCGGCCAGTCTTTAGCTCCTTGTATAGCTCAGGGTACAGGTTGGCCAGTTGCTCATCCACATCCCGATCAAGAACCAGGGAGAAAACGGGCGCATTAGTGTAGATCGTCGCATATCCGACCATGAGCCAATTGATAAACAGACCTTTCGGGTCGAAGTGGCTGGCGATACTGTACATGGTCTGGCACGCACTGATGATGAGACCACGGTGCATGATGAACTGCGCCAGTTTGGCGGAGCGCTTGTAAGAGTTGCGTCCGTGCCACACCAGTAGTTTGGTAACGTGGTGGAACTGAGTGATACTGAAATCAGCCGCGAGGGACGCTTGTCGGCCCTCCTTTCCAACAATACCAATTCCCACATCAGCCGCTTGAATCATGGACACATCATTGCCACCATCCCCAATACAGCAGACACGTTTCTTAGTATGCTGGCGGATCAAATCGGCCACTTCGGCTTTTTGGGTGGGGGAGCATCGACATGCAATTACAGCAGGCAGGAGAACAGCCACTGAGATGAATGCTGATCGGAATTTGTTGAGCATGAGGGCCAAGGACTCGCCATCAATGAGTAGACAGCAGTCAGTCTTGTTTCGGAGAAAATCTAGTGCCTCCTGTGCAGCTGAGTGGTCCTTGACTTTGGCAACAGTATGAATATACTGACCACGGGCAACCAGTTTCGCAGAGATGGCTACACATCGCGCCGTCTCCACTTTGTCCCCAGTAAGCATCCAGATCTTGATCCCTGCGTTGCGCAGAAGCTCGAGTGACGGCCTGACATCCCTCTGAAGACGGTCTTCCACGCCGGTAACACCGAGGAGCTCCAAATCATGCTCAAGATACTCGCTAACCACCTTTGCCATTCCAATATCTCTCCCTTGGAGAGAAAGGGATGCTTGTTTATACTTGTTGGCGAATTCTTGGTACTGCAGTGAAGGAAGTCGTTTTCTTCCTACTACCAGCGTACGCAAGCCTTCGCGAGCCATGTTAGCCGTCTCTTCATCAAGCCAATCATTGGCGGCAACAATAGAGGTCATGACTGTATCCGCTCCTTTTTGGTAGAACCAGATATCATCCTCCTCTGTTGGGGAATCAAGAATAGCATTGTCCGTATCAAATCGGACAATGATCCCCATGCGCTTACTGTCAGATGTAAACGGGAAGATGTCGAGGATGCGCACCCGGACAACAACATGACCGGTATCGGCTGACTCGAGTACTATAGTTTGGCGGTCGCGGTATGATAGCTTCAGTCCAATCTCTTCCGTGTAACGTACAATTGCGATTTCGTCAGGCGATGAAGCTTGGTAACTTGTTACTTTCACTCCATCCTCTTCATCTGTTGTTGGGGTGACATTGTGACACAAAGCAAGAGCTAGAACAATGTCTCGGACGCGCGAACCGATCTCTCTTCTTGTACGCGGGGCCGCTCCAAGACCAGGTTGGGTACCAAATGCGGCCGATGCGGTAGTCAGGGAATTTCCAGCGAAGCTCTGTCGCACGTATGATGCTACCTCCTCCATAGCGTCATTGGCGTAGGAGACGGTTCCAACATGAATCTTCTTCAATTCCATTTCTGTGAATGTCAGTTGCTGCCGTTGCCTCATCTTAGATTATTAGGAAACTCACCATTCTGGGTCAGAGTACCCGTTTTATCCGAAAGAAGGTATTCAATTCTCCCGAGGTCTTCTGGGATCGTACTTGTTCTGACCACGGTGTCAGGGATATCCTTATCCCGTTCGATGAATCGACCATATACCGATTTCGCCATATCCAAATTGACCCGTAGACTCATAGGTATAATCGTCGAGAAGAGAATAAGATAAATCATAATGACTACATACCACTCTTTATCATTCGTTGGTTGAAATCCCTCCAAGGCAACCAGGATGATTGATAGCGTTAAGGTCAGGGCGCATAGAATTTTTGTCAGGTTGTTGATCTCAAATTCCAACAGACCAACCTTGGATCGAGAAGGAGACGTAGAAAGGGCAGCTCGTGTTTGCGACCCAGTGTAGATGATAGCAGCGTATGTGATCGTGTTTGACGCAAGAACAGTATTGGCCCATGCGGTATTGTCGATTGTAAGCGGCGCAGAACTGTTCTGTGCTGTCTCATTATCAGATTCACTTCTGTCCTCCGTTTTATCAACATGGGGATCATAAAATCCCGATGGCGGCATAACTTCAATATTGCCGACAAAGTCATCAACTCGTTTATCTGGACCGCTTGCAGTAATCTTCAATCTTGTGAAATCCGCAAGTGAAAGTGTTTGCGACAAGACTGAGGGTAAGCGCAGTTTCCAGTCCGTCTCACCGTCGAGCTGATCTGTCCGTATGAAAGTGTCGCTGGCCGAAGATTCATTTGCTTTATCAGCACTAGCACTTGTCCCCAGGTCCTGATCAGGAGCAGACGATGATGATTCGTTGTTTGTACGGTCAATTTCCACAGAAGCGCTTGTCTCCTGGGTCTCGCGAGCCACCGTGGCGTCATTAGAAACACTCTTTAAGATAACGACATCGGCGGGAAGACGCTGGTTCTTGCGGACTTTCAAGACGTCACCGATTCTCAGGTCTCGAGCTTTCCTAATGATCACGGGGACGTTTTCTCCTTGCGAATGCGCGTCCTCGGCGACAGGGAAAGCCCTGCCTCCACTAGATTTATCCAAGGCAAGAACAGAGAATTCCTCCGCGTTGGCCTCTGCATCCCGCCTTCTCCGTCCGATATCATCCAAAGCCTCCTTTCCCAGAGATATAGACACAACAAAGGCCAAGGGTGCAATATACGTAGACATGTAGCCTATCCGAAGCACGGGAATGATCTGCGATAAAGCGACGAGCAGGAAATAGATGTTGAAGAAGAAGGAGAACTCGTTGTAAAGCGTGCGAGGGAGGAAGCTCCACGGGGTATATTTCGCATTTGACACAACGTTCGGTGGGTATTTCGCTCTTTGCGCTTGGCCGACAAGAACGTCTCGCGGAGGCTTCACCGCAGCCTCATTCTTTGTATCCCCCATTATACCACCAGACCCGAACAAATTACCCGGCTTCAGCCACCCCAGTCGAGATCTTCGTTGTGGGGTTCGTCCACCATCGGCAAGAGAGCGTACGGAACTTCGGCGTTCAAGGAGTGGCGAGTCATCATCGCCATAGGCTCGGGAGCTTCCTTGGGATGGCCGGAGACCATCCTCATCGCGATCGTCGAGTAAACCAGCCGTATCTTCCCCGTATCTTCCGGACATACTTCGTTTCCATAATCGATGGTTCCCAGCGCCAACGCGCAGATTTCTTAGAGCTATCCCAGGGCCAAACCCCCTTTGTTGGACTGGCTCCTCCGCTGAAATTCGTGCTGCATTATATGTCGACGTTGGATCCAGCTCCTCCAGGTCAAGGTCATCGTCAGATTCAATTCTGGCACGGTCGTGGGCGCGTATGTACTCGGAAGAAGGCATTGTGGCTCGCGGCTAGGAAAGAAGACTGAATTAAAGTTGCTTTCTAATGCTCGAGGAGCAATCTGTGAAAGAAGACTGAATTAAAGTTGCTTTCTAATGCTCGAGGAGCAATCTGTAAGCCCCAGTGCAGGGAAGAAAGCTGTCATGTCAATGTTGTTATACTGCGTTGCTTCCAGGGTGTCCCGAAGGGACCATCGTCGTCGTTGTCGATATAAACTGAGAGCCGGAGTCAAGGTTATGCACACAGCGGCGAGGCAAATTTTCTAGGCAGCACAGCGATGGGGAAAAACGGGTTACTGACTATAAGGGTTGTCACAAAAGTACACATCAACCTCTGCGGCAAGGAATCTCGCGGCCTATTCCTGTTCTCTCACTAGGCGGACATCGGAGCGCCTGTCACATGACAAACAATGTTACACTGTTACATATCAACGTTTCGATCGTCAACAAGTTCAATATACTCCGTATCCAGTGCTTCTTTAAGTCAGTTGTCAGGTATTCTATGTTTTACCTGGGACTACCTCCTTATTAACGCTATCTATCTACCTAGCTATACTACGGGGTTTACCAAACATATCCGATTACAACCACCGTCATTAAGTGCTCCACTATATATTTTGCTCGACATATTTGATTTGATATTCTAACCTCAAGTTTCGAATAGAGCTTCAGTGGGATAGTTGAAGCACTGATCTGTTATATTGTGACTATTAATAGATTCTAGGACTTAAACTCCCATACAAGACACCTCCAAGCAGTGCATTTAATGCGAACATGCGGTACTATGAACCGTCCGCATAAATATGCTAAGATAAAGAGCGTAAAAAGCTTGAAAAAGAAAACAACTCTGGATATTTACGCTTAAAATGTGAAGAAACGCGGTTCAAAAAGAGAAACCCGTGGCCTGGATATTGAGGCCTGGATATTGAACAGTAGCGAAAAACCAACGCCTACCAGTATGAAGTGAAAACACAAATGGCTCAAGTGCTGACATAGATGTGAAAAGACAAATAAAAGCAGCCCGCATCTCAAGCTGGTCTTGGTGCTTATTCCATGAAACTTAGCCATAAGGACATGGATATGTATTAAGGTCACAGGAAAGCGACGGTAACAACGTCGACCTGCGAGTTATCGTACCACATCGTATCTAGTATTAAGTGTGTTGTAGCTGCAACGGAGATCATTGCAGTGGAAGTTCGAAGAGAGAGAATTTGCCTGAGTTGTTTGTGACCCAAGTGTTCACGATATTTCGCCGAGCATTTCATCGAAACCGACCCGAGCCCTGGTTCATCCCGACTGGTTTCCGAACACTAGGATCCGACAATTGCGCTGGACTTGGAGACCGACCACCCTGCAGCCTAGCACGAAGCCGTTCCTGGGCAGACGATGCCCGCTCCAACGAAGGTGAAGAGCTAGCGCTGGTAGCGGACTGGTACGAATTGTTGCGTTGGCCGGGAATAGGTCTTGTGCCGGCGGGGTGTAGCGACGACAGTGAATGGGTTGAAGAGAGCTGGCTGGGAAGTGATGACTGGGTCGGACCAGGGTGCCCGCGTCCACGTCGCAAGCTGGCCGTCTGGAGCGGCGGTGCGGCGGCGGCGCTAGAATCACCCCACAGATCCCCGAGTCCGCCGCCCCGCCCAGAAGACATCGACCCAGGAGATGTTACGTTCGAGGTTGCGATTACCCTGGAAGGGGTATTGGAACGTTCTTTAGGGTCTGGAGGAAGCCATGATGGGAAGCGACGGCCCTTTTCTATGTAGTATGCGCGGAGGACATTGGAGATGTGTGAGCAGTCTTCGTTATCGGGGTCGTCTGCTTCGTCTGAGGTGATGGCTCGGCGGAGGGAGGTTAGGCGCGTACCGATATTCGAGATAGCTGAGGAAGATGTGATTGACGAGAAATAGGAAGACATTTTGTCGGGTGTTCGTGGGAAAGAAGGTTGGGATGTGGAATGGAGCAAGAAGCGAGAATGGTTGTATCAAGTCTACCGAGCAGGTAGCAGTCGCCGCACGTGATCGGTTCATTGATGAAACGGCTGGTGTTTGAGATTAATGCATATTTATCCAAGACGCTCATACTAATAAATTTATATATGTACCATGTCCAGAACAATGAAGAGGCAGGTGTGTAGCTATGTATATGCAACTGCTGGGTACGACATGCCCAATCTTCGACAGTAACAGACCAACGCGACGAAAACCCGAACAACGCCAAACAAGCAAACTCGAGAAAAAAGACCATAATGTAGTGTCTTGCTTTTTTTTTTGTCACCCACAGCTCAACCGACGGATAGCCAGAAACCGTGCTAAGCAAGGATACTCTCCTTTCCAACGCCCTCGGTTTCGTATTCGATTTCGATCTTGGGTCCCTTCTTCCGTGGCTTCGGTGGAGGGGCAGTGAACTTCCTCTTGGAACCGGGCTTCGTCTTCTTCTGCGGCTCCTCATCACCCCCATCCTCAGATCCACTCGCCTCGTCACTATCCTCATCCTCATCGGAGTAGTCATCGCTCGAGTCCGCCGACTCACCCTCCCCAAGCCAGTCCTCAAGATCCTCCAAATCCTCATCCTCCTCAAGATCACTAACATACTCAACCTCCCCAACGCCCTCCTCCTCCTCCTCCTCCTCCTCAAGCTCGCCATCATCCAAATCCTCATCCCTCTCACCCTCACCAGACCGCTCCAATCCCCTAAGCACCTTCTTCCAAATCCCCTCCTCCACATTCAACGGCCGATCCCCATAAGCACCACTGCGCAACCTCTCAATCAACTCCCTCTCAATCGCTCTCTCAACCTTCGCCGCACTCTCAGCCTTACGCTCCCTCGTCTCCTCCCTCCGCCGAATCTTCGGCGCCAACCTCGGAACAACCCTCTCGCCCAGTCGCTCTTCCTCCTTCGCAAGCTTCTTCATCCGAATAGCAACCTGCGTCAGCCGCGTAAGGCGCTGCTTGCACTTATGAATCAAGAATTTAGGCCAGTAGATCAGTCGCGAATCGAGCTGTTCCAGAGCCTTTGCGTAGTTCGAGGATAGACGGATGCGCTCCCATAATTTGCTAGGCATGTGTGCTCGCTCGATAGTCTTCATGTAGAGAAACATAGCGCCGGACTCGGGGTCTGACCGGATAGTAGCATAGCGGGAGTTTGCTAACGGGCAAGACTGCCGGTTGCATAGACCAGTGACGTTGTATTCATTGCGGCAGAAATTTTGACCCTTTGTAGTCCTGTAGATCGAGAAAAGAGAAGGAATGGTTAGTCAAATCCTTGAGAGGAAATTGAACGAAATTCATGGGCAGAATCTGATGGTAAAAAAAAACCATTGCCTCGCCCGATTTAGCACTTACTTGAGTTTGTATGAACAAAATTGCTGATTGATAACCTGCCAGACAATTTCATCGGAGGACATTCTGTCGAGGGTGAACCACAGCGGTTCTGGCAGAAATTAAAAGTGGAGTTGGGAGGTATAATAAGTCTCTGCGAAGGTTGCGAGCTTGTCTGCAAAAGAGAAAAAAATGTTCGGGCCATTTGATCACGTGATATTATTCTTATCGATAAGAGAGATTGACTCAAAACGATTGGCCCGGAAACCACCAGTGCCGAGACACTGGAACCACCTAAACGGCCTTCCTTCTGAGCGTCGAAAGGCATCAATCCTTCAGTTCATTTCGGTCATCATTGTCTATAACTAAATGCTACTCATATGATCCCATTGAGCTTCTCTAACCCCCCTCCATTTGTAGCATGCCATCCCATTCTGTTCCGTTCGCCAGCGGTCCGCCTGCAGCCAGCTCGGCTTCATCAGGCATGCAATTCAATAGCTCATCTCCAGCATAGCCCCATCCCATGGCCTCAAGTTCACGCACGAAGAAATCCCGCTCTTCATCCATGATTGAAGCACCTTCATCGCCTCCCATGACATGCTTGTACCGCCGTAGATGCCACCAGTGTGTTAATCCACGGAGGGCTTGTTCTAGAGGGAGGGCCTCGTCTACCGCCGCATCAATATCAGACCCAGCCAACCAGTCGTCCCGAAGTTCTGGGCGGCAGTAGAGGTATATAGCCGTAATCACACGCATGTTACCTTGACGCCATTTACGACCGCAATATGGGACCTGTGACTTGAAGAGTTTGAGCGTGTAGAAGCGGAGATAGGGATCGGGGATCTTGAGGCCCTTGCGAAGGATGGTGCTAGATTTGTACTGGACAAGAAGAAGGCAACGGTGGGCCTTGTCGCGAGTAATTTTCTGCATGATATGAAGGTAGTTGATAGCAGAGAAGAAGTTGCGGAAAGAGAAGACTGTGATGGGCTCGCTGGGTGGCGGTGCAGTAGGATATCCCAGTTCGTCAACCTCGGGACGATGGGGGCCACTTGCAAAGCCCTGTTTGGCTTCATCGAGGCTGTCCCCTCGGACTGCTTCTGGTCTATGACGAGCAATGGGAGGGGGAGCCGCATCATCTTCACTCTCTTGATCTGAGCCAGTCGTAATGTCTGGCGGTTGCTCTGAATGCAAATGACAGAAGTGGAAGAAACTATACAAAATCAGTGGGCTGTAAGAACAGAAAACTAAAATGTGGCATACCCTAATTCTTCACGATCTGTCCGTTGCGCCACCGCTTGGTCGATCTCTTGATGTGCGAACATCTTGAGGATCAATGGCAGGTAGTTTGAATCGAGCAGGAGCTGTGTCATATACTCAAATTTCAAGATGTCTGGCAATAATAATGAGCTTCCTTGTTAAAGGTTAAGTGTCTGTGGTTAACTTACGAGATCTCTTGAACCACTTGAGCAAGACGAGAAGAGACCCAGAGATGGCCTTCCCCGTAATCTCGCGCAAGCGGACATTGTCAAGCTCATCAATGGTAGCGTCGCAATTAAGATCTTCATTATCGTTGTTAAAGCTGGATGGCGCTCCATTTACCCCATTGAAACTTTCGCTAAAAGTCTGTTAATATCGGTACTGTGTGACGACAATTCGGTCTACATACCTCCCAGCCGAGCCGTTTTGTCCATTGCCTTGAGTGTTGACGAGGGCGCTCACGTTGGTCAAGACAATTTTCAAAAAGACAATGACTATTGACTGGAGATGTACGAGTGCTTGTGTCTATAACATGGATTAGAAAAGTTCTCCACTCAAGCAGAAAGGTAGATGCTCACATAGAAATCTTCAACTGCATCTAGCCGTTTTTGAACATCTTCGTTATCAGTTTCTCTTTCCCTTGGGATATCAGACTTGCGCTGTTCCTTATCCTGTAGAGAGATGTCTTGCAGGACTTCTGCTAGCTCATCTTCCTCACCTGGAGCTGAGCCCGCCTCCGCGTGCCACCCGCGGTCGTACTTCATGAATTGTTCACGCTCCTTCCACAGTTGCCTCATCGCTCTCGTCATTTTGACATGGGTCGAGAAAAGCTTTCCAGCCTCGATAACAGATGCAGGGACATCGCTGCCATCCCACTTCTTCCCCACCAGGACATCTTGTATTTCCGTTGTGCCCTTGCCTCCAAGGTCATTGCTCGAATTATCCAGCGGCGGATACATGAAAGGGAAGTTCTGATTTGTCTGGTAATTTTGCTTCTTTGCTGCCTTCCCGCCTGGCCCGATTGGAGATGGTGGAGGTGATGGAGCCGGCGTTGCAATGTGAACCGACTGATGCAGAATAGAGCCGTTACCACCGGCTACGGATGGTCCGACACCGGAAAAGAGGCCATTTGAGGTGTATGTTCTGCTGGGATGTTGGGGCAGAGGAGGGAGTATTGAGTTATTTTCTAGTTCTAGAGGAATCACGAGCGGAGGCGGATTGTACGCAGGATATTTAGATGTGATCTCTTGCCGGAAATTGTGGTAATCGAGCGGGGATGCAGTAAGGAATGGTGTTCTTCTCGCCGGGTCATTCTTCCCACCCTCGAAGGCTGGCTCCATTGCTTCCTTGGCTTGTTTCAGACTGTCGCTACCTCCAAAAAAGAGAAGTGTACACTTCCAAAACAAGAGAATGATCCTTGTAAGAGGGATGTTGGACGAGTCATCCCACCGCAACCTAGCGATAATCTCAATCAGGAACACCATCAAGTCCGGCTCCAGTGCCATGATGGAATCCTTCAACGGGGTATTCCGGGAGTCCCGTGTTTCCTGCTTGCGTGCCACTTCGACCATCAAGTAGAAAGCCGTCAGAACTAGATTTGCCTCCCGTTCTGTAGCAGCGAGCAAGATTGGATTAGTGCTCTCGGGTGCTGTAACATTTGTTTCGGACGGAGCTGAGACGCGAGACCTCTCAAAAGTTTGTAATAAGCACCCATACAATGATGAAAGGCCTGAGCACTCGTGAACGAGTTTTGCGCTATTCTCAATCCATTGAACCTGTAAAGACCTACGCCTGGCATTCTCCGCAGCGGTCACAGGGGAACTTTCAGGATACTCTGGTACGATCCTCCCAGCAGTGATGCCCCACACTCCAGTCACAGCATAGCACACTGATTCCAAAGCCTCGATGCGCACCATGATTTCGCTATCCTGTAGATTATCAAGAACCTCGGTCAAGAATGATTTTTGTATCGTATTGGGGGCATCAAGCCAAGAAGTACGAGGATAAATAGAAGGCTGGTTCTCACAGAACGAACCCCACGTATGTTCAAAGGAAGACTTCATACCGAGAAGCATAGCCCTATCGAACTCGCTGTACTGGAACCATTCTTCAATCTCTTCCGAGAACGGCTGGGAGTCTGCATACTCAAATGCATAAGCGGGTTGTTCAGATTTAGGCATCTCCTGCACCAGCTGCCTTAATTGAGCCAGACTGAGTGAGTCCGGGGATGTTTCGAGATTGTGCTGAACCGGAGCAGGTGGCGGAGGTTGACGTGGAGGTGGAGGAGCTGCAGAATTCCGGTGTAATTCAGGGCGCCTGAAGACATTTTCCCCCTGGGCCAGTGGCTCGCCCGTCGGGTTGTGCGAGTTCTGAGCAGCTTGCTCCTGTCGTATACCTTCCGCAACTTCCTCCATCATCTGATCATCTGGGACAGGACTGATGTCCGTTCCCGTTTGGTCTACTTCATCTGCCTTCACGAAGTGATGCTCCTCCATGACAGAATCGTCAGGAGCTGCGGCCTCATCCATAATGAAGCCAGCTGTATGTGTTGAAAAGGTGATATGTAATGTTAAGATCGTGTGGGACACGAATATGAACAAGAATAGAAATCAAGAGAGATTAATAGATTCAAAAAGTGCCTCTTAATTCCCGACGGGTATCAAACGTGTGAGTAGGACACATCAGTTGTGGCATATCAAGCCACCAAAGAGAGGGAAAACATGGTGTGGTAATTAGGCTTGACGAAGCCTCCCCAGCTTCATTGAAGTTGTGGATCGAGATCCACCACGTGATATGAACCTAATGACTAATAGTGATTAGCACACCTTCCTAATTTGGAACTATATCTGCAGACTGGACAAATCAAATGAACACAATTGCTTAAGAATTTCCCAGGAATTGTGGTATAGTGTAACTGTGTGACTAGCATATAGGTTCTGAGTAGTAGTATTGGGTAGAATGGACCTTTAGGTTCCTTGTTGCGAACAAACACGGCTTTTTGACCCGCTGCCCAGTTGGGTTTCCCAAGCTTGGAAGCTCTCAGAATCATCTGATTAATCTGGACATGATAAAAGAAACACAATGGGACACATCGAGCTAAAACGACAGTACGTTAGACAGGAGGTTAATAATCAGCAACGATCAGTGCCGGGTTCTACAGAATATGCAAGCAATCACTCAATTGACTAGCTTACAGAACGAGGGTTTGACCTGGTCTGGTTTCCAATCATGCTGATACAAGGCTCTGGAATAAGCAGCAATTATTTTAACAAGAGACTCTCTGCCATGGTACCCGACCATTTGACCTAAAGAGCCTGATACTGCGAAATGATGCATTGTGCTAAGCTCCACATAATAGCTTGTTGGGTTCTTGAGGACTATATTATATTACCTCGACTCAAAAGCGAAGATTGCGTTGACAGTTTTGATGAGAATCAATATAAACGGTGATTCCTTTCTGGCGTTTGACACCTGGAGGGCTCAGCAAATGCCAAACGAAATAAAGTACGCTCTGCCAGCTCCTGACACCGCTGGCAAGTCCACCGTTTGGTTCCTTGTATATTTAGAGAGGTCTTCTCCTAGCGCACCTTGATTCTCCTTAACATTGTCTTCCTCATCTCAATCATTGCACGTCCACAGATCAATCACATCGACTGCCAAACATGAGACGCCCACAACCCAAGAACAAGCAAGAGCTTGAAAGCACCAGCCTTCTCAAAGAAGTCGGCAAGCCCAAGTACCGTCACCAAGATGCAGCAGCTGATCTAGATCATGAGCAGCCCCCAGTACACCTCAAGAAAACCATGTTCATGTAGTCCATTATCAGCCTTGCATCCATCGCCATGAACATCACAACACTATACATCACATCCAAAAGGCGAGCCGACCCAGCCACTCCATTCGCGCACCTCCGCCAAACCCGCGAAGAGCCCTACGTCCTGCTAACCGACTACGCATCCGAAAACACAACCCTCCAAGACCACCTCTGGGAGAACGCCAACATCGACGAGCGCGTCATCGCCCTCTCAGACAAATACGCTTCCAAGCATAACCTCCGCACTGCGCAGCGTTTCCCGTTGGACACCAGCAAGGGAATCTACATCCTCAACGGCTTCCACAAACTGCACTGTCCCAAGTCATCCGCATCTCGCTATCCGAGTACCGGGATGGTAAGGCGTAGTCTCGCTCCTGGAAGCATGTCTCGCACTGTATGGATGCTTTGCGGACGCAGATGCTGTGATACGGATGATACGCCGCGGGCGATAGAGCGCTGGACAGAGGTTGTTAGTGGGGTTGGGCAGCATCGGAAATGTAGAAGCTGGGAGGGGCTGGTGGGTTTCGCGAAGAATCATACGGCTTGTTATCGACGGCTGGAGGAGGGTGATGATGGGAAGCCCGTGTTGGATACGTTTAAGCATTATCCTGACGGAAGTGAGTACGTTGTGGATGATAACTATGTGCCTACTAATGCTGTTTTGGTTGGCTTGCCGGACTCTATTGCGCAGGGGGGGTAATTAGGTAGAGACAGTGTAGTGTGTTATGGTTAGAGTAGAGTCTCTTTCCTTTAGATATTAGAGCTAAGACTGTGTTCATGCAATGTCAATTCGATTCTGAAGTCATTGTGGACTTAACCTTAGGGCCTTCATGGTCCAACCTCAATATCCAAATTGAGAGTCGTGCCTACCAGCAATCCGAGCCCTAAATATGTTCGCAACCTCGAAAGAATACGATTATAAAACAGGCTTCGTATTCTCTCTAGCAGCCGCACTCACCACGGGAGCCCTACCCACGTTCTACCTCATTTCCAACTGAGAGTTTAAGGGCTGTTTGATGCGGAGGGGGTTCGGCGTGGGAATTGGTGAGGGGTGTGGGCTTATTTTGGATCATATAACGGAGCTATAGGGGATAAGACATATATATTGCGAACTTAGCGAGTAGATATAGGGTATCACGTCTGCTTAAAGTCCTGCGTGAACGGCGATAGACATCGTCAGTCTATCTTTGACAATGGACGGCCGCCATTTCTGCTTCGCTTTATTCTTTGCTTCGTCTCCCATCGCTGCCATCCGGCTTCGGCAAGATCTTCGCTTACTACCAAGTCCCGTAGTCTCAGAAACCTGGCGATTGAGTGATCGAGTCCCCAATCGATCAAGCCGGAACTTCTCAAAAGACTGGTAAAAACAAACCAAACCAGCGCAAACACAACTCCAACAGCGCACCCCGCGAGTACTTGTCGGGGGGTATGATAGGTCAAGTATATACGACTGACAGCGACTGCGGTAGCACCGAGAGATATTCCAAGGGAGGCGATTACGCGAATAATTGTTCTCTGGTTCGTGGTGTTTGGCAAATGTCGAAATAGGAGGAATAAGCCCATATAGACAGCGAAGAAGGCGACGAATTGCGCGTGGGATGATGGCATGCCGTAGCCTTTCCCGAACATCTCTGGCCAAACCGATTGCTGTTAGCTCGGGTTCCTTCGCACGATATCCTTCCTTCCCTCTGTTTCACATACGTTTTGGCCGCTCCTCCTTGATAATCCGCTTGAGTGCAAAGTTCAGGGCCTCACAGACCATCTGTCCGGCGAACATTAAGCCCACCTCCACCTCTCTTGAGGCCCAGACAAGGGTGACATAGGCAACGCATAATGCTTGAGGGACGAGAGCTAACCACGCCGAAAGGAAAGAAAGGGGATCTTCGGGGTTCTAGAGCACAGGTGCGGATTCTAAATCAGTCTCTCATTCCCCGTCTGGACTCCACGTGGACTTGCGGCGGAGGAACTCACATAATGGACATGGGTTAGGGAAAAGGATGCTAGAGGCCGCTCTTCCCCTATGACGGCCATATCGCTAACCTATCATAAAGATTACCGGAGCCGCAGAGTATCTAAACGGATTTGAGCAGTATCCAGGCTACGTCAGCCTGCTGACCGCTGCAGGTGTGGAACAAACTATGTGATCGAGTAAAGTTGGGGAATGACTGGGCACGTGCTGCTTTAGTAATAATTTAGTAATAATGCCAAGATCTTAAAGCGGCGGCAGAAAGGAGGGGGAGGGGAAGTGGTGGCCTCACTGCCTCAGGCGTGCATCGATAACGAATCACTTCATGTACTGACTGGCAAAGAAGAAATTATCGCCAGGACGCGAATAAGAACGCTCTTCTAAAATTAATCCAAAAATCCTCAAGTCAGATACAAACACGATGAAGAATCTCAAACGATAGCCCTCTTCTGTTCCTGACTGGGCACCAAACACTGCCTGACGCCCTCAAAATTGCAATTCCACCCCACAATCCGAATCGTCCATCCATCGCATCCTTCTCTCTGACTCTCATATTTACTCTTTTCTTCCTTCTTTTTTTCGTGCTGTATCTTGACTGCTCATCTCAAGCCTGCTCCGATTTATCCTTCTCGAGACGCCCTCTACGCTTATCCCGGGTCAAAAACAATGACGCACTTTCTCTCTCCACGTCTACACCCAACTTTCTCATTTCTATCTAGTTCAGCGCCCTCGATTCCTTTCCAACTTGTCAGACGGTCTTCCCTGCTTTCTCCCCATTCCTGCTGGGCTGTTCGTATACCTGTCTTGTCGTCTCGACTAGCAACCTTGCTACTTCCCTAACTCCGATTCCTGATCGTCCTCTCATCCAGACTGCCTGACCCACCTCTATACTTTTCTTCACGCTATTCGCCTCACTCTCCGCCACAGCAGGGCTGCTTCTAGAAGTATATCAATTTCAGGGACTTTTTTTCTCCATTTTTTTTCCACGGACCCAACGGCTCACACCCCGCTTCCCTATCGAGTTTATGACAATATATCATCGCTGCCTCCTTGATCCTACTTGGCACTCGCCTTTCTACAGCCCAAAAATAGACGCGAAAGGAGATATTTATTGAGGGACAAATATTTTCGGTAGCAGCTGGGTAATCCATATCGGTGCCTACTATGGTAGTATTCATTGCTTATCACTGCATCAGCCCACCTCGCCACTCCCTGCTTTCGACCCCAACATCGATCGAGGACTTGCAATTCACCAACGTTTCCTGTCCGTCTTGATGGTTTCAGCTCCCGTGATGGAGTTCGAGACTCTTTTAGAAGACGAGCGGTCAGAAGAACTCTCGTCCATTGCTGCCATTTTTCCAGAAATCAAGATCGGCTCTCCATCCACCTACCGGGCTTCCCTCGATATACCAGTTAAACCCACGACGCCTTTGAATGTCTGCTTCTACCAACACCCGGAAGTTGGTTTTCCTGCGGTTCTGACTCCTCCGACCTCCCTCGACGCCAGCGAAGGCGGCCTTGGCTCTAAGGCTAAACTTGGTGACGATCAATCGACCACGGACGTAGAGAGGGATGTCCATGTTCTTGCCCACCTACCAGCTCTCAGTCTTGAGATTGAACTCCCACAAGGCTATCCCTCAGCCAAACCTCCTATATTCAAGCTCAGTACAAATCCGCAGTGGTTGCCATTGTGGGCCGTCTCAAAACTTTTGGACGACGGAAAACGTCTTTGGGAAGACAGTGGCCGGTCTCTCGTCGTCTTCAGCTATATAGATCATCTTCAACAATTGGCAGAAACGGCGTTTGGAATAAATGAAGTGTCAGGTGACGAGGTACGGCTTCCCCGGGAGCTAAAGATTGCATTGCTAGATTTCAACAACAAGGCGGAGCGCGAGAAGTTTGAGCAGGAAACTTTCGAATGTGGGATTTGCCTTGAGCCGAAGAAAGGCGTGAATTGTCATCGCCTGTTACTTTGCTCTCACGTATTCTGCGTACCTTGTTTGCAGGACTTCTATAATACCTGCATCACCGAGGGAGACGTTGAGGGTGTCAAGTGTCTAGCCCCTAATTGTGGCCAGGAGCAACATCCACGTTTTGCAACTCCGACGAAATCGTGTAAGAAGCGAGATCGGACGCTTAGCCCGTCAGAATTACTACAGATACCTCTCGAGCAGGAAACTGTTCAACGTTATGTTTTTCTGAAACGAAAGCGGAAACTTGAAGCTGACAAGACGACTGTGTACTGCCCTCGAAAATGGTGTCAGGGTGCAGCCCGGTCAAAGAAACACCCTAAACCTATTGATCCCATGGTAGACGACCTGGAAGATTCGGATGAAGAGATAGGCGGCCTTACTTTTGATCCTCTTGGGGATGAGAACCAATTACCTCCTATGGCAGATCGTGTGGCCATCTGCGAGGACTGCAATTATGCCTTCTGCTGTGTATGCAAGAAAGGATGGCATGGAGAACTTGTACGGTGCTTCCCCCGACGAGAAACAGAGTTGTCAGCAGAGGAAAAGGCAACAGAAGACTATCTTAGGTTATATACATCTGCCTGCCCAACATGCGACGCTCCCTGCCAGAAACGTATGGGCTGCAATCATATGAAGTGCTTCAAATGCGACACACACTTCTGCTACCTCTGCTCTGCTTGGCTTTCAGAGACAAACCCCTATGAACACTTTAACGATCTTGCCAGTTCTTGCTTCAACCGGCTCTGGGACTTGGAAGGTGGCGACGGCGTTAACCCCGAAGGCGCTGAAGCTCTGCATCGAGTTCCGGACGAGCTACTTTTCGACGACAGCAGTGACGATGAAGACCTACATCCGTGGGAGATGGGCAATGGGCCAAGAAATGGGAGACGACCTCCCCCTCCAGCTCCAGTCCCTCCACAAGTCAATCATGTCGGAGGAGGAAATCGCGCAATAGGACGTAACGCCAACGGCCTCGATGCAGCGGGCCGAGCAGCGGCAGCCGAACGACAAGCGCAGGCTCGAGCAATGGCAGAAATCCGAGCAGGCCGGGGTCCGGAACAGGTTGTCCTAAACGCCGGTCTCCAACGGTTCCTCGACCTAGTCCGAAACGACAGAGAAGACGAATGGGATAGCGACGAGCTAGAAGACGGTTTCTAAATCCCACCACTCCCAGGTTTTTCTTATTCTCAGACACTTCTTTCCACTTTCCACTTTCATATATCCACAACCTTACGATCCGATTTAAGCGCATGCATCTCAACAATTCACGATTTCATGATCCAATCACGACTATAAAGCTATTTTTGGGGGCAACCTTTGCTATGCTTACGAGGGCGGATTTTCTCCATCTCTCCGTCCTTTTTTTTTTTTTTTTCCCGCATTTCTATTAGCGATTGATTAATTCCTTTTGTGACCTAGCGTTTGCTTCTTCTGTCAAATCTCGTTCTTATTCCTGTACAAGATGTCACATTTGCTGTATTTGGACTGGATTGGGACCTGTCTGGTTATTTTCTTTCTTTCTTGCTTTTCTGCCATGTATACCATAGCATGATCAAGATCTTTTAGTCTCAGTGGTTTCTAAAAGTTCGATAGTTGATTGGATTGGGTTAGTTTTAGTTGTTGATATGTTGATACCTTATGTTGATACCTTAATACAATTGTACCTTGATCTCAACGATATATTGATTGTTTGTTTACTGCGTAGTACCTAGTATATCTGTAGCCCCGAAAGCGCTCATCTGCAAAAAAGATTGGACATAAGCCTCCGCACTGATATTAACTCCACGATCTGGGGCCAGGAGTTTCAAAAACTGTACCGAAGCACCCATATGTTCAGTATTCCTTCCCGTGAAATAACAATGATGAACAGAATAGATATAAATACACAAACTCAATAATCCAGCCTAGTGTCAGCCTCGGCCGCCGCCAGTCTACTTACTTCGTGCATCAATCCCCCGAAAAAATCAAAAAAGAAATCAAAGAATAAGATACTCATCCTCACCCCCAACCCCATTAGCAGCAGGGTTTCTACTAGAGGGCGAGAAATTCCAGGTATACCAGAATTCGTAGCTCATGACCGTGTGATCAGCATACATGAGCAGGAGTCTATACCGCCGAGACGGGTTCCAGCCTCGCCAACTTTCCTGGGGCTGATAGGCACGGGTCGCGCGCGCGTGGCACTCTGGGAGGGTTAAGTGGTGGGATTCGGATTCAGGTTCGGAACCTGGGGTTGTGAGATCGTTGGTGTTGTTGTGAATGTTTCCCCGGGTACCTGGGGCAGGTGATGAAGTAGAAGTGTTATCTGCTGCGTCCTTATATCGGAATAGGAGATTGCCGATATCGTTATCATTATCATCGGCTTTCGAGTCGCGCGGAATATATGGAACGTCGGGGGGTATTTCAAAACCCTGCATGGGACTGACACTCATGCCTAGCAGTGGAACCAGGGGGCGCTCGCCGTATTTCTCTTGACTTTCGAGAGGGACGATCCAGTCTACTCGGAAGGAGCGGCCGGTGGTTACGGATTCAGTGAGGGCAATGATAGCTGCGCGGCCCTTCTGTGAGACGGCAATGACGATGCTGTGTTCGGGGATGTATTTGACCATGTTGAAGCGGTCGAAGCCGCGGATGGAAATGATAGGTTGGGCGAAGCGTTGGGAGAGGGGCGCGCCACAGACAACGCTGGAGGTCATAGCAAATGGGTGGGGGATGAGATGAATATCTGTATGGGAGAAGTGGAGGATTGGGAAGTTTGCGCTTGCTGGAGCTGGATGTGGTGGGAGATGGATTAGTATTTCTGGTTATTCGGACTATGACTGTCGTGGTAAGGAAAATGGTGGATAACATACGATCAAAGATTTGATACTCACTCTCTTCTTCTTCTTCGGACGTGCCCTCGCTACCAGAAGCGTCGTCGTCTGTGTCTTCCATTTCCTGATTCTGCGGGTAATGATCCTCCTCATCCTCATCTTCGTCCGAGTCGTGAACCAAATTCTCGTCAAGTAGTGCTTCGACTTCATGAGCATCGCCGCCAAGTGCCTCAAGGAGGGCAAATTGAAGGAATTCCGGTGTGGTCAAGGGTCCGTGGTCTGGTCGGAGTTGGCCAGGAGGATGGGTACCACTAGGGTCGATCAGGGCCTGTAAGAGCTCGTGGTTATCGGTACCTTGTTGGTTTTCTGGGTCGTGACCCATATCAGAAGGGGTGTCCTCGCTCATATTATCCTCATGGAAAGAGCCATCCACAGCCCGCTGACTGAACGCATCTGTAGAGTCGGTAGGGCGCAGATTGCCCATCGCAGCAGGAGACTGGGCTACCCGTATATCACGCTTGTCCTTGGTGCCACTCCTGCCACCAATAAGGCAATCCGCTCCAAAGAAATCGGGTAAGACGGTTTCCTCTGGTTCGACCTTAACAGCCGGTGGGAAGTAATTGTAAAGACGTGATGTATCGGGAAGTCTGTAGCTAAGATTTGTCAAATCGAGGACATCCTGCTTGTTCTTCACGCGCCGTTGGGGTTGACCACCACAAGCCTCTTCCTCGGACTTCACTAAGTGGAATGTGCGCGGGTCAAGGGCAATAACAGACCACCCACGATCGTTGCTATATTAGTCAATACGGGGTTTGAATATAAACTATAGGCCAAAACTTACCCCCAGTGGAATGCTTCTGCGGAAGTTCCCAAAGTCACTCCGTTAAGTTGATAAACGTTAAACGGGCCAAGGCTCTCCCAAACTTTCCAAACCAGCATCTTATTGTCGATATCAGTACTAACCATCCACATCCCATTGGGATCAAAATCTGAATTGAGAAACGCGACGGACGGTATATTGGTGAAATGGCCAGTATAAGTTAACTTGATGTTTCGGGTGCGGTGCTTCTCTGGCATCAAACGTTGTAGCTGCTTGAACTGGTCTTGAGTCTTGATATGTAGCCAGGTTTGGCTGTACTCGGTGAACTCATTATCCTCTTCTAGTTGATGAAACGAGTCATCACCCATATCTAACGCCGAATTAATAAGCGCAAAGGCAAAAATTGTCACAAGCCCGGTGTTGGCCGATACCGCGATCAAGCGCGCGAACTTGTGAATAGCTAAGCCCCAAGCACTGGCGCCGACAAACTCGATGAAAAAAGGATCCACCTCGGAGCCATCCAAAGGTCTGGCCTTCTCACTCTCTGCCGCTATTTTCAAAGCCGAAAAGATTGCTTCGACACGGTAGCCACAAAGGTTGCCAGAATCGGTGACCAGTAACAAAACTTCTTCACGGCCTAGATCATCCACGAGGATACTGTTAATCTCATGGGGGGACGCCGGCTGGATGTACCCGTCGGCGTGAGGCTCTTTCATAACAGGCGTGATAATCATCTCAGGCTTGGAACCCAATACCTGCGAAGCTCCAGCAGGTTCCCAGACATGGATTTGATGGCTGCAAGCAACAAACAATAAATTACGCCGTTGGGAAAGTGCAGTCTAATATCTTTGTTAGAATAGCGAAGACGCGCATAGATTGAATAGATAGATAGATAGATAGATACCAGATTGCAACGCCAGTGAGATATCCGAGGAGGAGATATATCATTTGCTCTGTTGCCCCAATCAGTCCTTGTGCTGGCCAGCATCATAGCAGAAAACATACAAATCGAACTGCGCAACATGTCAGCATAGAGGTAGGATTTAAATGGTTATAAAAAAAGCAAAGCATTCACATACTCGTTCTGATCCCTTTTCAACATTCAATGCTCTCAGCTGGAGACCTCCCCCGGAACGAGTTTTTGGCCCTGTTGCGTGATGGGACCTGTTGCTGAACGCCATCTTCGACAATTACAGCTGTCTGAGCTGAGATCTTGGCGAAAAAATAATAAAAATAAATAGAGTGAAAGAGACACGCGACGAGACAAGAAGGCTTCATGGATCAAGACTTGAAAGATGTGAGAGATGGTGATGGGAAAAGCCCGCTATCATGGAAGATGGGTATATGTATCAGATCCGGAGTAGCATCGCACAGAGCCAGAGATCCTTCATTCTGAAATCGACCTGCAATAAGCATTTTTAGGTTCCCCACATCCAAAGCAAAAGAAGACGGGTTGCGCCTCCAGCTATGTTCAGAATATAGAGTTGATCAGTGACATGAGGGGAACCATGAAGTCATCCAAACATAAGCTAATAAATGCCCCAGGCAGAAAAAGCGCACGTGCCACATCTAAGTCTCCAGCTCCACCAGCTGCAGCTCACTTTGCGATCGCCAACTCACTGAATAACTAGATAAACCATACAGCCATAATGGATCTCGTTGCCGGTGTTCGCAAGGAGGGCAGCCGGTCAGCAAAACTTCCCCTCCTATATCACTATTCCCAATACTTTGACTGACTTTTGACTCTAGCGGCGGCCGCGGCGACTTCAAATGGTCCGACGTGAAAGACTCTACGCATCGCGAAAACTACCTGGGCCATTCTCTCATGGCCCCCGTTGGTCGGTGGCAACAGGGTAAAGACTTACAATGGTACGCACGTGGGGACGATGATCCAGACGAGGCGGCTAGGAAGGAGCGAGAGGTGCGACAACGCGTCAAAGCAGTGGAGGACGAGGCTATGGCGCGGGCATTGGGTCTTCCATTGCCATCCCAGAATGCCAATTTGATCCCGTTGGGTGGGGACGAGAACCCACCTGCAGCAATTAGCGGAGACCCGATAGAAGAGAAGACGAGAGGTACAGGCATAAACTGGATTCATTTCGTTAACATGCGACAGCTAACGGGAATTAGAACGGGGCTCGAAAGAAAGTCGAAGGCGAAGGCGCGAGCGTACACGGAGTCCTAGGAGAGATCGCGATCGAGAGCGTGGTAGTGACAAGGATCGAGAACGCAGACACCACAGGCGACATGACGAACGGGATCATCGAAGTCACAGCAGCCATAAGCGCAGGTCAAGGTCGAGGTCAGCCGATCGGGATAGGGAGCGGCATAGGAGGACACGGCCGAGAAGCAGGGAAAAAAGCGACAAAGATAGACACGGAAGACGCCGAGATGACCGCCCGCGCCGACCCCGAGATGAGGATTCTCACCACTCACGACATTAAGTTCTGGTTTAAGGGACAGCGATGAGTCAGGCATTACTTAATTTACATACACTCAAGGATCTTTATATTGTTTGTCTATGCTACAGTTCTATAGAGGACTCGATATTCGCAGATTAAAGCTCGTCATGACCTGTCTTCCTGCTGGCGGGAAAGTTGGGCATGGACATCATCTTGACCACCAAGCTGGTCCAGCCGGTGAAATGCTGTGTCCGCTGGCCTTTTCCAGTTTCTGGGTTATACTGTTCCCAGGCAAATCCGGTTTTCTTCCACTCCCGGAATACATTCTCAACCAAATTCTTGCGTAGGTTGGAATATGTTGCACTGGCCCGGCTCTGCTGAGGGCCCGGTACAATTGCAATGTCCTGTATCAGCACGGTTAGCTTCTGCCCAAATTATAGAACTGTCTCTCAAACTTACGTAAAGGTTCTTGAGCACAAGGTAGTTCATGTTAATCCACACTGGGCTTCTCCAGTAGTTCTCAGCGGTGCCATAAAATTCATCCCGCTTACTGAGACTCCGGATACCATAGTCGCTCCAAAGTTCCTCTGGGTCTTCGATCAAATCTAGAATAGCCTTCAAACGAGGGCTTTCTGGAGCCACCATACCTGTCAAGAAAGGTGCAATTGAAACATACCCCTTATGGCAGACGTGAACAGACTCTTCGTAGTCATCGATTGTTGCGTCGCAGTAAGTCTCTGCATCCGCATCCCAATGAAGATCATCAATGTTTCGCCCAATTGCGGTTTCGTAGGCTTCGAACTCCTCAGCATCCTCGGTCTCTCCGAGGGTATCGGCAATGCGGCGAAGTGCGCGGGTCATCATTCCCATCCAGCTAATTAGATCCACATGGAGCTCGCCAGGGTGAGGCGGCTGGGCTCGGGGATAATCATCCAACCCGGATGTCAAGATGTGCTGAACAGAACGTCCGCGCCAGCGGTATGCCTCCTTAGTCGAAAACGTCTCACGATCGTAAGTCTTGATGTCGCCATTTTGAGTGGATCTATACCAGAAGTAGTGCTTCTTGAGCAAGGGGTAAATAGATCGGATAAAAGCTTGCCCCAATTCAGGTTGCTTCACGTAGATAGAGTGCAGATCTTGGGTGTCTTCAAGATAAGTCTGGGCAGACTTGTCTTTCGCATCGAGTTTATCAATGAAAGCTTCTAATACAATGAAGAGCGTCGGGGGGTTGGCGTAATGAGGGTATTGGACAGTAAACTCTGGCGGGACTTTGCTACGAGCCTCATTACCCAGGATCTGCTCGCGAGCAATCCAGCCATCTTCGTCCATTAGACTGAACCAACTTTTCACGATCTCGAGTCTGGTATGAAGTTAGCCGAATTAGTTCAGAAGGGGAAACGCTGAAGCGCAACGTAAGATAACGTAGGGCTACATACGCAAGATCCGGGTCCCAATCCAAAATTGGTATCAAGTGGAAACCCTCATCCCAAAGGAAGCCACGAGGGAAGAATGGCCGGGACGGTACGGACGTGAATAAGTCTTTTGGTCCTTCAAGAACAGGCTGTGCTCGGCCCCTGGCTTCCTCTGTTTCCTCCCAGAAACCCTCATTTTCCTCTTCATATTCGGGGGCAGCTGAGCGATCAACGATGTCGCTGCCATGGAAAAACCCTATGCCCCCAATGAGGTTCGAAAGCATGGATTTGGAGAATTCAAGGTACTCTGCTGAGTTAAAGGGTGATTTGGGGGAGAAGATCTTCTTGAATCTCTCGGAAAATGAGAGTGAAGCGCTCTCGATTTCACCCGTAAGGGTCTCAGCTATAGAGGGTTTAGTATCAATTCCGTTCTGTACAGTCCCCTGAGAGTCGACTCACAGGTAAGAGGTTGTGGCGAGGAGCCTGAGGAGAAAAGAACATCGAACTAGAAATTGTAAGCTTGAAGGTCGCCGAGATCAATACGCGACATACCTCGAAAGCGCCAGTGAAGACTTTTTGCACTAACTGGACATTGCCATCGCCGGGGGAATTGTTAATAGTAAAAACTTGGGCAGGTGGAGGAGGATTCTCCGCGCCATATTTCCCAACGGTCTCATCAACTGCCTTCTTCATCTGTGTAAATAGGAGCGCTGCGTACAGTCAGTACCGAGCTATAGAAGATAAAAGGGGTTGGAGAATACCAACCCTTCGTTTGCCAGGTATGCTCTAGCGGTACCGGAAAACTCGACACTAGTGTACGGTCCAACGGCTTATCATCATAGGAAGGATGATCATATACAGGGTGCTCGTTGCTGTTAGCACCTGTGGTCACATCAATTGAGAAGTCACCGAGATCAGTCGTATACCCGCTTAGTTTAACGTCGCCTTCAAATCCCCTAGGATCGTCGCTCTCAGTCGAAACCCCTAAGCTGCCGAGTCCCTCCAGTCCAGCGTAAAAAATGACCGTTGTTGGTTGTTCGGGCAGAGAATCCTCGCGAGGGACACCCTTTATTCGTGCAGCCCAGCTACCTCCATGTTGTCCTCCAGGGACCTTGATGAAATCGATAGTCAAGTCGAGCGAGTTTCCAGCGTCGTGGATTGTTTCGCGGCCGCCTTTTCGAACGTCGTACTCGTCCCAGCCGTAGCCTGCCATTCCTTCATTCTGTTCGCAGGTATGCCTAAAGTCTTCAGATAGTCAGATTATGAGAGTTCAAGGGCCAATTGACGTAGACTGTCGCCACGGGGCGGCTTACTGTCTTGAGCGGTAGCATAGTTGTCAACCTTTGCCCACATCAAGCCCGCGAAAACACTATTGGGAATTCGAGGGCGAACCCCAAAGTACAGATTCGGTTTATAAGGGCCCCATAGAAGCGATTGATTGCTGGCTATGGCAGCCTCGTTGGCCGCTGTTGACACATCGTCAGAAGCTTGACCAGCGATCACCGCGACCGCACAGAACAGTGGTGCGGAAAGGAGGGAAGTAATGGAGAGATGCATTATCATGGCGACATTAAAAAGAATATAAGAGACTCATATGTGGCGGAAGCAGCTTGTGAGAGCCTAATGAACGACCAGCTCTCGCGCTCTCTTTCGAAGGTTGTTGCGGAGTATGTTCTAGTTATCTGGCATCAGCGGGAGCTTGCAACGCATGCTCCGCTCCGCACTTGGTCCAAGCTCCATCATAGGTAGACTACTGCGCTACACTCTACGAGACTACGAGTAGATACGAATTTGTGTTTATTACTCAAGAATCTAGACTGTATTGGCTAGTTTCTCTATGTATTAATACCTGTTATATACATTACAGGAAATTTCTAGGGTCCAGAGACCCGATATTGGCACTCTTAGCACGGCCATCGAACACAAACTCACTGATGAGCTTTCCCGTGCCGGGCGCATTCTGAATACCCCAGCAGGTGTGGCCAGCAGCAAGGTATACTCCCTTTTTCCCAGCATGACCGACCAGAGGACCGCCACGGACTGCGTTTACGTTAGGCAAGTAGCAGGCCTGGCGTGCCGTTACCTCGCCATCCCGGAGCGCGTCAGAAACGGCTCCAACCTGGTTGATAACATCCTGGCATCGATTTTGATCTACTACAACGTCCGCCGTTGTACGGGGGAGCGGAGCATCTTCGTCTCCCTCTCCACAAGCGTACACAGTGTCGTCAGGGCGAGCGTAGATCTCCGGCGATGCCACAGTTGGTCGCGAGGGGTTGGAGGGATCAAAGTTGGCGGGGATCTCAATATTAGTAAATAACGTGTGTGCACTAGTTGGCCTTGTGGGCCGTATCACAACACTATGCGCGCGCATGGCTGAAATTGGGGCTTCAGGTACGATGGAGCTTGTCCATGGGCCAGCAGCCACGACAACATCGGTAGCAGCCATGGCCTGTGTCTGGCCGGTTTCCTTCTCCGTGTATGTGACTGACTTAACCGCATCTCCACTGTAGTCAATTTCCGAGACGAATCCTAAAATCACTTTGGCACCCTTCTCCTCCGCAAGCTTTGCGATTGACGTTGTAAAGAGGTAAGGGTGAACCTGAGCAGTTTCGCTGGGGTCGCTCATGCTTTCGTAGCCTCTGATCAACTCCGGTTCAATCCAATCCAGCTCCTGTGGTATTTTGGTGGACTTTAGCTTTCCCATAGCGGCTGCACTGCGTTTCTGTAGCGACAGAGAGCCGCCAGAACTATCCCCATCTTTCGTTTCGTTGAGAGGGCGGCCTCGTGCAATCATCTGTGCGCAACCAACTTCTCTATAGCCCCATATATCTTTGCCATTATGCTCCTTGGCTAGCTCTGCATGAAGCTTGTAGCTCAGTGGTACAATATTGCTCGGATATGCCCATAACGCTAAAAGGCCGCCCGCTTTTCCTGACGCACCTCCAGCAATATCAGATGCTTCAATTAGGGTCACGGAGTGCCGGGAAGGGTCAAAAGAAGGGTGTCGCGTTAGGTAATAGGCAGAGCAACATCCGATGATGCCGCCACCTGAGATATGTTCGTCAGTACAGCCATCCATCAACCCCATTGACCATGCGGGGTAGAGAAGGCAGCATGGGGACCAGTTCATACCTACAATAACAATGTCGCGACGGTCGCTTGATACAGACATCTTTCGATATTGTGCGATTCGAGGGCCAACAACTCGAAGGGAAGCCACGATTATGCGATATTGAAAAGTTGAGGTTTGCTTCGAAGATGGGGGTTAATAATGGATCCGAATGCTACGTCACTCGAGTCATGTGCATTCTCTCCAATCGCAACGTCTCTACTCCGTAGATAAGGTCCTGGTTGGGGTATGCTTGGTTGAGTTGAAAAATCACCAATGTCTAAAAAACAAAAAGCATTAAAGTTAATAATTCAATTGATGCAGAGGCGATGCGTGGCATCAAGAGTAGTATTCGAAATCTTAAGAGGGTAAGTAGTACAGGAAAGGAAAGCATCGGCGGAAAAAAAAATAGAGAAAAGATTGAACCCTAACACCAATAAATGCATAAAATAACAAGCCCAAGTCGATAAAGATTGCTCCGGTAAATGTAAAATTCGAGGGGGCGGAATGAGGATATAGTAGCAAACAGTGCGGGTGGGGATATCTCGCTTTTTCACCGGGAGGGACTCAGAGGCCTATTAAATCCTCCTTGACGGTTCATGTACTGTCGGTACTCGGTCTTCTTCTCCTTTCGCACGCCGTAGGCATTGTTTCCAGGGACCTTTGTGTTCTTGGTGCTCCTGAATTTGGAGAAACCCAAGCTCCGTCGCATAAGCTCCTCAACATCTGCATCTCCGTCTGCATCGTCCAGATCCATATCCACGTCTTCTTTGGCCCGGTCCGTTCGAGATTTGGAGTCTGACATGCCGTTCACTCGATCCCGATGGTCTCTACGGCCGTTCCCCCGGTCTCCCCATGAGCCCCGGACCGGCGGCGTCCTGTCCCGAGTGCCGTTTCGAATAGGGGATCGGGAACGCTCGCGATATCTGTCGCCCTTGGAAGGATAACCTTTTCCAGCAGTTAGAACCGTATTTGGGCGACTAGATACTCTAAAGCACATACCTCGTCTGTCCGTGTATCGGTCACGGCTGGCACTTCTGTCACGAATCCTGGTTTCCCGTCCATCCCTATCCCGATCTCTTCTATCGCGGTCCCGGTCCCGGTCGCGGCGATCCCTAGATCTGCTCCTCTCTCTTCGTTTTTCCTGTTTGTCTCTGGACCGGGAGCGATATCTCCTGTCTTCGCGGGGCCCATCACGTCGCCCGTCATCAGATAGAGGATCGCGTCGGGAATTCCTATTAAAGTCTGAGTCCACCCCAGGGGAGCGTGGCCCCCGATCATCCATATCCCACATTGCTGAGCTATCGATGCGGCGGGCGCGTTTTGCCGCTGGTTCTGCCATTATGAGCTACTGGGGGGTTTTTGAGGGTAGTGATTTGCGTCGCGGAAATTTGTCTGCAAGGCGGAGTCAGGATAATGGCTTTGCAATCCCCGTGATTGAAAATATTGAGGTTTATTGTAGGCCTCAAAAACAGACCAGGCCAAAAATAGGACAGCGCTAGCAGTGAATATTATTGTTGGTCAGTTGGTCGGGAAGACTGAAGCTTCGTGCAAGATATTACGGTCGCCGATTTGTACCAGTTGTGCCGCTTCTTTCGGCTTTCGCAGCCCAACCTGCCCCTTCCCGATTCATTCAACCCTTGCTCTTGCTTGTTCGACAAGTTCTCTGCCCGTCCTGCATTCATTTTTAATTGGTCCAAATGTTTCAAACAAGAAGCAAGATGATTACAACTTGCTACCTTACCTGCCATTGCTTTGGCACTCAAATAATTATTGACACTGATACAGAGCATCCATTGGTCACTCTACACAAAGAAGCAACATAAAGCACGATCCGTTATCAAGCTGCAGAGTTTAAAGCACATCTGCTCTAGTTCTACCCTTATCAACTATCTATTACCCCTCTACAAGTCTTGCCACAAGCGCAGCTGTCAACATGAAATTTTCACCATCTAACCCGAATGATGCCAGTGGCTCAAGTGCCAGACCCTGGAATGCCAATCCCTCAGTGGTGTCTTCTCTATCTTTTGAGGGATATACACTGCTCGATTTAAGAAGCGCATACTCTAAGATAAAATCCGCCTGTGAGCAGGGCACGGGTTGCACGCTAAACATCCATGAAAGGCGGGCCTTGGCAGAATACCTCCGGCGCCTGGATCTAAGTTCTCCGCCTTGATCAGCGAAATATGCCAGAAATTCGATTGACTTGCGGACTACTGCAGTTTATCAGCGTTTAAGGGATGTCCAAACCTGAGATGACCATCGAGACCGATATCGAAAGCGAGACCAATACTGAGACGGAGAGAAAAATGGGTTGGAATAGCAGCAGCTCGGTAAAACCGCTCATAATAAAACAGCAAAGGTTGAATGGCAGTGTTGGGTATTTTTTCCGGGAGACTGGTTGTATTCATAGTTGCTGTATCTGTCTCTGTCTCCCCCTAACCAAACTACTATACCGGGCGTATTCTCAGGTGGGAATGGAGTTCATAAATGCTATAGCAAAGTACATACATGAACTTGCAGCGGGTCTTGACCATCTCTAGTTCGCTCAGGAAATTGATGTATAGTTGGCTTCTGTTGCAGACTAATGTATAACATTGTCATGGAGGTGTTAATCTACCTTTTCCGAATGGTCGGTGACAGCCACGTATGCAATAAGCTCCGGATATGTGCATATATGGCGGCCTCGGTTCGAGCTTCCCTCCTCACCTGGGTCCTATAAATTATGGCTCAAGTCGTTTTCATTTTTATGTTTAGCCAATTCAGTTAGCTTCATCTCGTTTCCCAAGTGGTTGACTCAAAAGCAGATTCATTAGGCAGTACTTGTCTCGTTAAGATCATCAGTAGAGCAGCCTAGTACATGGCACGAGTGTCTCCATGGTATTGAAAGCACGTCATGACGACCCGCCTTAGCAAAATAAAATAGATAGGACGCTCAACAGACAGATATCTGCTTCTCACTAAGTGGTTTTGCTAATGCTGTACTCAATTTTATGCAAAGCCCAATAAGGAATAGCCAACGGCCCGCCCCGTAGAGCCTCACACCAATCTAGAAAGGGTAAAGATCGCGTTTGGGAAAATCTTTGGCGCCAAAGAACCCTCAAGCTGTCACTGAGAACCCAGCAATGTTCTTCTGGCTTTGAGGGGCGTCTCATCTTTCGCGCTTCGGTTATTGTTTTCATGTCATTTATAAGCATGGCCCCTTCTAATATGTCCCACCGACAGACGCATAATTTGCTCCTGATCTCAAAACTGCTAAGTCTCAGAGATACCGCGTCACCACTCACGCTCCTACTGGATTCTTTGGAGCAACCAGCCACACCCTTGATCAAAGAATATATCAGACGTGCCCGAGTAAGTGATCCACATACTGCTACTTACTGGAGCGTCAAATATATGCGATGGATAACACCGTGCTAATTCAGCGCAGCTCTCAAAGGTCCATGTTACTCTCATTGCCTTCGAGGCGTTGAAACCGTTCGATGGCGTCGATGCTGTCGTATACGCTAGACGAAAAGCCCCTACAGATATAATTAGAGAAGTCAACGCTACATACAAGTCAGATTCATCCAACAACCCTAATCGCCGTATGCATCTCATTCCTTACCCACCTTGAGACTATCAATGCTGATTAGTATGAAGAGAGACTGATTCTTATCGACTCGATTAATCCACTGTTACACTCCACAAGTCTGGACAGGAACTTTCACCTATCGTCATTCCTCAGTTCATTCATAGTACCACCCGGGCCTTCGGCGTCAAAACCCGATGCGTCCCTCGTCCTTACATTCCATCAAGATGTCCCAGGCCGCCCAGGCCAGTCACCTTACACTGCATCTGCCTTATCCTTATTAACCTACCTTGCCACGACCGTCATAAAACTCCATTCTTTCTCGTATATACTCGCCCAAAAAGCCGCACGGGACCGCAGCTTAGTCCCGCCTGTATTCGGGCTCGAAGAAGAGCAAGATGGCGTCCTCCTCGGAAGGCTAGGTAGGCCGATTGGAAAAGATACCGCAGAAGGCGTTGTTCTTGAAATGGAATATCGGCGCAAGAGTGGACGTGGAGTTTTAGAATGGTACCTGCTACCTCTCGCCTCGAGGTATCCATCTACCCAGGTTAAAGAGATTGTGACGTTGCTTGATGATCATCCCTTGTATCGTCCGCCTGAGGAATTTGATGCCGGGGATGGAGATGAAGAGCCCGAGTCTACTTTTGAGTTGCGACTTACGGAGAGACAGCGGAGGGATAGGGAGGGTGTTGTGTTGCCGTATTTCGATGCGCAGCAGGGTGATGGTCCCGGCGAAGGGGGACGCATTTTGTATGATATGGGCGAGGAGGATGACTTTGATGAAGAAGAAGATGAAATTTGAGCCAATGCAAGCGGAAACGAGTACCTGCTACCTTATCTTTTGTTGAATCGTTTCGCAGACGCCGATGCGAGTACAATCTCAATACGACAAATGCTATGATGACCAAAATATATTCACTCAATATTGGGATATTCGCATCTTCTCACACACGGTAGAGAGTCTACCTCACCGTCCCTCAAATCCGATGATAATGGTGGAGTCCTGCAACCACCAGATACATTATCTATGCATAAAAATTACAGATGGGTAGTTATGTGACATGGTGGGGCTGTGAAAGAGACTAGAAGAAGCGCCACCAAATAAGGAAAAGAAAGATAAATCCGACACCGGCGAACGGCCCATACTGCGAGAAGTTAGGTTGACGTTTCCGGTCAAGGGCGTGGAGAACTCACCTGTTTGACCAGCAGCTCCCAGTTGATGCGTACTGCCGCTTTCCTATACTTTTTGCTATCTTCCCGCAGACGACCTGAAAGTTCGCCCATACGCTCCAAGCTATCCCCTCGGTATAGCAGATCCTCGATATTTTTCGTCATCACCTTCGTTACATCCCGGAGTTCATCATTTAACCGGTCAAGGTTTGCCGAAGCTCGGCTGTCCTGGTACACCTTCTTGCTGCGCTGGATGAATGTGTCAAACTCTACAAATGCGTACGGTCGTAGGCTTGGAGACTGGTATTGTGAGGAAGGGTAGGTGTTGGTGAATTCGGTTGCAATGTCAAATAGATAGGTGAAGGCGAGTTTGCGGGGGTATGAACGATCGCATATGCAAAGGAAGCAGATGTCGTCTTTGATTAGATAGCTATTTTCTGAATGAGCTTGCCTGTCTTGTTTGACCTTGGCACTTCCGCAGCGAAGAAGACATACTGTAGGTTATATTGACCTGATTCAATGCTTGCTTGAGGGGCTGAATTGCGACTCATTCGACGAAAGATCATCTTAGCTTGGGACTTGATTTCGGAGAGCTCTGTTTCAGCCTTTTAAGGTTGAGTGCATTAGCCATGAGAGTAACAGGAACAAAGAAAAGGCAACTGACTCACCTGCTCATCATCTACTGACGCTGCCAACATCAGGCCTGCCTTACCACATTAGTTTGTCCATTCAACTCCACCAACACCACATCCTCCACACTTGCGTCTTACCGTCAAGCCTAGCAATCTGAGTTGATTTGACCATCCTGCTAACACTGATCTGCCTCTATTCGTTATTCTTGACCCCAAATAATAAAGTTCTTGGTTGTTAGTCGTCACCGGTGATCTGCTGCTTTGTTGTCCTCTTCTTCCTGATTGTCCGGGGTAGGCTGCGGAACAATGGCGCGCGGACGCAAGGCGGTCGCGCCGGGCAGTTTAAAGAGACAAGCCTCCATTACACTCACTCCCTGTGCTTCCTGGTCAATTTCACTTGACAGCCAATCAGCTGCTGTTGTATCTGTTTTATTAAAACTGACTAACATGTGTCAGGACTTGCCGCAAGCTCTCTTCCGCTGAAGCAGCTACGCCGAGGAATGCAGCAAAGCCCAGCCTGTCAATGGAGTCTCCGAATCCTAAGACGAAGAGAAATCCGCGGAGGGCTGTAAAGGATCGGTTCGAAGAGGAGAAGTTGATGACCAGTGACAAGTCTCAGCTCGTTGATATAGACCTCGTGGTGCGCCATAATTTCTGGGGGATTTCTAGATGGCTCAAGACTATGATACTAATGTCTGCTCCCCGAGGGTTTAGAGATTACTTGCGCATCCCGAAGCCTGGAGCTGTCTCGAAGAAACAGAGAAGAAAGAAATACTGGATCTACTTCCTAGCGACATACATACGAATCCGAACCCCCAAACAGAGGACTCTGACGCGAAAATTCCCCGTTTACCGGAGTCGTTTTTGCGCTACTCGAATAATTGGCGCGATGCTATCCGTCACTTTCAACTAGACCTCCAGAATGGACGCTATGATCCTGGGTGGATTCGTGAGGCCGAAGAGGCCGTTCAGCAGAGGGCAGCAGGCCAATTCGACAAATTCAAAGAACAAGAATTTGAGCAGTTTTGGGGCCAGAAACAGAAAATGGACAGAAACTTAGTTGCTGGCGAGAGCTCCCGGGTCAAACTGAACACACTCATTGAGCATGAAGTTATTCGAAAAGGTGATGTTTGGAAGTGGTCAAGGAGCTTCGGCCGTCACCAAAAGACTTTGATTGAGAAGGAGGCTAAGGTATGTTTAGTTGATCCATCATATTCGACGTCATAAACAGCTAATACTATTTTTCCAGATTATTGAGATTAATGGCGCTCAATTAACATTCGTTATTCCTGCGGGGCAGCGTGTCTTTCTAAGATCGGCAGTGATTCCAGTTGCAAATGATTCGGCGGCAGGGGAGAATTCAGAAACAGGTCCAAACCCCTCGCCTTCATCGCCACGCAATGGCACAGCAGTAATAGATGCAAAGACGGACTCGGATACACACGACACAGACACAGAGATTGTCATCTCTAGCAAACGCAGTGCTGAGCCCGAAATCGACATTAAAGCCACGAAAAGAGCGCGTGGGCGCCCACCCAAGCAGAAGCCTGCCCCTGTTGAAGAGAAAGTGTGTAATTTCTCAGTGGAAATCATTAGCTCTCAGCCCCAGGACGAAACGGCCTCTGTCTCGTCTTGTACCAAGGACAACTTGGAATCGTCCGCGGAAGCACAAAACGGTGGCTCCCAACCCATCGAAGAAGTCCCGGAGGATAGTAAGCCTGTGGATGAAGGAACCTCACAGTTGGTGCCTGAAGTGAACGGGGAACTTGATGAAGTAGTCATTCCAGATATACAAGGTCCTACAGCGCTTACCTTGAAAATACTGGAAGTTGACGGCCGTATCAAGAATGCCACTAACGGAAATGCCTGGAAAGAACTCCGTTGTTTCAGGGATAATCAGGATATGGGCACCTTGTGGGAGATTAGGCATGCTTGGTTTGTAAAAAACAAATAGCCTCCTTTTTAACCTGTGGTGGAACAGCTGTGCTGCATTTCCTTTTCCAAGCGACGATGACACCAACATTCCGCTTTCTTCTGCTTGCATAGCTAAAGGTGTGACCTAATTTCCATTTTGAAAGGAGCTTCTACCACGTTCATGGCAGGATCGTGGCATTCACCACTTGTACAGCATTTTCATCTTATTTCACGAAGTCGAGGGATTATATACCACACATAAACTATCAGAATATATCATTACTTAGCCCAAACACTGAACTTTCCTCCCTAGCTGCTCGAGTCTGCTCTGCATCAGCTGCATAATCGACCGCAAAACTACACTGGATAAAATCCTCCAGTTCCTCGCTGACGGTCTTCAACTTCTCCTTCACGCTCGCAACACCCTCCTGCCCAACAATGTGTCGCGACGGAGGATTCTCATGTCCCCCAATCGCAGTAATAGCGTAAACTGTCTCAGATACTAAAACTTCCATGTGTGCGGGACTGAGTGGAGGATAAGTAGATATGAGATCCAGAGCTGAGAAGGGTCCCTCTTCAACAGAGCTGGTCTTACTCAGATTCTGAAAGCCGTTGCTATCCTGCGTATTTGGTAAACGAGGGACGAGGCGATTGAGTATCCCCCGGAATAGGGGCGCAGGGTTTATTCCGGGTGAGTAGGCGGGGACGATTGGTGGTACGCTGGTTACTAGGTTCGTGAGAATAGGGATTTCGAGGCTGCATTGGAAGATGGTGAGCTTGACATTGAATGGGGCGATCTCGTATGCGAGACTCTGGAATCAGGATGATGGGTTAATAGCAGTAGGAGAGAGGAATATTTGACTATTGAGCGTACATCGCAGAATCCCTCAAGAGCCCAACCTGCGGCGCAGTACATTCCAAGCCCGGGAGTGCCAATGTGAGCGGCTGTTTCTTGTTAGGAAGAGATCCATCTCGATCATAAAAGCTGAGGCGTCCTTACTGATTCCGGAGATGATCATGACATGCCCCGACTTCTGCCGCCTCATGTGAGGTAGTGAAGCCTTTATGATATTGAGAGGGCCGAAGTAATTGATCTCGAACTGGTCGCGGACGAGGTTTAGGGTTTGCTGGGAAGCTGCAAGCTCCTCCACCGTTCCAACGAGAGCTGAGAGACAGTCAAGAACCGTACGACAATAATGATAGCTAGATTAGGAGTTCACGACAATGAGTCCATACTTTGATTGGTGCAACAGAGCAGAATGTCCATTCTTCCGAATGTTGCAACTGCCTCAGCGACAGCCGCTTGACACTCCCCAACTATTCTGCGTCGCAAGTATCAGCCTATAATCTACAATAACGTGCGGTAACACCTATCCTGTAGTCTATGCGCACCTTATATCCAACTGAACGGCCTTGAACCGACCCACCCATCCCTCGTCGCGGTGGGCTTCAACTTCGGCCACAAAGGCTTCAAACATATCCCGGCGACACTCATCGCGATCAAGATTTGAGTATGCTAAGCCGACTAGAGCGCAGTCCCCATGCGCGAGGATCTGGCGCGCAACCGAAATCCCAACAGGCGAGTCCCCCGCGGTGATCACCCATACTCTCGACTCATTATGAGGAGGGAATTGTGGGCGGGAGTAATCGGGGGAGGGATTGTTTTCTGTCATGAGGGCGAGGGTGGCATTCACGAGGCTAGTATATGCATCGCGCCAGAGGCCAGGCCCAATACTAAGAGCAGCGACAGCTCTAATAATAATGTCTAGAAAGTGGGAGATAGCTAAAATGCGGATGTCATTCCAGGGACTGGTGGGGCGAAACTGCCGGGCTTCTGGACCGCTGTTCGCTGGGACTAGTCTACGCCTCCATCATCCACCATCTTTTTCCTTTCCTTTCCTCCCTGTGTCATCCCCCGCCATCTTCCAAAAAATCAGGTTCACAATGCCTGAGCAGCGGCAACAGGGAAATGATGGAGAGCGAGGCGTGCGTATAATCCTGTTTACCAACGAAGCTCATCTTTCTGACGTTTATCCCTCTAGTCCCTCATCAGATCTCTTATGCAGGGTGTCACTATCTTCTTTGTAGCCCAGTTCTTCATCGGTCAATTCTTCGGAAACAAACAGAATGCTGGATCTAGTGGAAGTTCAGGCGCTATACCTACCTTCGGAGACCGTCCTGCTCGCAGCGAGATCGAGAGTTACAGCTCCGTTCCCGACACCATCTCCCCTATCTGGCCTTCGGACAGCGCGCTAGATATCAGCATCTACGTTTCTCCGTCGATTGTCGTTCCTTCCCTCAAGTCCCTGCCATCTAGCTCGCTCGTATTGGAAGAGAAGAAATTCGGTCTTGGAAATTACAGTGATGTCAGGGATGTCGAGACTACCATCCAGGTTCCCAAGGAGGTCCAGCGGAATGGAACTCTTTGGGCACACTTCTTTGTGGCATTGAGTGGATACCCGTTGGATCCCGGGGCTAAGGACTACAGCACGGATACAGCATTCCATTATTTCCGGCCCCTCAATCAGTATCTCCCCAAGAAGAAGGCTAAGAAGCTTAAGAATCTCCTCGCGGGGCCCGATGAAATTGAAGACGAAGAAGATGACGGAATTCATGACGTTTCGATTGCATCTTATTACCACCCGAACTTTACACTAGCGGTTATCCCCGATTCTTCGAACATGAAATACCGTCAGATCCATCAATCTGTTCGTCGTCATACGATACTGGAGGCGACTGACGCGAGGGATGCTTCGGGTCAGAATGGCTGGTACTACCCGATTGTCTTCCTGAACACTTTCTGGCAATTGAAGAGCCACATGATAGAGCTTAATTCGACTGTTGAGACCATTCCTCTGCGGTTTACTCTCAATAATCTCCAGAACTGGAAGTTCGCGATGATGGCGAGTCTCGACGACAACGCGAAACAGACTAGTCGGCAAGCCGCATTCGGAGGCTCTACCCCTGGTGGTGGTGATGGTAGCGAATTTGAGATGATCAAAGAGGTGCTCCTGGATACAAACATCTGGTTGCTGGGTACTACTGGTGTGGTTACAATCCTGCACATGTTATTTGAAACTTTAGCATTCAAGAACGACATCGTAAGTCGATAATTTCCCCAACTTACAATTTAGTTGCTGGTGTGACTGACCATTCTTCTCGTTGAAAGTCTCATTGGCGCAAAAAGAAGGACAACGTCGGAACCTCGGTTCGCACCATCCTTGCCAACGTGTTCATGCAGGCTATCATCTTCCTTTACCTCATGGACAACAGTGAGAATACTTCATGGATGATTCTCACTAGTCAAGGTTTTGGAATCGTATTGGAAGCCTGGAAGGTCACGAAAATGGTCAATGTCCGCCTGCGCCCGCCGCCAGCCGGGTCCTTCTTCTCGTTCCTGCCTTATGTGATTGTGTTTGAAGACAAGCATAAACTCACAGACACGGAAAAGAAGACGCAGGAGTATGATGAGATTGCCTTCCGCTATCTTTACATCATTGCTGTGCCTCTTCTCGGAGCGTACGCCGCATACAGCTTGATGTACAATACGCACAGGTCGTGGTATTCGTACATCATCGAAACTCTTGTCGGCAGCGTCTATGCCTACGGCTTTCTGATGATGGTTCCTAGCTTGTACATCAACTACCGCCTCAAGGTTCGTACCATCCCGTTTATCAGCTGAGTTTTTACTAACAGGGTTACTTTCAAGTCTGTCGCTCATATGCCCGGAAAGGCCATGACTTATAAGTTCCTTAACACATTCATCGACGATCTCTTTGCGTTCACTGTGAAAATGCCGTGGCTCCACAGGCTTGCAACTTTGCGGGACGATGTGATTTTCTTCATCTGGCTTTACCAGGGCTACAAGTACAAGGTTGACTACACGCGTGTCAACGAGTTTGGCCAGGGAGGTGAAAGCGACGACGAGGAAGAAGAATCGAAGCCCGAGGGAGCCAAGAAGGTTGAGGAGAAGAAGGAAGCCACTCAGGCGTCTGGAAAGGAGACATCGGAGGCCTCTACCCGGAGGAGGAAGTGAAATTCTGTTTCTGAGTGAGCGTCAACTTTTTCTTCTCTCTATTCTGTGCCTTTGCTTCAGCAGAGTCCCCATTATAGCTTAGATTTTTATTATAGCATGCTTACGATCAGATAGTTTAGCGATCTTATCCACCACAATCATACATATATGCAGTAAACGACTGCGCATTCAGTTAATGGAAGATGGAAGTCAATACAAATAATTGCTGTAATTAAATATAATAAATTGCCGTCCTGTCCCTTGGCTGTATTGGTTCTATATACATTAATGGCACTTAACGACTACCGGTGCTTGTAGCCGCCGCCAGATTTGGTTAAGTCCGAGATTTACCCGTAATCACCCAAACAATTGATCAAGATCAGAACGAACTCTCGGTATCAACACTAACAAAGTACGCGACAGTACTAGCTAAGTAGGTGGGTATCAAGAATTGGACAGGAATATTAAATAGAGTTGACAAGGGCTTTAGTTCATATCGCGTGTCTCCCCGGGCCTTTCTCGTTGAGGACTGCAAGCGATTTTGAGGATAACGCGACGCATCCCTCGCCGCGCCATATAGGCGGAGTGATGAAGCATCTTGAGTCCACACAATAGAGTCTGCGAAAGGTGAAACAGTCTCAACTAGTTGAAGAGCGGTTTATATAACTTGAAAATTTTCATTCAATGTCGTCCGATGTGGAAAGAGGTTTGTTGTAACTCATACTCCAGCTCAGCAGCCTCGCTAACACCCAACCAGATGAAGTGAGGCCGAGCAATCTGTTAGATGCAGTTGAGCATCTAGAAGCAGGTAGGTCTATTTGAGCGCGTTATGCTAGCTTTCTGTGCCTAAACATCAACTGCAGTTGCTATCGTGCCGGCCCGGCAGCGTTATACTGATGCTGGGCAGCTTGGGAAACAGATAGCGGAATTCGCCTATGAGAGCGGAGTTCCCCCAGCTGTCCTTGAGCGTCTGTTGAAAATTCTTACACGGAGTAATCATCTAGATCAGGGAACAGTCACCACATTGATCAAAAATCTGTATCCGTCAGAGAGGGTAGTGTCCAACTTAATCACACAGGTCGTATGCTGTCTTGGTCCGACTAAGAATAAGCCAAATCCAGCGACCCAGGCTCTGTTGCTGCGATGGCTGATTCTCGTATATGATTATCTTGATGATCGGTCTCACTTGTCGAAACTCTACGCGGTACTCTTCAACCACCTTGACATGATCAGTCTGCGCAAACCCCTGTGCCATATTCTCTCTTTCATCACGAGGCGAAAACATGTCAAGCCTTTCAGGATTCAGGCTTTAATGGAGCTAGTTGGTAATTCAAATGGCGATGATAAGGAGCTCATCTCTCTACTGCGGGTCTTCAAGAACTATTACCCCGATGTTATTGTTGGAGACCCTGGTAGGAAAGGCGTGTTCTTCAAGCACCCGGACCCTGAATGGACTAGCCACGTGCGACAAGTACAAGAATTCAACTTGGAGCGAGCTCAAGTGGTCGGATCGACGACTTTTCAGGTGGTACACCGTGGACTTGTGAAGAGAAGCAAAGTGGAAACCATTGTTCCTGATGTGCAAACATCTCGAGTTACATATAACCGGACCTCGTTAGAAGAGCTGCGCAATGTTGATCACTTCATCGAAAGGCTGGACAGGATTGAGCTGCCCAACCAGATCATCTCGACTATTGCAGATGGGCTTGCTCAAAAGTACCTCTTTCTAGTTCAACCGGAGGTTGCAGACCGGCGTCTCAACGATTGGTTGCAAGCCTTTCTGAGTGATCATCTAGAGTATGCTCAAGACTTCGATGATGAAGGCGTGGAAGCGCTAGGCTATGTGCTAACTCTCGCTATCAATTACGCACGGTATACAAAGGTGGGGATTCTCACGCAACCTCCTTCTATAGGCGTACTGACAGTATCCTAGACCATCCCCAAGGCCTTCCTCTCTTTCTTAAAGGCATATCTACCAGTCTGGAATGGCATTGACAACAAACAGCCGATACTTGAGTTACTCGAGTATCTCCCTATTGGGGACTATGACACCTTACGAAACGACATCTTAGCTCCCTTAGAGGCTGCTTTCCTAGAAGATACAGCTTCATCCAAGGCGATTTTGCTCGACTTTTACTCCACTCTGGTTCGTCAATGGGGCGTCAAACTGAGAACAGAACCGTTTAGCATGGAAAAGTCGCAACCCTTGAGCCGTCTAATCTCACTCGCTGAGCTCTTAGCATCATCCATCTTAGAAGTCCCACCAGAGCAGCCTTCAGACGTCGACGGGGACTACAGACCCAGTACCCTGTCCGTTTTAGGATTTTACTTTGCATTAGCTGACTTATTTTCCTACGCCCATTCGAATGGGAGGATCCGAATCACGGTTCCCCTTGCTCCCACGGTCTACAGCCTTGTCTTCACACCCGTGAACTCCGTCATTTCAAATATCAACTCTATACTTTCCAGCTACAAGGCATCTTTCGAGTACTCCATGACTTCAGAGACGCTCCAGACCCAAAACTCGACTGAGCCGCTCTATTCACAACATCTAGTGGGTCAGTTCAACGGATACATCATGGATATTTGTAACCTAGTATGGCGGAATCGAGCTCTTAACGCAGATGATCCAAACGCACTAGGTTGTCTGATACCGCCAGCAACAATAACCGCTCTCACACAGTACATACGCGAAGTTAACGAGAAAGCTCGGAAAAAGAATCGCGAGGCTGCCTTTTCCTACACAATCACAACAGCATTTTCGTTGAGCCACCATGCTGCCCTAAGCAACATGTCTGCCTCTTGCTTCGCTGATCTTGAGAGGGAGAATAATATTGGGGAGGATAAACCGAAGTTGCGGAAACCTGTGACGCAGAAGGCTTTGAGCACCTTGGAGAAGGATGGAGGGGTTCAGACGACCTGGCAGGATTACAGAGTACGGATGCTTGACTGGATGGATGCTATAGGGGGCAATGGCATTGCGAATTTGATGCGCACAACGATGAAAGCGCTTCGAAAGGAGTAGTTTTATGACATCCAGGAGGCTCATCGGAGATAAGCTCTAACGAATACTATATATTGTGCAATTAACGAATTGTGAAAGCGTATTTTGGAATATATCATACAGTTAGTCTAGTCTAAAGTCGTTAGGCGTCGAAGATCTAATTTACACTTTGGGTGCAGGTATATTATACAGAGTGACTTAGCAAAATCAATGCTTATGCCCATTAGAATGTTTGCGTCGTGTTCACATAAATGTCACGAACGCTAGTTTGTTCACGAAGATAACCCAATATCTCCTCAATCTCTTGCACCTGCGCCTCGTCTTTCAACTCCACCAATGTATCCTGGTTCGGAGCCCAGATAATCTCAAACTCCTCGATCGTTAGGCCAGCTAACTTCGAAAGAGCCTCTCCAACGCTCTTGGTGTCAGACGCCTCGGTGAAAATAACAATGCGCCCTTCCTTGTCAGAGGTGATATCGGTGACACCCGCCTCAATGGCTTGGTCCATGCAGTTGTCCACACTGACATCGTCGTTTTTCTCGAACACTATCCGTCCCTTTTTCTCAAAGAGATACGCAGTAGGGGTGGCAGAGCCACCAGTTTCCTTGACAGCGTGCCGCACATCCTGCAAGATTCGCAACTTGTTCTCTGTTTGGCATTCGATTACGGCCGCGACGGAATGTGGTAGGATAGCTTCAATGGTAACCTGCTCCAATAATTCTCCAGTAGCAGTCACGCCCTGACCTCGAGCGACGGCTGCTTCGATAATTGTTTTTGGAATTCCGGCTCGTTTCGCGTTGGAGAGGGCGAGGGTAAGCCGCGGGTTGAATTTCGAATCTGGTCCCCACACTGGACGGCATCAGTATAGATAGAACCGCAAGCGGAGGTTCATAGTATCACTGACTCTGAATTGCGGAACTGATCTCTTTCGCGACTGTTTGCCGCTCCTTGCTCTTCACTTTGTCATTCTTCGCCTTGCCGTGTTTGATTTGCGACCACCGGTTATGTCCCGCGGACAGAAACGGACAGCTCGTAAAGCTGCGAAAAAGGTCCCATCCGGTCTGCCTAAAGTAGGCGCGCTGCTGAGCCAGTCTCTTGCTCACTATTGATGCCATTGCTACCTCTCATTCCTCATTGCCAGACCATCTTAGAGTGGGGGCTATAGAAATGCGGAGCCGGGCCGAGTATTTCTCCGCCGCCCTCCCAGTGTTTGTGGACACGACTACGGAGATACACTTCAGCTTCATTCATAACTCGTTCTTTGTCTGGTTATAGCTTTTTCTATTTCACTGGGGGGATTTTATATGGGAGCCTCCCTGGTTGGTCCAGTCAAAAACCAATGTCTTCAGCGGAAGTTGCCAGGTCATCTTCCGACAACAATACAAGCAACAATGCGGCCCCTCGTGCGGAGCTCGATATCACAAAGCTACATGCTCTACCCTCCGAACAACAGGGCCTCTACCTCCTAACCTTCACATCCGACTTGGTGCAACATATTTCGGCCCTTGATAAGGCCCAGGTATCCGCCGAACAGAAGTTCCTGAAGCAGGAGCTATTCAAGGTTCTTACGCTCTCCTCGCCGGTGATCACACGAGTTATCCGCAACAATCTCGGGCGGTGTTTTGGCGGTATATTCAGCAAGGGTGACCGTGGGATACTTTTCGAGACAGTTACTGAGCTGCTAGGCGTTTTGAATGCGGGGAAGAATGAAGCAGATCTCCGGACCAAGTTCGCTGCGGCTCACTGTATAGGTGATGTCTTCGCTACTGCGGGGGAGAGCGTTTTTGCCCAGTCTGGCGCCGTTGTTACGAGTCTGTTGAAGTTATTGAAACCATCCAGTAATCATACGGGCTGCCGGGGGTCGGTGTTTGCTGTGTTGCGCAAGGTGGTCGGTGGTACGGGTGTTCCTGTAGATGAAGGAACGGCGCGAGATATCTGGAAGCAGACACGCAATGCTGCCACCGGTGATAAGTCGACATTTGTACAAGTCCACGCCTGTCGCTGTCTAGAACAATTGCTCCGCACGACGCCATATTTTGATAACGCAAACGATTTCGAGACGCTAAAGGCCATTGTATGGAAGGTTATCGATAGCCCGCTGGCTCCTGTCCGACACGCCGCTGCAGCCTGCCTCGCTAGGGGACTAACAAAATTACACTCTAAGGATACTCGACTCATGCCTGCTCCCAAGCCTAAGAAAGCGAAGAAGCAGTCGAAGAAGCCTGGCCCTAGGCCCGGAGAGGACGAGGATGAGGCCGAGGTCTCCGAGCCGTCAGCTCCCAAGAAGTCGGAGGCCCGGCTATTCTTCTTACTTCCTGACCTCCTTCGCCAGCTATCATCGCAGTACCTCCGTAGCACAACGTCTAATCGAGCAAGGGCCGGAATTGCAGTTTGTTACAAGCACGTTCTACGCATCTTAGGTGATAAACTTGTTGAAGAGCGGTATGACCAGATTGCGAATCATCTGTTATTCGATCTTCTTAACCACCCAACGGTAACATACAATCGGTTCCGATTGCTCATGACAAGAAAGGTTGTTGCGAGTATTCTCGAGGAAACCGTTGGTCGCGACTCACTCCACGAAAACAGTCGACTCGTTGCAGCCAAGTGGTTGGTAAACGAAGTGCTCAAGGATTATCCCCTGGTTGTTCTGGAGCGCCGCGAACCAAGCAAGTACACCCTGACTAGTGCTCTCAATGCTTTGTCTTCCTTGATTTCGTCACTTGGCTCTGCCTTTGCTTCTCTGGCTGAGAGCTGCCGTGATGCGCTACTCCAAGTTCTCGCTCACCCTAGCTATACTGTCCAAATCCACGCGGCACACTGTCTGCGTACTTTTGTCCTGGCCTGCCCATTCCAGCTATTGTCTTGCGTCACTATCTGCTTGAACAGTCTCAACAGAGAAGTCGTACAACTATCTACTCCACGGCAATCTCCGCGGCGCTGTGTTGGCTATGCTAATGGCATGTCCGCGATGCTAAGTACATCTCGGTTGCAACCCCTCTACGGCTCTGTCGAAATTTACTCTCGTGTGTTCACCCAAGCCACCGATCTACTGAAAACGAGCAGCAACTCCGAACTGCGGGCCGCTGGTACACAGATTCAAGTGGCATGGATATTAATTGGAGGGCTGATGCCACTCGGACCTAGCTTTGTGAAAATCCATCTCTCTCAGCTCATGTTACTCTGGAAAAATGCCCTCCCTAAACATCTGAGCCAAGAAAATTCTGCGAAAAAGGGTTATTTGGAGATGAGTTTTCTAGCACACGTTAGGGAGTGTGCTCTGGGAGCGCTACTTGCTTTCATGGAGTTCAATGGCAAGATGATAACTGCAGATGGAGCAAGAAGGATCGCTACCATGCTACAAAACACAGTCGAATTTCTTGACGAGATCCCCCGGCAGAAGTCTGCCATGGATATATCACAGCGTCTCCACCCATCCTTGCAGTTACATGACATCGAAACTATGGTCCGACGACGTGTTCTACAATGTTTTGCGAAACTCCTCCATGCCCATCCACTCAGTCACGCAGATGTTATTTCCCAGTCAACCCTTCTGAGCTTGGCGATTTCGTCTTTTGCCGACCCCGACGCCACCCAATCGAGTCCTTTGGAGAACTCGATCGCAGCGTCAACGGCGCAATTTGAAAACCTATGGGATCTAAATGACAACTTTGGGTTTGGGGTAACTGGCCTGGCAAGAGATTATGTACGTGCTACTCTCTCTGGGAAGCATGAGGGTGAGAGCGGTCCGGCTTGGTCAGGGGTCGAGTCCACAGACCAAGTTGTCGACGATGCAGTAAGTAAACTCATCATATTTGGTCTAGTTAAGTAGTATCTCACAATTACAGTTGATATTTCCTTTTTGCCAAGCCAGTGAGCATGACTCGGTTTTGCTTTACTCTGCGAGACAAGGAGACCGTCTCTTGGCTGACCCACACGCGACTGGGGTAGTCAATGCTGCGATTGAGTTGTTCTCAGTAGCTATCGCGTTGCATGCCCCGAAAGTCCAAGAAAGCAGTGTCGAGCAAATTGCAACGTACCTTTCTTCCACAGGCTTGCAGCGTAATCCTGGGCGCAAGGCAGCTATGGTTGTCAATATATCTGTAGCGCTACTCCATGCCCTGAAGATCGCTGTGAGGGAAAGTGGACCAACGGCGGGGAAGCTCAGCCCTACAACTGAGAAAGCCTTGCAGGAGCTTATTCAGGTGAGGACTACCAGATATCCATTCTCAATTTTTTTTGCCGAACTTATGACTAACTATACTAGAAATTCGTGATTGATCCTGATCCAATTGTTCGGACAGTTGGTGTCGAAGCGCTTGGACGGCTATGTGAGAGCTTAGGGAATACCTTCACCAATGCTCAGATCAACTGGGTGGTTGATACCATCGTTGAGAATAGGGAACCCAATGCTCGCGCTGGCTGTGCGACTGCTTTAGGCTGCATCCATTCTCAGATTGGTGGCATGGCAGCCGGTCTACATCTGAAGACCATTGTTGGGGTCTTGATGTCACTTTGTAATGACTCCCATCCGGTTGTTCATTTCTGGGCTCTTGGTGGCCTCGAGAAGGTAGCCAACTCTGCGGGCTTAACTTTCTCTCCCTTTGTCTCCAGCACGCTTGGAATGCTGGCTCAGCTATACAATGCGGATAGCCACAACGAGGAGGCTGAAAGTCTTGCCACCTCCAACATTGAAATGTCATTCTTGACTCCCGTGGTGATTAGTTGTTGCATTGATTCTTTGATCAATGTTTTAGGTCCCGATTTACAGGACATTACTAAAACACGGAACCTGATCCTCACACTTCTGCGGCAATTTCAGCTGGAGGAGAACCCAGCGCTGGTCACTGAAAGTTCAAGATGCCTTGACCATCTATCACTGTATGCACCAGGATACGTGGACTTCTCCGGGTACGTGAAACGCCTGCAAAACGAGCTTTCTGCCCAAGACCCCTTAATGAGAGATGTGGCTATCCAAGCCTTGACGAACCTAATGAAGCGAGACGCGTCCGCCGTCATCGAAGCGGCCTCCCCTGTGCTGCAAGAAGAGATATGGCTCGCCTTTGACGACAACCCTGATAATACCACCCTGAAAAGCATGATCCGAGATTGGCTGCAGCAAACTGCTCTATCTGAGACCGAGCTCTGGATTCAACGCTGCCATGACACTTTGACAAAGACGCGCGTGAAAGTAGAAGAGTTACCGCCGCAAGTACCCGCGCTAAAGCCCACGGCTACTGACCTACCGGATGACGAAGTTGCTGGGTTCGCATCTGCGATTGCAGGTGCTAGTCACGAAGATAGCGCAGGGGCTGTTGCCGGCCAGGAGCTATTGAAATGGCAGACTAGAAACTTCGTCATGAGCTGTCTGAGTGAATTGCTGGAGTTGGTCCAGGGAGCAATTTTACCAGACCAGACGATTCCCGCGGAATTGGCTCTACAGCAAAAAGTGGGAGACATTGTCAGAATGGCGTTCTCAGCATCGACCGCGAACGTGGTTGAGCTGCGTGTTTGGGGTCTGAAGATACTTGACCAGGTTCTAAAGGTAATTCTAGACGTCTACTCTTCATAGCCCATTATCTAATGTTTCGTTTTAGATGTTCGGCAAAACACCCGATCCAGACTTTGCGGAAGCCTCTCTCCTTGAGCAGTATCAGGCACAGATTGGATCGGCTCTCACTCCAGCCTTTGCTGCGGATTCTTCGCCTGAGCTTGCGTCGGAGGCGATCAATGTGTCTGCCACCTTTATTGCAACCGGTATTGTGACGAATGTGGACCGGATGGGAAGGATTTTGAAGCTGCTAGTTCTGGGTCTCGAGAACTTTTCAGCAAATCCTGATACAACGGAGATAGGAGATCTCAAAGCCCTCAATTCAAACGCAAAAGTCATGGTCAAGATGGCGCTGTATGCGGCATGGGCGCGGCTTCAAATTGCAAGCATCGAGCACGAATACCTTAATGAGGTTGTTCAGCCCTATCTGCTGAGGCTTACTCCGCTGTGGCTATCTTCCCTCCAAGAGTATGCCCGACTCCGGTTTGAACCAGATATTTCGGGAAGTCTTGGTACCGGTCCAGAGAGCGGTGATTTAGACGAGGTTTACGCTGCCCTCAATCGTGAGACGCTTCTCAAGGTGGGATTCCCGTGATTTTGCAAAAGACATTACTACCTGGAGCTAACTGTATTCGCAGTTTTACCAAGAAACCTGGCTGAACCTCGTTGATGCTATTGCTGGGCTTGTGGAGAGGGATATAGATTTCGTCTTCGATGCTCTAGACGGAAAGGCGCAGACTAAAGAGCCCGAGAAGCCGAAGGACGAGGGTGAACTCACTGATGTAGAGCAAAAAGGGAAAGGACACGATATCAACTACCGCGACGAACCTGTTGCATTCTTCTTCGTGCTTTTCGGTCTAGCATTCGAAGCCCTCGTCGATCAATCAACCTCAGCCTCTCAGAGAATGGAAATCCTGCAAGCTCTCAAGAGAATCTTGAGACCTATAATCTCGGGTAACGCTATATACCAGGATGCCATCTTCTCTGAAACAATGGACAGCCTCGATCGGTTTGCATTGACCGAGGGAACAGCCGTTCAGAATGTGATTGTTGAGATAGCGCGAAATCTCGCGTTAGATCATCCCTCTGCTAAAGGTGGTGAAGACCGCAGCGATCATCTCTCAGATGACATTGAGCAGCTTTTCGAACTAACAAGGAGCGTCATTCTCGTTCTCGCGGGTCTCCTGCCCAACCTTCGAGAGTCTACTACCATAGCACGATTCAATGTGGGATCTGACGACGCACTGGCGCTCATTCGCCTGTCTCTATCGTCCCTGGTCAATGTTGCCTCGATATTCCCATCCATTATCCGGAACGACCTCAACGCATGCATTCTGCACATATTCAGCACGATCCTCGCCACAGGCCTCTGCCAGCAAGAAGTTGTGCCCCAAGCGCTCCCGACATTCAAGCACTTCATCCAAAGCATCAGCAACCAGAAAGAGGCGGACTCAGAAAACCCGGGGAATCAGGCCGTTGTCTCCCGTCAATTGCGTGGCTGTCTCGTCCGCTTTCTAACTACCCTCACAATCGCTCAACGCCGAGAATCAGAATCTTCCTTACCATGCGCCAAAAACACGCTACTGGCCATTACTATCCTCCTAACCACAGGCGGACACCTCATCCCGTCCCGCGACCACATCCTCCCTCAAATCCTTAATGAACTCCTCGACTGCCTCCAGGATGTCGGTCTCGCTAGTGTTGCAGCAGGCTGCATCCGTTCCATCCTTCTCTCACCTACTCCCAAGTCCCCCACAGACGAAGTGACCGCCAGATACTTGTTCCCACGCCTCATTTCTTTCCTCGTAGGCACACCCTCCGAGTCCGGAGACGTCGCGAATGACCCCGAGAACTCGAGAATTATTATCGCGCGCACATTGGTCGCTTGCGTGACAGGTGCAACCATCTTTGCTGCCCAAGAAATGCCCACGGCCATATCCCTGGTCATGTCATGCCTTCTTGCGCGGGCGAAACGTGAAGGGCAATCCGTCTACAAGGAGACTGCCGGATACCTCTTAGAACTGGCAAAGACCAACCAGGTTGTTTTCAGGGCGTTGGTAGCGACGATGAACCCCGATCAAAAGGGGTTGCTGGAGGAAGTTCTTCGCAGTGTGGATGTTGGTTCTGGGTCAGTGGCGGATAAGGAAGGGCAGGATAGTTCCCAGGCAGGGGCTCAGCAGAGTATGCCGAGTATTGCACTGCGGTTTGACTTTTGAGGTAATCCTGCAGCGTTTATATTTGTTCGTTGTCTTTGTAGTTTCATTTCTATACCATGATTATATATTGTATTTCTCTCTAGCGCCCTAGTGCCTTTTCCTTCTAAATTAGGCCCCCACCTTCGTAGCTATATTATACAAGCTAAGAACCTCAGCACCTTCAACTCCCTCACTCTTCACTCAACTCTCAGTGCCTCTTCAAAATGCCAACTCTGGCAGACCTCCCCCCAGTGCTCTTCAATATCATCCTATCCCACGCCTTCGGTGAAGATGAGGATATAAATCGCCTCTGCGGACTCTGCCTGCTCAGCCGCAAATGGTACACTGCACTAATCGACCGAGCCTACTCAGAATGGACCTTCAACGGCGCAAGGCAGCCGTTCCTCACGCAGTGAAAACTCCTGATAACAGTGCTCCGCGATCCCCATTTAGCCGTGCAGGTGCGAACGTTGAGGATCGGCAATTAGGGCTTCTTTCCAAATGCCTCTGTACCTGGTCCCAATATCCAGCTTCCGTCAGATGAACTGGATTTGATTTGTCGCGCTATTCATGATGCCGGGGCCGCAGACCTCTTATGGCGATTCTTTTGACATGATTGCCGGCTTTGGAGACCGTGTTTGCGCATGTGCCACGGTCAGATCCATTCCTGGCAGCTGTTCTCAAACGGGCCGTTGAGAACCAGAGTGATGAGGCTCGCCTGTCGCCATTTCTTGATGGACTCTATGGCCTCCATCTGTGTCAAAAGTCTCCTGTCGATACTCCCAGGCAACCGGAAGCAGGAACGCGCTGCGACTTGAGTACCTATGCCCGTCTTCTACCTCATAAACCTGCGAGCACTCTCGCTGGTTGATCTAGATACCGAGAAAGCAGCTGTCTTGTTGGGAGACAGTGGGATCTCCCATATTGAAGATCTGTATTTAATCAAAAACTGGACATCGTTAAGCAAGGTATCCAGTGTTCGGGCGCTTACTTATCAGCCACAGGTCTTGAAGGTAATTGCTATTCTAGTTGACTTTGTGGGTATCGGTATCGAACAATGTGTTGAACGTGGTTCAAGCCGGACCAAGGGAATGAATAGAGAAGGGTGTGAGTAAATAAAGGAAAGGTGCTGAATGATGGGAGATATAAGAGGAAGTTGTCCTCAAGGGTCTAAAAAAGTTTGAAAGGTAGGAGAATATTGTACAGCTTAAAAAGAAAGAAAGAAAAGATTGGAATGCTATCGTAGGTCTCAGCCTAGAGATTCACTCAGATGAGCCATAGGAACTGCCTCCTGGGGAAAAGAGGGAACCTCTGAGGCGGGGCGAGACTCGGTTGATTCCTTAGCAGGTGCCTCTTTCTTCTTCTCAGTGCCGTTCTGAACTCTTTGAGTAGAGGAATATCGCAGGAAGACTAGGATCATAACTAAGATATTGTCAGCGATGGATGGTGCGGTACACAGAAACGAAGAGGATACATACACGCACTTATAGCAATGGCCAATGCAGCCCTCCTCGTAAGAATCCACCGCAAACCCTCAATCTCACTCTTACTATCACTATTTAACGAGACAGTGATCTTATAATTGAGTTCCTGCACTGATGTATCAATGCTGCGCTGCAACTCGCGAACCGTCATCTTATGATCATTGAACATCCCCTTAATATCATCCTTCAACCCGGAAAGTTCCTGGTTCGTCCGCTGCGAAAGAATATCGGCTTCATGCTCCAACGATGTCCGCGACGCCCGCTGCCGCTGAATCTCCGAGTTCCTCGCGATCTGCAAACTAGTCTGCAACTCCGAGCAAGCCGCGTTGAACAGGTACGTCTCATTCTCAACATCCGACTTCGAAGTAAGATTATGCCTCGCGAAATCGAGATTATTCTGCAAAATCTTCCGCACGGCTTTCATGATCGTTTCAGATTGCTTATCCGAGAATCCACCATTCGCAAGATCATGCACGAGAGTATACGTGTCGAAATGGTGCACGTAAGGCGGCGGACCCATATGCGGGAGCTTGCTAGGCGCTGTCGTGAGGTATGATGAGGGCGATGGCATATGGAGCACTCCTTCTAAAGGGTTTCCCTCTGGAAATGGAGGTACTTCTCGCTCTTGGGAAGGATGTTCCTCGGTATTGGTTGGATTTTGCTTTGCCTCGTAGATTTCCGGTGTGGAGGGGCTCTCTTCCTCCTCCTCGGGCTCTAGTTCTTCTTCCGCATCTGGCTCTCTCTGCTCGTTTGACTGGGCCTCGTTCTCGGGTTCTGGCAGAGAGGAAGTGGTAGAGGTATTTTCTGCTGCGTCGTGAGACTCTGATGGTAATTCTGATGGTAATTCTGATGGTAGCTCTGATGGTGACTCTGATGGTGACTGTGACTGTGACTGTTCCAGCGGGGGTGTGGGATCACCCTGCTTCTCCGCCGGCGCATTGGGGTCCTTGTTAGACGCCGACCCGTCCTTCGGTCGAGAGGGGGGAGGTATATTGGGTTCTACCGCCGGCCCATACCGTCTCTGGACTGAAGCCTGGGCGCGTCGTCGACTGGTATGAAAGGGAGCTCGAGAAGTCCGGGGTGGTCGGGCATTCGACGGAAGGCGTAGGGAGCGATACGTGGGGGGCTCGCAAGATTTGACCGCGCGCATCAAGTTCGGGTAGAGGAACGGGAGTCTTGGAGATGCCATCGTGAGACCTAAAGCTGTAAAACAAAAGAAATGGAATGAACAAGGAGAGTTAAGTTGAGGTTGGCCGGATGAAGCAATCGAAAACGGTAGCCTGGGCATTTTTTCCCGCGGCCAACGAAGCATCGGAAACGTGACATGACGTAAAGCGGTGAGCCTCCCCTGTATAGCAACTAGTACTCCCTCCACTTGGCCACGCCTGCGGCTCGATCGGTCTGCTCCATAGCTTGATCAACGGTCCGGCCGTCGACTTTATCAAGCGTGATTTCGATCTCGCGGCGATACGAAGCCTCGCCATACCGCTGGATATGACCAAACGCGCCGAAATGCTGTACAACAGCGAGCCATTCGAACTTGCTCACAAGTCGGTCGAGCAGGCCGGCGACAGCTATGCGGATCCGACGAGTGAGCGTAATGGTGGGCATTTTGTGAGTTTTGTCAAGAGCGGTGGGAAGCTCTGGGAGCTTGAAGGGTCGAGGAAGGGTGCTCTGGGTCGAGGAAGTCTTGCTGACGACGAGGACGTTCTCAGTCCGCGAGCGCTTGACATGGGCATCAAGAGGATCATCAAGTTGAACGCGGATGGAGGAGGAGAGAGCCTTTGTTTTAGCTGCATTGCTTTGGCTCGCAGACCTTAGACTCCGACTGGGAATCGGCACACACGCATTATGGAATTACTATGCTGTATTTGGAGCATCTAATGAGATTCGAGAAGACATTGTCTTGCTACCCAGATCTACACGAGACCAGAACAGACACTCGAATTTCTATGTTATAGCGCGAGAGAAACGGGCTGCACTAACATGTTTGCAAGATTCCTAGAGAGGAATATCGAACCTTTGCAGTTGCGCACAGTAGGCAGACGTATCATGCAGAAGTCCTGACCGTGAAAAGGTTGCTATAGTCCCCTAGCCTACGACCGTGCGTGTACTGGCCCTCTATAAACATCTCGATAGTCTTGTCGTGCCCTCCTGAAGAAGAAGCCTGCAGAGCATTTACTGTAGTGTCCTCTCTGCTCCTCAAAAATTGCGCCACTAGTTAGGAGCATCTCCACGATCTCATTGTGCCCTTTAAAAGAAGCAGCTTGTAGAGCATTGCCATACTCTCCCCCGTCCGCGTTGACATTTGCGCCCTGGTCAAGGAGTGCCCCTACTCAATGGACAGGCCTGAAAACGAGGCATAATATAGCGGAGGTGCAAGTCCATGGCTTGCGCCTTTGAGTCGCCCGCGCCGATCCATTGGGTGAAGACAGATAGAGTTAGCAAAAGAAACTTCGCTCCAGCTCAGCAGCTCCATTATTCTAGTATGAAGTCTATTAGGCTCCGTTCTTGGCATGGCATGGCACTGTAGATATACCAGTTCTCTGAACAGTACTGCGCAAAGGGAAATTGATGTCGGATAAGCTCAGCCGTGTTGTTCTCTTCTTTAATCCGGAGCAGGCAGGCCACACAGACCTCTGCGAAGGTTTGTTCCGCCCTTTGCTCTTGTAAATCGTCATAAAAGCTGATCGTAATATTTACTGATTTTGGATACCCCTTCACCGAAAAGTGCGCGAGCTGGAGAACAGGCTCAGAGTTGTTACTTCGACGATAACGTGCCCCTATCCGAGACTGAGGTACCTCCTCATCTCTTACTAGGACAGTCAGACTTGAGCAGTAAACTGCTATATCGATTGCTTCTATCGGCCGACGACTCTTGTCAAAAGGGATATCGCCCTTGGTATCTACTGCAATAGCGTCAAGAAGCTCACTCACTTTCAACGGCCGTGATGAGTAGAGCAGTAGCTGTACAATCCTAATGACAACCAGAATATTACTCAGAATTAGCCCTTCCTAAGAAGGGTTGACCCTTTGGTGTAGTGGTAAAATTCCACAGATATCAACCAATCAAACCACCGACTGGCTGAACCACCAAACCGCTTGGTATACAAAGACAACTGATTAACTGTCCAGCTGGTAATCCCATACTTAAGTGAACTGGGCAGACATCACCTCCAGAGCAGGGTTAGACTAGAGAGGGTTCAGAGGCCCCAAGAACCCTCTAGTATCTGCTGGGTTCTTAAGGTCTCTAAGTAATTCATTCTGTTCTATTCAAATCCTAGCTCTCATTAGTTAATTCAGAATAATCCATTGCTTAACCAACTGCTTAGTAGTTATCAGATCTCCGTGGCAACCCGAGGATCCCGTAGTTCCCCGGAACATCACTACATTCTTGGCCATCTACTGACAAAATTTATTCTTTTCCTGAAAACTATGATATATGCACCGGGCATATTGTTGATGGGAGATGGATAGTTGACAGCTAGGCGGGCTAAGACAAACTAAGGATGGTTGACCTTCAGTCCTAAGGCAGCAATGAACAGCACGGAAAGGCCATGATTTTTGAGCCAAAGGCCACGCACATGCCTGGCCATTCCGTCGTCACCCAGAGTTACTCCGTGCTCCATATTGACTTAGTGGTATGCAATGGTCTAGTGTGATGCTATTATTTACATGATGCATGCTAGATATTAAGCAGTATCAACCGCTAATAGCCCAAACAACAGCCGTGTCCGATGCCAGTATTCCTGCGCCCTCTGATCCATGGTCTTGCTAATCGATGCCGCCTCTGATCCAAAACCATTTCGAAGCTTTTCTGCAACCTCGTGCAATGGGTTCTGCTGCGTTTCTCTGTTGGTCGATGCGTTGCTCAGGAGCATACTGTCGAAGTATAATTGAAGCTTGAGGTCATGAACATGTGCTGCGGCTGGGCGCTCAGCAGAATTATCGTCTCCGTTCTGAACAGGAGGCGTTTCCTCGTCGGTATCTGGTTTAGGTTGATCGGTAGGAGATTCTATGTCGTTGACAAATGATGTAACTCGTTCTGATAGCTCTTTCTGTAGAGCATTTTGAAGAACATGGACGGTAGACGTATCCCAAAGTCCATGACCATGCCGGTCCATAGACTCCACCAGTCTGCGCATAAATTTGAATGTGGAGGGTGATGGTTGAACAGGGAGCTCGGGTTGGCCCTCCCAAAGCATTCTTCCGGCCAGCGTCTTGGACCGGGGGTTCACTGACGTCGCGAAGGACAGGGGCCGGGTAACGGTGATGACCTCAGCTGTCAGTATCTCTTGCAACCCAGCAACGATATCTTTTGAAAATTCTGTATCACGTGGGATGAATTCATGTGGAAGGTCTCTCCGAACCAGTCGGATAAGTTTTAGCATGAATGCTACCTTCTCGCCTCGATTAGAATCTCCAATAGATTTGAATATATCACCAAATGAAGACTGGAGGGCATTAAAAGCCTGCCTAATAGCAGCTTCAAGGGCTTCCCATAGAAGCTGTCTATCATCCTCGTTTAGGATCGCCGTAACGTCTATATCTATATCCTCATCTGCCGCCTCATCAAGTATGCCGGGCCATCGATCCTCCCGTAAAGCATCAATAGATTCCCTGAGGAATCCGATCGTGAGAAGCCAGGCTTGGTACTTCTCTGTCACAGGATATATGTCCGCGTCTCGACCGAGTAGCCTATCCATGATAGCTTCCTTAAACGCAGATGCGCCATTAGAATAATCAAGTGAAACCAATTCGTGATCCCACAAGGACTGAGTAGGGGCATGTTCCCCGTCGCTCCAGCTTAAGACTGTTGACTTAACAGCTTGACCAAATGTCTCTAAAGTATTGCCCTTGTCGGATAAAATGTCCGTGAGGCGGTTGTTGTATATCGCCCGGATCCCTTCTAATACTTGCAAGGCTGAATGGGTGGGAGTGGAACTCCAGGAGCAAAGCCAGAGCTCCAACGTCTCTTTGCGAAGTTGGAGTAACTGCGAGAAATCCACCCAGATTGCGAGGCTAGCCTGACTCCGACGCACAAACTCGTCGAAGGCGCTCTTGGACCACTTCTTGATTGTCCTCTCTGCATCTTGCTTAGATTGTTCGTTAAACTTGACCCACGGCGTGAAGTTGATAATGTCTGTGGTCACCCAACGCTCCAACACATCAAGCGCCAGATCATCAACATTACGAATCTCGGGGTCAGTAAATAGCGGTCGAGATTTCAATATACTTAGCACGTTAGTGAATCGACGGGAAAGAAGGGTCTTTGAAATCTGCAAGGTCTGAATATAGAGGCGCAAGGCAGCCAAGATGTTCTCGCCTGAAGCCTTGACAACCTCCAGCTGGTTCCCAATCGTCTCTAAGCGAATCTTGTGATAGTACGCAACAGCGTCATCTGATGAGGAGCTCGTGGCTAAACAATAGGCAGCTGTAGCTTCGATAACCTCGTCGACAGTTGACTTGGCGCTGGCCATGCGTTTCACGATACGGCTCAGAAGACCCTGCTTGAGAGAAGCAAGCTGGTTGCGCAAGGTTTCCACGAACGGCGGCGCAGGCTTTTGTTCCGACAAATTATTATGCAAAGGCCGAGAGATTACCAACAGCTTTGCTATTAGCAGTAGGGAACCTCGCTTTCTCAACATCTTCGATACCAACACCGAACACCGATGAAGTAGCGCAAGCTGCGCCCCGAGAGCCCGCTTTGTAGCATCTACACTTCATTAGCTGACAGCCCAATTGTCTCTCTCTCTCTCACGATAAGCGTACCACGATCCGTAGTCCCGCTATTTATTTGGTTGAAATGTGTATATTTCTTCCCTATCAGTCGTGGGTTGCATCGTCGTCCAATATCGGCCAACGTCGTATCCACATCCTCCATATTGCGATTCATAGACACGATTGTCTCGGCGGTGCCAACAAGCTCTCGATATCGGGTACTATACATGCAATCGCAATTAGAAATTGAACGGACGGGCCTAGGTTCAGCACGGCATACCCAACGAGAGCTCGGAGCTTCTCCTTATTGCTCGCAATGTCGCGGCGGAGCTCTTGCTCCACGCGACGCACGGTGGGAATTGGGTATTGGAAAGCATCCTGCCATGTCTTTAGGCTCTGTGGATCAGGGTCTTCAGATGCCATAATGGAGCAAGGCAGGACGCCGATAGAGAAGGTTAATGACCTCGAGGTGATATTGAACAAGTAGCGGATAGTGATCAGGGTGCTGCGGTGCCTGAGGCAGAATATCGCGGAACTGAACTAATCCATATCGGGAAATATACCTGACTCATCAGTCTACCCCACACATTTCCGAATTCGGCCAGATTTGGTGATGCTTTTGCCGTCAAACATTTGTCTTTCGATGGAGCACTGCATACAATCGGGGGAAGACAAGTATATTTGCTCGAAATGGAAGGCACATCGATGCGAGCAATACCGTGGTTAAGGATGGCCCTCGTTTGCTACCATTCGACCCAGCCTTGATGGGAGTATGAGATCTAGCCCTAAATGGGACGTTTACATCCACCATCAAAAGTATCTATTGTCCTTCATCTAGCCGCCCCATGTGTAGGATATAATGTACGTGTTACCTAGATACCGAAGATATGGGCTTAGACTTATTCAATTATTCGTTCAATGTTTCTTACATCCATCTCACGTCAGACCCAAGAATGATATCTCACCGGGAACAGCAAGGCCCTCTCAGCTAAGGAGAACTGCATTGACTGGGCCTTGCGAAGAGCAACGAGAATAAACGTAGTGACTGGAACACAGCGCACCCGTTGTATCACGACCTTGGGATTGCTTCAATCAGTCTAAAGTGTTGGCGGAAATGGCAGCAGGGTATCCTTTGAAGATAGTATACACGCCCTCAACTTCATCCGGTTGAGTGGATTGGGCAATTTGCCGCAGTTCTAGCTCCCCAGTCCTGTTTAGTGAAAGAGAATCCAGCTCTGATCCTGGTATTTCGTACCAGGAGTCTGAGAAGCTGTCCGGGTTTTGACGCCCGTTCGCTCCGCTCAATGATTGCTTTAGCGCCTTTTTGACAAAATAGTGGACAGGAGTTGGGGACTTGCTGCGGGCCTTGAAGAAGGATCTAAATGCGACAGCCGAAGCTAGAAATACTCCAATCTCGGAGCCCAAGAACTGCCAATACGTTTGCCAGATCGAATCGATTGAGTCTTGGTAGACGAGGCCGCAGACACGGATGATGGAAAGAACGACCATCACAACTGTCAAACAAAGAGAACACACGAGGGTAATCTTTTGCAGTAACGGGACTCGGATCTTCCAGATAATGCTGAACGGGATGACGAGGACTTGAGTTTCGTTAGGCCTGCAAATATAAATGATCGCATCACACGCACTCAGTACATCGCCTACAGTATCCAGCACCATGAGCAGAACTGACTCTATGACAATAATCCGTTTCCGGTCTCCTGTCGAGCATTGTACTATTTATTGTCAGCCGGATCTCAACTGAGAGTGAGATCCAAAAGCGCCTTACACTCCCTGTCATCGAAGAAATAACGACAGCCGGCAAAGTGGATTGTGCACCCGTAGGCCAAAACGGCGCCGTTGAAGATCGTTATGACCCACCAGTAAATATGCCAAGCGCGAATGCGATCAATCAAATTTTTGAAGAAGAAGAGAAAGCTAAGCTTGACTGCGCTGTAAGAGAGCCAAATCGTCGTGAAGCAGATGGTGTTCCACAGGTGGAACTGGGAGATCATGACTCGCCAATCCGTGGGAGGAACAACGCCCTCAATTTCTAATTGCAATGCCTGGATGACATACATGCGGTCTATGAGCTCTCGATACATTATCACCATGCTGGTAAGCAGGAAGGCGAATGCCACAAGAAGTAGCGCATCGTCAACGGCGAACCGGTCTCTTCGAACGTGGAATCGAATGAAGAATCTCATCAAAAGACCTAGCGCTGCAAGACCGAATAAAAAACAGGTAGAGATCTGTGGGAGCTCAGTATCTGGCAGTACCCATGTAAATGGTACTTACAGTGAAGGCATTTTTATCAATTCTTCCCGCATGGTCCTCAGCACTCATGTTGATGGATTGCCAGTGCTGCTCCGATGGAGAGCCACAGGAGCATAAGCGCCCATGGTAGATTTAAATGAGCGATATAGACCCCAATTCCCTCAATAACCTCCCTTGCAGATAAAAAACAAATGTGCTTCTTGAGGGGGCCGGTTATAACAGTGTAGACCTCAGCCTGGGATTATTCTCCAATCAGCCGTCAGAGCGCCGATCTCACTCGCATATTGCAGACCTTGGAATGCAATCAGGTACTAACTATAGGTACCCTGGAAGAAGTCTCAGTCTTAATGTTTCACAAGCATTCATGGGGTGCTGACGTTTGACCAGAAATCAACAGTTGGTAAGACAAAAGACTTGAACGGAGCTCTATCACTGCCAGCGTCCCTTTAGTTCCAACACATTTCCCAGCATTCTCTTTCCTTAGATTGCTTAAATTCATAATGGAGACGCTAATCATGCGCATCGCAGGATATTCCGTTGGCTAACATGTAGGCTGCATTCATCGTGGATGACCTTATAAATGTAACCTCTAGCTACAATCAAACGTACGGAGTAAGGAAAGAATGATTGTAGCTGTTAGGGAGCGCCAATGTTTGCTGCTTCACTCTCGCCTGCCTGATAGTACTTAAAGGTATCTAAAAGCGGCACCAGCTCGGGCCGAATTCGGAAGAGATCCATAGAGTCATAGTCCTGGAAACTTCTCGAGCAAGAGTCATACTTCTTTCTCTTTCCCGCATATTTGTGATCTCGATCAGCAACCATGCCTCTCATCGAGTCTGACGCCGACGCCGACGCCGCTGGCTCGTCAACGGAGCTGCCACAGAGACTGCCTTTCCCCCCCGTCACATACTCACACATCCTACATTGCTCCTATGACTATTGGCAACCAAGGTGGGCACCGCCCTGGTTCTCCGAATTTAGCAGAACTCAAGCCATTGACCTAGTTCAAATATTGTAGATATCGTGCGCTCGCTCCCAAGTCTCGGATTATCCCCTTGACACGCGCTTTCGTTTCCTATCTCCACGCGGACGGAATCGTCCTCCCACCAGAGGATACCCCGCCAACCGATGATGACAACCTGGATGACTTCTCAGACGACCCTGACGTGGAGGAAGAATCAGATCCGTCGAAATACTGGGAGGAAATCCATTCTCAAATCAAGTCCACAATCGCCGAGCTCGACGGCAAAGTGACCCCAAAATTAAACTGGAGTGCGCCCAAGGACGCCGCATGGATGTCCGCAACAAACGACCTCGAATGCCGCACTCCAAACGACATCTACCTCCTCCTCAAAAGCAGCGACTTCATCACCCATGATTTGGAACACCCATTTGACGACTGCGTCCCCAATACCTCCTACTCACCCACGCCGACACCTAGCCCCCCGCAGGTAAATTACCACCTCATCCTCCGCAAGTACGTCAACTTCAACCCCTCGCTTGAATTCCGGTGTTTCGTACGAAATAAGGTCCTATTATGTATTTGTCAACGCGATCAAAACCACTTCGACTTCCTCTTTTCGATGCGTGACTCTCTCCGCTCCCGCATCCAGTCCTTCTTCGACGAAAAGCTCAAGGACACTTTCCCCGACTCGAGCTTTGTCTTCGATGTCTACGTTCCACCACCACACCAGCGCGTCTGGCTAATTGATATAAACCCGTGGGCTGAACGGACGGATCCACTCCTATTCAGCTGGCTAGAGGTCCTGCGGATGAAAGATCCAGTCGGGATTCAGGAGGAGGGCGACAGCGCAGAACAACAATTCATTCGCCTGTCTCTGAACGGACACGCCAGCAATGGAGCAAATCAAGAAGAAGAACCCGAAGACCATGCATCTGAATCAGAAGGAGATGAAATCACAGAAGACGACGATGCCCCATTACTCCCAGAATTCCGACTCGTGAAGCATGACGATCCAGAAGCCTATGCATTCACATCGCCGCAGTACTCAGCGCATAAAATGCCCAAGGAAGTCGTCGATGCCTCGATTGCTGGACCTGGAGGAATGAGCGAGTTCTTGGGCCAGTGGCAGGATATCATCGCTCAACAAGCGCAGGAATCGGATACGGAGAGTGGCAATTAACTTCCTATTCCTATGCCTATGCCCATGAGTGATGATCCTTCGACGAAAATGGATATGAAACTGAAAATTAGCATTGGATGCGCCGGAGCATGGTTAGATGGAGATGGCGTTTCTTTATTCCCTTGTTGGGCTCTTTAACGTAGCACCATTCGATTCAAACCTTGGATCAATAGAATCCATCCTTCAAACAGTATCATATCTAGGTTCCAACACCACTCGAAAACTTATATAAAGTATAAAAACAATATCATATCAGCCAAAACCCCCTCTAAGGTAATCTAAAGCTTATGCCTCTTCTCCCCAGCAGCCAACTTCCGGAACTCTTCCTGCGGAATGCCCGCCAAAAACCTCTCTAGCCCCTGGAACGCCTCAATCGTATTCTGGCGATCCATAATCTCCCTCCCAGGCCTCCGAATCAACGCCTTAATCCTCAGCAACGAACTCTGACTCAAATGTGGCCCCATCCGCTCCTCAACCTCCTTCAGAACCTCCGACAAAAACCCCTCCGAATCATCCTGCTTCCCACTCGGCGCCTTGATAACCTTATTCACGAATCCAGCATTCAGAAGCTCCTCACAGGTAATCCGCTTACTCTGGATAAGCGCCTCATTCGCCTTAGCAATTCCCAGACGTTCCACAAACGCAACGGAAGCGCCGCCCTCGGCGACGAGACCGAGCGACGAGAACGGGGTGAGGATGAAGGTGTGCGGGGCAGCGTAGACGAAGTCGGCCATGCCGACTAGGGCTGCGGAAAGCCCGACGGCGGGGCCGTTTAGGGCCGCGACGAGGATCTTGGAGTGGTGGGAGAAGGTGTGCGTTACGTCGATGTTGTTGACGACGAAGCTGCGGACGAGGTCGCGGCGGACGCTCGTGCCGAGGCCTGCGCCGGGGCGGGCGGAGCTTACGTCTGCGCCTCTATAGATTGTATATTCATCATTAGTATCTACCGGGGCTTGGTTTCGGGGTGTGAGATGGAGAGATTGAGGGGGAGAGCACGTACGCTGAGAAGAACCGGCCGTTGCCAGTGATGACGGTGATGGTAATGTCATCGCGCTTATCGACTTCGCGGAGACGCTCGCCGAGGAGGTAGTAGTGATCTCCGCTAAGGGCATTGAGCTTCTTGGGGCAGTTGAGTGTGATGATCGCGACGCGATCTTTGTAAGTGACAGTGATGTCTTGCTCGATGCTGGCCATCTTGTCTTGCGTTTCCTCCTTGGGTATCTCGGATTGGAGTTCGGGTTGCGTAGAGACTGGAGAGAGAGAGCGGATGTAACGATTGTTGGTTTAGTAGAGAGCGTAAGCTGAACGTGGAGAATTGACCAGCAACCTCCCAGTATTATGATAGTCAGCTACCCGAGCATCCTTTCGCTGTCAGGGCTCTAGAAGCCGTGGCTTTGCGGGGGGTGGCCGAGGAGCCGACAGAGGAGCCGAGGCCCATTAAATTTTACTGACTGCATTCTTCGCTCAGGGCGAGACGGCGAATTACTGCAATCGATATAGCGTGCCTATTCAGGAAAAGTCTGCATATGCTAGTACTGTGCTGCGTGGTGCCATGTAGGAAGTATATAGTTACTTCTTGTAGCTTCACAAAATCAAGTAGTCGCCCATTAACTAATATAACCTAACTCCCTCAAAACACTCAACTCCAACTGCTGATTATCCTCCTTCGAAAACTTCTGGACCTCACCAGCCTCTGGATGCTGAACCCACCCTGACGAGATCTCTTCACTCCGAACCACTGTGACTCCGGCAATGGGTTAATAGGGATGAACTGCGTCGTCTGGTCCTTGAACAGTCGATACCATGGAAAATACAGGTTCGAAACTCCCAGGACAAGGTCTTTGTAAAAGGATTCGAACACAAAGGGAAAGAAACCTGCCATTTCCCAATCGATGATCGCAACGACCTTGTAGCGAGTGGGCTAGGTGCTGACGCCTATCGCTTGGTTCTCCGCTCGGATAAGAATATTTCGAGGCTCGAGATCGTTAGGGCAGAGGATAACGGCTTCTTGCAAAGCAAGGATGGTGTTCTTGGATATAGATACAGGCAGTATATCGTCAAATGGTGACTCGAACTTAAGTCCCCCATCATCTGTTCTAGTGATGGTGATCTGATATGGTTGGTGGCTCCTCAGGTATGGTATAATTTCCCAACTTGAGAAATTCTTGCACCTTGTCGGCGAGGAGGTTGATGCCTGGAGGCTTTCAATGGCAGATGTAACCTGCTCTGCAACGTACGACAGTTGATCGTCCGCCAGGCCATCCCAGACACTCTCCTGTGTAACAGAATCACTGACGTACGTGGTCACTGAGTAACCAATCCTTTTGCCGTCTTTCGTGGATGCTGTTCCTGTTTGGTAGACACTAGAAACGAGATCTAGAATGGCCAATGTCGCCAGTTTCTAGAGGGCTGATACGGCATAGATCGGGCTGCCTTCAGCTTCGAGACGGACAAGAATCTCCTCTCCTGAATCCTGGAGACAGGCAGTGAATGTACATGTTTCGAAAGTCTGTGTGATGATCTTGGTTGAGACCGATTTGGCACTGGGAAAGATCTCAGCGAGAAGCTGGTTATCTGGAGCAAGGGCCTTCGACTAGCATGGCAGTTGAGAAGATGGTGCGATGCTATAAATGGAGAATAGTATTGCCCTAATTGGACTTAATCTTGGATACACCAGGTAAGAAGAATCAACAAGTATATTCATGACAGTTATGAGGCTCTTTCAAGCAATTCATCTTATCTCTTACCCCTCATTTCTGGCACACCAGCCAGTCAGCAGAGTATAAATTCATTATATAGTAGTTACTTAGTGTAACTTCCACCTTTCCGTGTTATTTTTCTGGTTTTGAGTTTAGGTACCGTGCAATCTTCTCTGATTCAACATACAGCAAGTAGCCCAGTTGACAAGAGCACGTGATATCAAAGTCCACCGTTCTGCCCGCGGAAATTCGACCACGTGACTCCAATAATCCGGATCATTTGATAGGCTCGCGGGATTCTTCAAGTTTATCGGAGGAGCTTCGGATTCAAGATCAAACCATCGATCACCTCAGGAAACAACTTCACAACCCTGACAAACCAGCAAAAGTCGGCCCAGATCCGGCTGTGAAAAGAAATTATAGAGGACGTGCGAGACACATTACCATATTTATTCTCCCCTCCGCCATCGGATCCCATCAAATCAATCAACCATCTTCTCTCCATCCCCCACTCCCACTCCCACCCATAATAATAATGTCCGCCATCCTCCGCAGACTACAAGGAGGCAACCTCGAAATTTTCAAAGTACGAACATGCTACCAATTCCAATCCCCCCTCCGGAACTAACGTTTTTTTCTCCTCTCAGTTCGGCACGTATGTCTTATTCCCCATCGGGTGGATGTACTACTTCGGAACGAATCTCGACGAGCGTTTCAGCGTACCCGGTTTCTGGCCTACCACAGAACAATCACATAAAATCCCGCTGGAGAAGGAGGAAATCGATATGGAGTTAGCGCGCATGCGGAGGATTGATGCGGTTAAGAGGGAGCGACGAGAGCGGGCTCGGGAACGGGAACGGGAACGGGAGTTGGAAGCTCAGGCTCAAGCGCAGGGGTTGGCACAGGTTCAAACTCAGGTGCAGAGTCAGGGGTCGAGTTCGGAGTGATTGGTTGGTTGGTTGGTTGATTGGTTGGTTGGTTGATTGGTTGTGTGGTTGCGGTGCTGTATATGGTGTTATATGGCTTGGATAGGGTGGGAGAAGAGCTGAAGCCGCTGTTCTGCCATTTTTATGATATATTTTGCGGTGGGAGTTCTTAGGTCTGGTTTTGGGTGAGTTACATTTGTACAGTATGTATAATTGCTTGTTGTATAACACTCTTCTCTGAGCATCGTGGGGTTGCTATTGGTTTGTTTGGAAGGGATCTTGCCCTTGTGTTATTGAATCTTATATACTACTACCCATCAGGAACTTGAAGCTGAAAGTTCTTTTCATTTTAGTGTCTTGCCAATGAACAATCTAATTATTAGATGACCCAATAGCTTCGCCAGTGGAATTAAAGAAACGTTAGGTCGTACTCATACATAATTACAAACGTAATGACAATCGTCAAGAAACTCGCTGATTGGTAATGATAACAATGCCGTCAGGATGTTCCATGATAACAAATAGTCAGTTCAATGGAGTATGAATACCACAATGCAACCAGAAATGCATAAGAACTAAACGCCTAGGACGCAAACGCCGGCTGCGCAGCTTTCCAACTCCCTCGGAAAGAAGCATCCTCGCAACGTCAGGATCGAATCGAGCTGGGAATCCCACTTCAGGTCTGAGGACGGTAATGATGCAGTTTATGGTGAGGTAAATTAGGGGCAAGGGTATCAGGGGAATAGGAGAAGAAAAGTGGAAGTAAACACAGCATTAAAAAAAAGTCACCGTTGTATCAGGATGAACAGTGGACTGGCTCAATGTTTGCTCGCTGCCGATGACAATGAAAAAAAAACAGCATCCCGTGAAAAAAAATGCGAACCGGGGGAAAGTATCGAGTGTTACAACTCCGGAACCGTGACTGCTGCCGTCGCCGCCGTGTTCTGAGCCGTGTCGTACACCACCTCCAGAGTCTGAGTGGCACCATCACGAAAGACTGTACTGATGGCTGCGATACCGTTTGAGACAAATGGGCGTTCACCAACCCAGTAGTAGTAGAGGTGACCGTATATGACTCGGAGATGATTGGGTAGGTAGACGTAGATTGCGGTAAAGATCATGGAGAGGAGGGTGAGGATGATGGAATCTAGCGGTTGCACAGTCAGTGGGTGTAAATGGGAATTGGGATGAGCAGAGCATACTGAAGATGAATTTCTCCGTGGGTGTAAGCATATATACAGCGAATGTCACCTCATACTGATAGATCTTCAGCCGAACCCAGCGGACCAGCGCGGCCGCCATCCAGAGAAAGGACATTATTTCGAACTCGTTGATTGTGTATTGTCCAGAAATAAGCGAGTACTCAGGCGAGACGTGGTTTTATCTGAGGTCGTGGTTGCAAAGGAAGGACTTGCAGATAAGGGGGCAAATTGCGCACGTGAATCTTGTCCACAAGATGCAGTGTCGGGAGCGAGGAAATCAATTGTCGGCTCAATTCGACACCATGATACTGACAAGCTTCAAAAGGAGCAGAATGATGGATGAGGTGGATATCGAGGAGAATGATTGCGCGTTGATTGAGGCTGCTAGTGCGGGGAGGTAAAGTTGGCGGATTTAGGAGGTAGGTTTGGGTGCAAAAAAAGTTAAACAATGCAGGTCGAAGCTTAACAATAATAATCGGGGATTCTGGACTGCGGCAAAGAATCTGCTAAGAATAGGAGAATCAACAGCGTGAGTCGGAAGTCCAGCTGTGCAGAGCCGGCGGTTCACAGATTTGGCGGTCCACTCCTGGGTCCTGTAAGGTATACTACAGCACTCCTGTCAAAGTCAAAGGCAGTTGACACCAACAGCCGCCTGGAAGGTGACAGGACGGCAATTCCGATTGTCTGAGGCTCCTTGATGAATTTCTCGAGCTTTCCAGTCGCCTTCTCTCACTCATACACCAAATTCTGAACAAACAATGTCTATCCGTGCCTTTCTGCTGCACCCAACCGCCTTCGTCTTACCGTGGGTGATCACCTGACGAGCGTCCCCGCCTGACGATCGATTTCACCACCAACCCAGATATTGAATATGAAGCAATTCAACCACATACAATTAATATCATTCCTTAAATTTTTGGTGGCCTAATAAAATGACTATATAGAGTAATTTTACAAATTTTAATTAGTCCGAAAGCGCTGTGGGAGCCGGATCTCGCGGCCTTGTTGATTTACTGTTGAGGAGGCCTCTTCAACAACTTCATAAGCCATAAGACCAGTATCCTGCGGTTTTTAATAATTTAAAGCTTTAGATAACTTATTTGGGGTCTTACTTGCTTGCTGGAAGTCATTTTAAAGTTAATTATTTACCTCCTTTACTACACGAGCCTCTGCTTTCTCCTAGCTCTTTTACTCTGCCTTTAAGCAGCATAATTCTTGCTAAGTGTTACAGAAGGTTAACACTTCAAGCCTTCCTAACCCTAGAACTTCCCGTAAGCTCTTCTTTGATTGACTCCTTACCTATCACGTCTAACAGTATAAAGACTATCACGGTCCTGGCAGAGTGTATGTTCAGGAGTAGGGCCGGGCTTAGATAAAAACCTAAGTCTGTAGAGTAATACTAGACAAGTTGACTTGCTAATAATTTATAAAAGTATACTTTATAGATAATAATAGTTAAAGTAAAACCATCAAAAATAATTCTATAATGGGGAAGCCAAAAACAATCCATCACCGCGCGTCCAATAAACTGAAGGGAAAAAGCCAACAACATTGGTGACGAGGTGATACTCTGTTCCGGAAGGCCTTTGAATTCAGCCAAGAGTGTGATGTAGATATCCTGTTAGGTATTTGACTGAGGAAAAATGGACAAATCAACATATTTAACTCAAATGATGAGTGGTTTCCTTCCAAAGATGACTTGGTATATATTATTCCTAGAATTCCTGAACTCTGCTGATTATTTTCAGGCGCTTTGCTATCCCACCCCGTTGCGGATAACTTTGCAAGAAATGGCCGCAAAATATGAAGAAAAACCAGGGGAAAAGACGATTAATTCATTCCAATAAGATTTCTGGTACTCTAGCAGGATCTATCGTGAGAAGCCATTATCAATTGTGTCTGCGGCTAGGTGTACAGTCGTGGTGGTGGTGGTGAGTTCATACCCTGACCCCTCGCCTAAGTGATATGCAGGATACCACTATCTAATCCCTGCAGCTCCACAGTCACATTTGTCGTCTTCCCTGGATTTACGTAGTTTGCCATGTGTAGCCAGCCATGAATGGCCAGTTTGGAGTAGGCTTGGTTCCGGGATAGCGAGCTATATAGCCTCCGGGTGTGGATTGAGGGTAGATTCTTATCAATCTGGCGGAGGTGGCCACCTTTTTTTTAGATGTTTTCCATTCATTCCCAGGCCCTTCTTTTGTAAAGAAATTTGAAAATAAGGAGAGGGAGGTAGAAAATAGGAACAAAATATCAACAAGGTTAACAAATTCTAGGTTAACCAGATGAATGTCAAGGCTCCTGATTGAAGGCCAAGAATCACTGTGTTTTCTCTGGTAAGCACAGAGGTCGCCTGATACTGGAATGGAAGCGAAATCAAGTTCTGCCCGTTTCGGCGTATCCATTTCTCATGCACGAATATTGGGCTGTTCAAGGAGTGAGAGGCCTTGAAAACCAAGGCAAGTGAGCCACAGTCAGAGTTCAGACAACATCCATCAGCTGAGAACGAGAGAGCCTTACGTCTACGTGGATATAGCAGCAAGAGGACATACTCTATACAGGTGAATACCGCATCATCGACCGGTCCACCTCATCCATCAACGCACACTGCTCTGCGAAAAACGGAATACACTCGTCAATTATCTCATCCCAGCGCTCATCCATAGCAATCCGCTTGGCGGCGAAGAACTCCCGCTCTGGCACGCTATACCCTGAATCACCCCAGTCAAGTATCCCCGTGATAACTCCGTTCTTGACCATGATATTCCCCGGATGGATATCCCCGTGGGTCAAAATCCCCAGGGTAGTAGTCAACTGCTCATCTGCGAGAGCTGGAGAAGCAATCAGAATCTTCTGCTTCAAGGCTTCCTCCTCATCATACCAGACACCATCATTCGGTCTCGACGCACGAAGGGCCTCGACAACGCCATGTTTGTACTGCTCAGAGGAATTAAAGGGTCCATATTTCCTGGTTGACCTGTAATCCCACGGATGTTGAAATATGATATCCTGGCATGGCCCGCCGCCCACTGACCCCAGGAATGAGCTGCCAAATGCACGCCATTCAAGGATGTAGGCCTTCAGTTGGCGCGAAATGGCAGAGAGGTCCTCCGGAGACATGCTATCCATGCACGAGCCGAATGTTTGGCCGTCAATCTTGGTCATGAGGATGAACCCAATGTCGCCGATTGTGTATGCACTGAGAACCTCGGGGACAGGGATTTGTGATCTCTCCGCAAGGAGGATTAGTGCCTCTGCTTCGCCCATGTGGACTCTCCAGCCGACCTTCAGAATTGTGTGCTCTGATACCTGCAGTATCTTACTGCCACCTTTCAGCTCTGCTGTCAGGTCTGTTGCGGCGTTGAACTGATCAGGCGAGATGATTGGTCTGTTTTGATCGCGGAGCGAATCCGTGAAGATCACATTGGAGGTTGATGCCTGGGCCGCAATCTCGGCCAGATAACCGCGAATGGTTGGATCGGAACGCTAGGACTCTCAATGGATTGTTATGTGGTGGATTTCAGGTAGCTGATCCCGTGACTGACCTGAGCGTAATACTTCAGAAAACTATCTGGAGGGTGTCCCATTGTTGAGGATGATTGATCAGTTGATTTCGATTGATTGGCTAAGCAGTATGTCCTGCTGAAGAGGTCGCGGAAGATTGGGTTATCCCGCTCCTGGCAACAAGCACAATACCAGCGACCTGGCGATCCACGTAGTCTCGAAACTTCAGAGCTTTGCTTGTGGGCGGCTTGAGCGGGCCAATTTCGTGCACTTGAGTCGATTTGACTAAGATGGACCAGCTCTGACCACGATATCCGTGGCAGGTCGTGTATACGTGATTGCCCTGCGTTAGTAGTCGTGTTAGTGAAGTACGGCAGCCACATAGTCGCGGGATGTCACGTGAATATAACTTCCTCTTTAGAGCACCTTGGTTCCTTTGACCAATCAGAACGCGAGGAGTGATTGAGGAGCTCGAAGCAATCATCCTGTATCTAAGAAGTCACCACCATATCGCTCAGTGAAATTGAACCCCTTTGTGGCTTGAACTCCTTCCGTTGTACCTCTCAGTCCTTTCCTGAACTGTTTAGGGACTCTATATTTGACTCTACCCGACAGATTTCTCCAGGTTCATACTTGATTGATGTCTTGAACTTCGATATATATAGCGGTACATATATACATCAACCACTGGCTGCTAGCCAGCATTTGGTATCTAGTAATTGCTCAATGATTATTCAGTGGGTGCCAGTCCCCACCGACCTCGCCTCTGATGGCAGTCGTTCTCTTGCCAACCCTTGATGTCCAAATTGCCGTCGTCCCATCTGCTACCAGTTCTTCCACCTCAAGCGCGACCAACGCATCTATCACCCAATCCTGGCAGTTCTTTGTCCCACCTCTTGGCGTTGCCACCTCTTTCTCCAGGATGGAAGCCACCTTAGAGCGCTGTGCTCTATCCAAGTCTGCTAGTTTGCACAGTCCCCAGGCGTTTTGGGACTCTAGTGCGTGGCTCAAATTGGAATATGTTGCTGGATACATCGATCACCCTTACGTGGAGCAATTCACCAAAATCGTGGGGTGGTTGGTGGATGACGAATCCCCAGTGAGCAGGCTCAGATGTACCTGGGCCGAAAATCGATATGGAGAGCCGGTAGGCCATGGCGTTCGACGGAGGATTGGGTATAGCCTGATTGAGATTAATAGGGTCCGTGGAAAAGGGGGTATTAGACCGGTTGCCTGTGCCAGAGGGAGAACTAACGCTCAATGACAACGTTATGTGTACAACTTCTTTGGTATATAAGAGCAGTGGTTGCTTTGCGATGCCACCGGACCTGATGGGCGATGAGATCTATTTATGCTTCTCATATCGTAGTGACAATTTATTTATTTGGAGTCATATTTATAGCAAGCATCGGATACTGAAGACGACAATCAACCATGGCTGTTTCTTAGGCGCCTGCTACCAAGCGCTGGGACTAGTGGTGTAAGGAGAGAATAAGGGGTCCATCATATCCAATGCTTAGCCGCCACCGCCCTGTCGTCAATCGACTCAGTAGATGCACTAATTTGTCGCAATCAACTCCGCCTTATCCATGGAGTGTTTCACTGCTCAAGTCTGTACCCACACGGTGTGGTTGCAGTCTACGAAGACGACGCCCTTGCCGCCTGTTGTTTTCGTGTAGGATTGCTTGAAACAGGGCCCGTGCAAGTCCAGCAGCTCGATATTGCACGGGCGCTTCGACCGATCTCTGTTATTAGCTCTGACCTATCCATTAGTCTAACACACCCCGTCTCATTAGACGGAGTTGAATTGGACTTTCCTGCTCGTTAGGATAACTCAAGAAAGCGCTGTGTGGAGGTCTGGATCTCGATCTCTCAACAAAGCTGTTCAGGGCTGATCCAAATAGCACGAACTAGATAGAGCCTGTATTTGGAGGGATTCTTACGGTGTCATCTTCATCTGCAGCCAGACCTATTAGAGCGATCTAAGCACCAACAGGGATATTATTAGCTGCGAATGAGCGCGTTGCTCAGCTGCAGACTAACACACCTGAGGGAGTCCACTTCACATCCTCCTCTAGATAACTCGGTCAATTCCATACCCAATAAACTGTGAGAATGTTGTTAACAGCGTCAGGAATGTGAATCACATTTTAGCCCCACAGGTTTGCTCCCTGTATAGTCTGGTGGGTGGCCATACTTGTCTTGACAGTGACAAGATATAGGACTATTATTCGCCTGGAAGCAGCGCTTATTATTAAAGGTTGCCGAGTTCGTCCATTTTATGTTCATGAGTTAAGTCGGCAAAACCCTTGCAAGCCAGCATGATTTTGATCGCTGTCAACAAATTCAAAAAGTCGAGAAATCCTTGCAGGCGATTCACAAACTGAATGTGCATATACTTTGATGATACTCTTGATTCTGCTGCCAAACAATTGTTGGGTGATGGTTTCTGTGAGCAGAATGTCTCTACAAGAAGTTGAGGAGTTGCGCTGGCGCCTTAAGGAAGAGCAGCGACTACGAGAAGAACAGCGGCGCATTAAGGTCAATCGTTTGAGAGACCGTAATCTCATTGACTAACTAACACAGTACTACCGCCGCTGAGCTAAGCAACCTCTCACTGATTGGTTTTGACCTCCCAGAATATTTAGGTAATAATTGCCATCACGGTCTGTATACTCAATCTGATATGACGTACTAAGCATCATAGCTTCACAGAGCTCGAGATATTGGTTTTGATAGTAGGTAGCACGCTCTCTGATTTCTTCAGCACCGGATGTAATTAGCGTTCTGTCATCTTCAAAATCATCCAGTACAAGCGCGACGGTCTGTAGGGCAGGCAAGATTGACAGAGCCAGCGAAGATGATAGGTCCCAGCCTTCCCATTTCGTGTCCTCAACAAGGATGGTCCTGAATTGATTAATAGAGTTATGATAAGAAGCTTGCAGCTCCTCTAGGCGTTGAAAGTCACCGGTAATATCGCAACTCAACCACAGAAAGTCTTGAGGCGGGTTAAAGTAGAAAGAACATCCTGGCAAGTCTGGATGTTGGATCAAGGTATATGTTTTCAATGTATGCAGACGAGATTCTTGACATATCCAGAGAGTGATTGGTGGAGGACATTTCTCTAATGGAGACGTGATCTCCAAGGTTCTCGGACTGAAATCGTTCCGCAGGAATGTATTAAAGAAGCTGACAGGACGAAATATTGTGAATTCAGAGTATTCATCATCATCAAGTTCCTCCTGGATTGCAGCTTCAATAACCTGTGCTGGAGGCCATGTATATTCCCAAATCCTCAAGCGTATTTCTATTGGAAGAATTTCGAAGAAAGAGAGGCGGCAAGAGTTGGAAGGTGATTTGTCAACCCTCTCAGAGACTGACTCTTCGGAATTGCTTTCTACCCTCCGACACTTTCGTAGAATTGGGTCATTGTAGGGTGCCTCCCCAATTATCTTGGTAACTAGATCGGGTTATTTATGGCAAATAATTGTATCCCAACTGCTTACCTATATTATTTGCGGGCTAATAGAAAGATGCAGCATCTGTAAGAATTACAGGCCTCTACTTTTCACAAATTTGCTTGACCTGTTGTGTTTGCGGGGAAATATAATATGGCGAAAGTTTTGCGGGACGGAGCACTTAAGTAGAAAGTGTTTGCAGGAGAGAAAAGATTGGGAATCACCACTTTACATAGATTCTGGCTTGATGATCAAATGATATATGGCACGTGAAAGGCGGCCATCAAATAGCATAGCCTCCAGCCATGTGATATAACGTGGTTGCAGATGAGCTGAGGTCAACTTTTTCCTCATGCGGGACAACTCTGCTTACTCAGTGGCCTTGGTAGCCAGTGTACTTGTACTTATAATCTGTAACCTGCGTACTCATAACAAGGTTATAATAGATATATACATTTGCTGGGGCCTTACACCCACGCAGTGCTCGGAGGATCAAATTCAGAAGGTAATTAAAAACAAGAGACGTAGTAGAGAAGCAGGAGAAGACTTTTTTATTGGTAATTAGTTGTTGTAGTGGTTGAATTGCTTCAAATATTAAAAAACTACAAAGAATATGTGACTACAATGAATATGTGGCGCACCCACATAGGTAAGCAAGCGGTGGGTGGGCAGAAAGGCACGGATCTGAACATGCACAATCTTAGTGTTCAAGTTGCATTAGCTGCATAGTCTACTCCGTACTATACTTAGTTATCAAAACAAGAGTCAAACCACCCAACCAAATCAAATGCTCCTCCCCACCTCGCCCTGTTGTTAGTCTCTTACTGAGCTGCCGGAGCTCTGACTCTGGATGACATCTCCGGCCATAAAATGTGACAACAATGATGCTCCGTCACATACGACTATTCATCGGCAATACCACCACAGTCAATTTCAACCCATTATTGTCCCTCCGCATCTCCCCGGTCCCCAAACGAACCATCTCCGCCTCATCACCCCTCTCCAACAAACCCCTCCCCCCGCGCCTCAAGCTCGACGATGCGGACATAACCATCGCCTACCTCAAGGGCACAGGCCCAGGAGGTCAGAAAATTGTACCTATCTTCCCCACCTACCTCCTCCCTCTTTGTTGCGACAGCGCTAACGCCGTCCCCGTCGCGGCCGCAGAACAAAACCAACTCCGCCGTCCAACTAATCCACAAGCCTACCGGCGTCGTCGTGAAATCACAAGCCACGAGATCGCGATCGCAGAATGAGAAATACGCGCGTCAGATCCTCGCTGATAAGGTCGAGCAGGTTCTGAACAGGGATCAGAGTCGTGTGGCGCTAAAGGCGGAGCGCGAACGGAAGAAGAAGGCGAGTCGGGTGAAGAAGACCCGGAGGAAGTATCGGGAGCTAGAAGAGGAGAAGAGTGCCGGAGAAGGGGGAGAAAAGGGAGGTAAAGAGGGAGGAGCGTTGGAGGGGGATAATGATGCTGTGGGGAGAGGGCCAGGATGAAGTTCTCGGGGGTTTCTACTACCGAATGGTCAATTTGGTCGACCATGCTAGATGGCGCTACGCTACGTATGTATAGTTAGGATATTTGTCCCATTATGTATACTACAACATCCTTTTGTCTGTAATCAGAGGTTTTGTCCTCCACAGGTGGAGGGACAGACGGAAAGTAGTCCCCTATCTAGAGATGATATATCATGCAATATAACTGCTGAGGACCGCCTTCGCTTGGTCCCCTAATCTCTCCTGGGCGAATCCTGAGGTTCTCCCTCCGCTTCTCTGGTCCGCTTCCTTCAGGTATTTTCCAACCCAGAGCTTAAGGTCGGCTCCTGTGTCCGGCCAAGGGTCTCTGGTCTGTGGCCGCACTGTGACAAGAGCTGTGAATCCGACACCAAACGCCATATCTTCAACGTCATGCTCGGCAATGACGTCGTCCTTGCTAGCAGGCAGCGGCGGAAGCTCCAATATCTTGAGGAGGGCTTCGCACGTGAAACCCCATCCTTTCTTATACTTGATCGCGAAAGCTTCAGAGTTAGCCAGTGTCTTTGTAAACGAGAGCACGGCTGTTTTGCGATCCAGCGGGCGCGCAAGCTTTTGTGATTCTGGTAGAATGACGTTCAGGTACAACTGAACATATAGGCTAGTTGCGGTCAGAGTCTAGCTAGTTGAGTTGAAAAGGGAATTATTCTCGAGACTTACCCCTCTTGTACTTTATCGATCATTTGGATAACGAAATCGGCACTATAGCCCTTGGCGTCATTGGCGCACATGAAGTGATAGAAACGCACGAATCGGAGCGTGAGGCTCTCTGTCTTATGATTCTGAAGGCGCGTGAGGATAATCTGCATGATATCGCCAAAAAACGGTTCCAGCGTGGCCCTAGAAGTAGCGTTAGTAGGGTGTGCTATGATAGTTTGCAATAATCAACGTACGATGGAAAGTGCTCAATCACAGCTTCCAAAAGATCAAATCCGTGACTTTCATTGGCTTTGGAGGAGAGCAACTTCTGGAAGATACCAAGCGTGTTGATAAGCTGATTGTTCTCCAGAATATGCTGCGAGCCCCGACCAATGATGGATGATAAAAGTCGCACAAGCGCGGGTATATTGCCCTTAGATTCCCACACCAGTGGTGCGAGAATAGGAGCAACGAGGCTCTGATAGTATATTGGCAATGTTCCCGATGGGTTCGCTTCGAGAAGGGCAGCGAAAAGCTGGAAGATGTACGGGATGAATTCTAATCCCATGTCAGTCACCACATTGGCTTTGCTGTAGATAACTCAGGCATACCTTGTACATCTCCCTGGAGGACGGCGGAGAAAGGAGGGTAGAGAGCTTGCTCAAGTTTTTCGGGATTCGAGGGAGCAGCGAACCTGAAACAGTCAATAAACGGCAGGAATACCATTCCCGAGGGCCTAAACTTACCGAATAAAGGCTCCCATTGTCTCAAAATGGTAGTAGTAGAACCTCGGGTTGCTTGGGTTGCTACTTATCACTTGAGTAATGTTAATCAGATGTTTCAGCACATTGTCTGTAATGGGGACTACGCCCTCTTTAATCACGATCAAGACTCTCATGGCACATTTCATGAGGAACTCGTTCTCCTGCACTTTCTGGGGAGCCGAGTCCTTTTGAATCAAGGAGAAAATATGCTCCAATAGGTCCTTGGCGAGGGGTTTGATCGTGTCTGCCGAAATAATGGGTTGCCCTTGACTATCGGTGAAATATAGTACCCGTTCAACTGCAATGGCGGCGTACGTGTAAACGACAAAATTGGAAGAACCAAGGTGGTTCACCAATAACGGAAGCACTTCCTGCCATTGCTCCTTTGTCACGAGACTGCGGAAGAGGTAGAGATACTTGATAGCATCAACCTTAAGAATTGGATGTTCACCGTTTCCAGAAACCAAGTCGACAGCAAGATGTTTTTGGAAGTAGTCGGTGATGCTGATTAGGCTGTTGGTGGCCGTGATCCCGTGACTGGCGGTTGCAACTCCCGTCGCCGCGACTGCAATGAAAAGGTAGGTTGCAGTATCCTTGGCCTTCCAGTTCAGCTGTGGCGATTTCTCATACTCGGTCAGATAGTGATCAATGTATTGCAGCACTGCCTTCGTGACTGACGCCTCAAAGTTGCCGTTTAATTGCTTCAAGAAATCTGTAGCAGCACGCCGCCTTGTGTCGCTGTCCGATCCCTCAAGATCTCGCCGAATAAACTCGATCGGCTCGTCCTCGAATAGTTCTTCATCTGACTCGCGTAGGCTGACATTTGGCAAAACAACCTTTTCAATGATCTGGGCCAGCGTGCCTTCTGCTTGGAACACCTGTGCATGTTGAGGCATGCCGGCGATCGAAGTCAAGAACTTCAAGGCCCGGCTGACTAGAATGTCATACTTTGTCTCTTGTCCGATCGTGGTCAGGAAATTCCAAGAGCTCTCCACAAATTGTTGTATGTACGACTGGAACTCGTCCACATACTTCTGCACATAGAGGGTCAGGACCTCAAAGATTCCTGCTCTAGTGAACTCTAGTTGGCCGGATTCGGTGTCGTCATCAGTGTGGAGCAGTTGATTATCATATGTGAGATATTTGAGCAAGAGTTGTGCTATCCCGCTCATATTTTCTTCGAACTTCGGAGGAAGGTCATGGCAAGAGAGGTCGTACATCAGCTTGATCATCAAATTAAGTTGCGTGAATCCTTGAATGAGCTGCTCTTTGTTTGACTTGTTCGCTTCGAGATACGCATCGAGTCCCTGCATGTAACAGTTAGCGCCATATCAAATTTGAGTTGTGGCCGTGGCAGAGTAGATACCTGGAAAAGGGTCAAGAACGGACTGCCAAATCTCTCGAGAACGTGGTTGATTTCTATATACAGCTCATTCGATCGAAACAGTGGCCTCCATCTCTTGAAAATCGAATGCGCTACTTGCAAGATGCCGATATTTGCAACGGGATTATCGGGTTGGAGTTTTGAAACAAGGTCCTACGAAGTGAGTTTAGCCAAGATTAGGTTAGAAACCAGGCACCAAACCTACGTTAACAAGCGTATCCCACCGCTCCCAGAAATCACTATCGGCGATCACACTGACAGCCTCTCCTAATTGGGTTTGTATACCCTGCGGCACGGAAATCATCAAGTTGATGAGTTCCTGTTTGATCGTACCCACTACCTCTAGTGGGAGTTTATAGTTCCCGTCCTCATCGGTCCAGTTCCTTTTGATGAAGTTTTTGAAGAACAGCGCACTAGCAAGGCGAGTATTGTAAGGGTAAGAATCGGAGGCGGTGATTTGAAGGAGCGATATGGAAAAGTTCGGGTTACTCTCTTCTTGACGAAGAGCGGATTCAGCTAGCACATGTTAATGGCAATCCAAAAAGCGTAATACAACATGACCCGCGCACAAGCATTGTTCCTGGACGACCATGGCTTACCTTGTTTATTTTGTCTGGGATCCAGGCTCGCTTCGAGGAGCTGGGCAACAGCCCGAAGACCATCCGTCATTGTTTGGACGGGCGGAATGTACTAGCAAAAATAGACAGAAGATGCGAAAAGAGGGTGGGGAGGTGTCGGATTATTTGAAATTTGAAATGGTTGGTATTATGGTATTTGATGAGAATCACTTGTGAAGTTCTCTTCGCCGAAACCAGATGGTGCTCAACAACAAAAAAGAGCCAAATACAAGCTCGATTCCAGGACAGGCAGTTTGTTTGGCGGTTGCTTGGAATTATTTCTAGGCGGTGAGTGCAGGTCCGCGGGGTGGTTCTGCCGGTCAGGTGATTTGGCGGAATCAAACTCTTCCGAATCTCCGCCAGATCATTGCCCAATCTGGTCAGTGCTCAGAGGGGGAAGTGCTCGGAGCTCCCGTCCATTTGTTTGAGTCTGAAGATATCTCGTTCTTTCCTCGTCACCCGTCCTTAGAAGAGTGTTATCTACAGAATCTTTGGTTTCTTGTAGGCGCCCGGTGTTAGTCTGTTCGACGCAGTGCAACAACCTTCCCTGCTTCATGGGCCCGTTCTCTGACACAGCCTCTCTTGGGTGCTGCGGCTCTTATCTCTTAGCATTGGGGTTCAAGCCTCATCCATCTTCTTTCAGTCTCCTGGTGTTGTCAAACTGTCCTTTAAAATCTGCTCATAGTACGTCAGAGCAGACCTTTTTTATTAGTATCTTAATTCCTGCAAGGTCCCGGCATCCCACTCTTCTCGCATGACGCCATTTCAAAACCTCTTATCGCTAATCAACCCGCGCTTCTCTTCTCCCGACTCCTTAGATAATCCTTGGACTCAGTTGAATCCCACTTATATACCCTCACCCGTCCGCCGGGACGCATGCCTTCTAACGATGCTTCATCCCCGTCACGTTCTAAGTACTCAACATCTAGTTTTGCCGGCGTCTTCAGGTCGTTAAGCGCCTCCCGGACGAAATCGCTTTCAGCGGCGTCATTGTCGGATAGTAGTGACTCTCTCCACCAGCACACGGATGGACACACAAGCTCTCGGAGCGCAATAGGGACTGACTCAATGCATCGTGGAAGTGCCGTGTCTGGCTCCTCGGATGCTTCGCGGGCGCGGGATTTTGAGACATCTATCAAGGTGCTGGCACAGAGACAAAATCTAAGCCATGCCAGTGACGAAGCGGAACAGGTGGCCAAATCTCTTCAGTGGTTTACTCCGGAACAAGCTCTTGCGCTCTGGGACGCCGGTTCGCACTTAATACACGATGTTGAATCTTCCGAGGCTCGCCGCAGCGGCTGCATGTTGCTAGCATCACTCTCAAGTCGCCAGGATCTTTCTCCCACAGCCCGGCGCACCATTTTCGAATCTATTTCGTCATCGTCTGATTCCGATGTTATCCCTGCCCGCGCTCAATCCCTGATATCATTGTCAGATCATGGCAGACGATTAGAATTCGCTACTTCGTCCCTCCTGCCGTTAATTTCCTCATTTATAGTCCCATTATACGAAGTCATCTCTTTGACTCGAGCGAAGGCGAGAAAAGTCAAGGTCGGCAAAGCGAATGGACTTGCCTACGAAGATACTGTATTGGACGATCTTCTACAATTCGCGGTTGATCTCATCACACTACAGCGGAAGCAACCAGAAAGCAATGAGGTTCAAGAACTGTTGGATCAGATTTTCATCATCTGCAGGAAAACGAGTGTTGCCACCGATATAAAGCACTCTTTGGCCGTTCTCGATGCAGTGATTCTCTACGCAGATGTCCCTAACGGAAGTTTTGTTCCCATGGTTGAGCTACTCTGTAGCATCCATGCATCCGTGAGGTCCCTCTCCGGCCCTACGTCAAGGGCTGTTCGGAATTTGGCAAAATCAAAGCGACAGACCGAAATGGTGTCTACCCTTAATTCATTCTTGCTCGATTCAACCGGAGACCACAGCCAGAATCTTAACGTCTTGCGCGGCGCAGTGTACGTTTTCGCTGACCTTATTCGTGCACATGGTCAGGAAGGAATGGTGCAACTTGAGTTCGAGCCCTTGATGGACTCTCTCCAAGTAGTCATCAAGAAGAACGACGGCCGATTAGAAGCGGACATCTTGGAGCTATGTTTAAACACGCTGGAGGGAGATTTTGCCCAAGTCACTCTGTTACAAAACTGGAGAGGCTTTGTCAACGTCCTTAATTCCTGTTCTGTTAGGATTGTTGAAGAGCCCGAAGCAGGTGTTACGCCCACCCTCAGGTCCGAATCCCCCCATTCAAGGGGTAGTATCATTGACGATGTAAAGCCCAACATCCTAGCCAATATTGTTCAAGTCGCATCCGCTGTGGGATCTCTCTGGGACAGCTTGAACGGACAGCAGAGGCTGGAAATCACAAGCTTTCTATCCAACGTTTGCCAACACATTGAGCCAACCCAGGCTGAGCTAATTCTCAACACGATGAGGACAGAGAAGCTCTGTGATCCTCAGACTTCAGGATGGGTTCAAAATTGTCAACGAGTGATTAACTGCTTCATTCGTGACCGTGGTAAGCCACCGGAAATTCGAATATTGGCTTTGGAAACCTTGAAGGAACCGTTTACTAGCTACGAGTCCTTAGTTCTCTTTCATAAAGAACATCTTCTAGGACTTATGCTAGAGGCCTTCAGTGAAGAAGATAGCATTCTATTCCTGGAGTCGCTAGTTTCCTTCCTCGTCGACAACATTGTTCCCTCTTGTGATGATGCTACTTTCAAATCGTTGATAGATATCATCAGTTCGCCAATGACAAAGGATCTGAGCATGGAAGAATCCGACTCGCTCTCAGGGTCCTCCCCAGAGGACCGCTCATCGAGTTTCACGCTAGAGGTCTCCCTAGCCAACATATGCGCTGTTGGGCTAGTGAGAATGTTTTTGAGATCATTGAATCTATCAGCGGCCAAGGCAGTAACAGTCTATGAAGCTCTTCTGAAAATAGCAGAGTCTTCAGACCGACCTTTGGACTCACGCTTGACCTCTCTCAAGCTGCTCTTTAGACTGCGATGCGATTCGTCTGGCTCCATCATCGTTATCTCGGTTCCCGAGGATGAGTTCAGGATGAGTATATCCGGTCGCAACCTGGACTCCAGTTCTTTACTGAACGATTCGGAAGACCCAGCTGGAGATCACAACGCAGATAATGATTTGGGCCTGTCAGTGCCTCTAAGGAGGTATCCGATCCGTGGGTCATCGTCCAGTGCTCTGTCCAGATCTACAGGGCGTAATACAAGCTATTCCCAGCGTGTGCCGAAATTGTCTCATCCTGTATGGGCTTATACTGCCCCCCAAGCCCTGCCCGAAGACCCTCCAGATGGATCCAGCCCGTTTTTATATGCGCATGCAGCACCCAGCACGCCAAGTCAAGTAGATTCGGAACCCGCTCAAAGAGTCACGCTGAAAGCGAATGTGTGGCTCGAGACAATCATTATGCTGCTTCAGCGTGAAACGAATTGGGACATTTACAGCTATGTCCTCACCCACCTCAGTCCGCAACTTCAGAACAAAGATCTCTTCAACACCGCAGTTCCTCAGATCAAACTGCTACGCAGCATCTTGTGTGATCAGATCAAAAATGATTCCTTCCGTGAACCTCCGGTAACCACTGGTGTGAAAAAGTCTGATGTGGCTGGCTACATATTCGATTCTCTCTGCATGCTGATAAGCTATCACGAGCATTTTGCCAAAAGCGAAGAGGATGAGCTCGTCCGTTCATTTATGATGGGGATCATTGGCTCTTGGGGAGGTACTTCCCGCGGGTGTATCCATGCACTCTCTGTTTGCTGCCATGAAATTCCGCTTTCAGTCACGAAGGCTCTAAACGGGGTCTTTGACAAAATCTCCAAGGTCATTACACTATCCAATCTTGCTGTCCACATATTGGAATTCTTGGCGCTACTTGCACGACTACCCGAAGTTTACATCAACCTGCGAGAGGAGGAAATCCGCACGGTATTTGGAATATGTATTCGGCTTTTGCAGACCTCGCGGGAGCATCGGCTCAAAACCTCCGAATCACTAACAAGGACCCCGCAGGGCGCTACAAGAACAGGCAGCGTTGTTCGCGAGACCGCAGCTCTTCCCGGCGGCGAAGCATCGGACCCCTCACGCCAAGATGCTATGTCTAGATACATTTATACTTCTACACATCACGTTATGGTGTTTTGGTTCTTGTCATTGAAGTTACAAGATCGACCAAAGCATGTTAATTGGATAACTAGCAGACTTATCTTTACTGACGAACATGGGAAAGAGACGGTGGAAGAGCAAAGCCAAGTGTTCCTTGATCTAATGCAAAGGGTTGCTTTCTCTGACTTGGGCGAAACTATTCCTTTTGCCAAATTTCCCCCATCTTCCGAAGATGGACCCGTGGTAAAGAAGTCGTGGCTTGCGGGCATGAGCATAGTCACAGTGGAGACTGCTGGTGTTTCAGGAATGACGCAAATCACTAAGAGACAAGCATCAGGAACGACTTATGCCGTATACCAACAACGTACTGCGCCTGTCCTTCCTCATCAAGTCCCGGCGACCCATGATGCCCATTTCCAATCGGATAACATGCACACCACTATCCTACCTAGTCACATTATGCTTCAATTGACGGCGACAGCTTTCCCTACGCCCACTACGATCCAGCCTATCCCACTGCCAGACGACGACATGACGCGCCGGGCGCTGAGCACATTTGACCGGAATGATATTGTGGATGGTCATAAGATCGGTGTCATATATATCGACGACGGTCAGACTACAGAGGCAGAGATTCTTGCTAACACTGTTGGTAGCCCTGATTACGAGTATTTTCTCTCGGGTCTTGGTACCAAGGTGTCGCTCAAGGAAGCGAGGTTCAATACTCAGGGTTTACATGCGGATTCAGACGGAGATTTCACATATGCCTGGCGTGATCGTGTTACCGAGATCGTGTTCCATGTGACGACGATGATGCCCACCAGCTTTGACCACGATCCGGCCTGCGTCCTTAAGAAAAGTCACATAGGGAACGACTTCGTGAACATCATTTTCAACCGTTCCAATACTCCGTTCAATTTCAACACAATACCCTCGCAGTTCAATTTTTTCAACATCGTCATCAGCCCTGTGTCTCGGCTCACGGAAGGGGATAAAACAGCGTTTTCAGGAGCGTCTGATTTCGGAAACATGTTCTACTGCGTGAAGGTAATGGGCAAGCCTGGGTTCCCGGAAATTTCGCCTGCTGCGTCGCCCAAAGTCATTTCGGGCAAAAACCTCGCGCCATTTGTCCGCATTCTAGCACTGAATGCCTCGGTGTTCTCGCTTGTTTGGAATAGTCAGGGTGAGCATATCTCATCCTGGCGCAACAGGCTGCGCGAAATCAAAAGGCTACGTGAGCGTATAATGGGATCTCAATCTCAGAACCCGGATACCCTAGATGCAACCTACCCAACCCAACGCCGCAACACTAAAGCCAATATCTTCTCAGAAGAAGTCCCGGTGCGCACCAGTTCCGCAAAATCTGAATTATCCACCGATTGGAACGCAACAGCAGACTCCAATATTCTTCAGAATCTAGACTTCACGCGCTGGGCAAGGTGAACCAACGTCTTAATATGCCCGTTTCTTGCTGTGAGCCCAGCATTTGCTATCCCATTAATACGGGGTGCCATAAGAGATCATTTGTTACGCGTGCCTCTTCGACTTCACCTACTCTGTGTCTATACCCCTGTCTTCGTCGAATCCCTATTCTGTAACTCCGTTTTTATTTGCTCTAACGATTGGAGATTCGGTCACGCATTTTGACAGTGGACCCTATTAGAGTTCTACAGTGTTATGTCTCTTTATCCTCACGCGTTGATTGCTACAATTTTTCTATATTTCTTTTTCCTGTATACCTACTGTACTCAGGAGTCGGACGAGGTCCAAAAACGGAGCCCAGTGATATGATAAAAAGTTGATTTATGAAGGAAATGACTGTACCCAAAAGTTTGTGTTTTGGCATGACTTGATGACAGCGGATTGCGCTTTTTATTCCCTGCTTTTCTCTATTTCCTTTTTATCTACCTAAAAATTGGGGGTTTGTATGAAGTCAGATAGACGACTGTATCTTACTAGGAAAGAAATACAAAATGTATTGATTAAACAGATGGAATGTCAAATGAACTAGTACTTCGTACAAGTCATATAATCGAATATGAGCCAGTGGCTATATGTATTGTGAGCCGCAGTATGTAATACTGCAGCGAGCGGTCGGGAAACGTGAGATACTGTGGTAGAAAGGTATGTGGTATTATGGTAGAACTAATCGCTGGCTTCATCTCTCCTTATGACGCTTCCGCTTTATATCCCACTTTGCATTCACACTCCCGCCGGCGGGTATCATCTTCCACCACCTGACCAGCCTCTCAGAATCCAAATTGAAGGTCCCTTGATCGCCATACAGAGGCTCCTGCCACATATCCCGTGGCGTCTGAATCTTCTAGACCGAACATTCCCACAGCCAGCAGGCCCGGAGCTAGCACGGTTGACGTATCAAAAGGTATACGGACGGAACGTTTCCCCGGAAGTCCCGGGTGATCTGGTGGTTCGGGATGAGTATTTGGGCTGGATGCCAGAGAAGCGTCCGGACGAGTAAGTTTGCATCAATCTCTACTGATGAGGGCCACTAGTTCCGATATCCCTGTGGCTAATCACTCCTCTCCCGTTAATCCGACTAGGTTGATTGACTATTATGGTGTAACATTTGACCATCTTGTCCCAGATAATGATACTAACCCTGAGGTGTTACAGATTAACATTATTGAGATTGGGGATGATAATGGTGTTTATGCAAATATATGGCTTTTATTTGCAGTAGATCCGGCTGAGTTTATTGGGAAGAAGGTACTAGCAGTGCCGAGATGTTGCCAGAAGAGAAAGGGATCACAGGATCGCTGGCGAGTAAATGCCCTTGTAGACCAGAGGGTTCACAGTTGGGAACAATTGAAAGGAGCTAAAGAATTCGCAAAATTTAACTGAACGGTATCAAGCATGGAGGCTGATCCGATGGCAACTCTAATCACAAGGGATATGGGACCGTGAATAGCATCTGGTAGGAACATGAGATAAAATGCATGCCGGGAGCCATGAGGTTGAATACGGATGTGGCTCCGGCCGGAAATTTCCTGTGCGTCCCTCGGACCTTCGGCCGGGATTAGAGAGGGACTAATGCAGCCTCGCAAGAGGTTATTTGTGCCAGCGGCTATTTTCTGCCGTGTGTTTTGCCGTCGTCTTTTCCGTGGGCGTTCTTTCTCAGTATCAGATTCTCCCTCTAGCAGGGAATAATTTTCAGTCAAGTGGCCTTCTTGGCCATCATCACCCTCAGTCTCCTGATGGAGGCCGCGCGCAGGATACAGGCCAGCTCAGAATTAGCGCGGTGAGCTGACCTGTAGACCCTGAAATTTAGCAATACTAACCTAATTAGGATACCTACTAAACTAACTATGGTTAGTTTAAGTTTGGGTTCAGAGGCGGGTTCTGTACTATTAGAGTTCAGAGGGTTAGATCAGGAACTTACTACAAGGCATAATTTAATAGATAATAGGTGTCAGATAAGGTCTATCGCTCCGTCTTAAGTCGTCGGACCTTAAGGATTGTTCTGTGGACAAGTGGAAGAAGTGCTTCGTAGGTTTGTTTACAAAGTCGTGTAGATGCAGTTGGTTTGTAACCTGAACAGTAGACTGGATATAATTCTAAAGATAACAGACACTAAGTAAAACTTCTAGATATAGGGTGTAATAGCAGTCCTTAAATACCTAATGTCTATCATGTCTATCATGTCTTTCATATGGCTGTATCATGTCCATGGCTATGTTTGTATTATACTCCATGATATGACTGTAGTCCCAATCTAGTTAGGATCATATCCCCTAATATGATCTGCTCAGCTTATTATATCTCCACTGTTGTCTCAGCCCGAGCTGAGGCGCAGTGGGTTCATTGGCTGACAATGTCCGCGTTCTCTGGCAATAGGATAGAACTCGAATCTGCTCTAGCAACGATGGACCGATTTTAAAAATACTTGAGATAAGATTTTGGGAGTTTTATCAACAAAAGCCTATGAAGCGACCACCACCAGATTTTTTTACTAATTCCTAATGTATTTTAGACGCGGCATGACCTGACGAACCCTCCCGGATATATCCACCATGGGACCCACGGTGGATTCTCCGATCACGGTTCTTATTCTTTTGAAATCGACATATTGTTGTGCTCGAGCCTTACACAGGACACGGATAGATATATGCATACAAACCGCCCAATTGAGTATGCTTAGACCACCACTGCATATATCATATATAACGATGATAGTGGAGATGGATGGATTGACGAGATAGATGGATGATCCCAGCCTTCCTTCCCTTTCCCCCTTTGGTTCGCGAGGTACAGAAAACCAATCTCTCTATCTTCTCATGTTAGGTTAGATATAGTAGAGATATATCAACCGCATTCACCAACAAGTACATGACGTACTAATGCCCTAGGGCGGGTGAGTTCTCTTTCTTTCTTCTTCGCGTTGTTTTTGGGGGTCTCGAGCTAGGTATTTTACCAGCCAAAAATTTCACCTACGCTCAATGTACTCCATCGCACACCGGCAACGGAGAATAAGATGAAGACTACATCCACGACGCCGAGGGCGATCGCACCTAGCATGAACCGCGGGCTGAAGATCCGGTAGAGCATGAGGTGGCGACGGAGGTGGCCTGCCCACATTGTCGTGGCGAGGTTGATAGTCGCGAAGTATAAGATGTATGTTGCCGAAGCCTGTGCGACGTCGGAGAGGAGTTTGATGGCTGGTTTCTGGGCGGAGGAGGCATTCTTCTCGTGGAGTTGTAAGGGCCGTTTCCAGAGAGCTGTAAGTGGGACGGCGATGGCGGTGAGGATTTGCGCGCCGAAGGTGTTGAGGATGACGAGGAGTGGGGACCAGGGGTATTTCACTGTGGTTAGTGGGATGAAAGCGGTTTCCCACTGGATGCTGCTTATGGTGGCCTGGTGGCCAGTTTTAAAATAGTAGAAGGAGCCGAGGAGGCCTAGGACGACGGGGCCGATGGCGGAATTGCTTGTCACTAATGCGTTTGTGTCGAGGATTTCGAGGAGGGAGAGGATCTGCCAAAGGAGGAGGCCCATGGCGCCTTGGCCCATTGGTTTCTGCATTAGGGTTATAGCTAGGCAGAAGTTGATGGCGAGGAAGAAGAATCGAGTACCATGGACGTTGCCGAATCCGAGGATTGTGACTGTTGTTCTTGGTACTTGTTGCTCGCCGGGCGAGGGCCGCTTCTTTTCCGGTTCTGCATTGGCTTTCGAGACATCAATGCTGACGCAAGGCTTTGAGTAAATGAATGCAGTTGTGCCGGCAGCAAATGCAAGGCCGAGAACAAGCTGGGCTAAGAATACTCGGATCGTTTTCAGAATTTCGTCACTGAGGGGTAGCCATTCTTTGCCGTCAACTTCCTCGAGCACCCAGAAGAGAGAAGTGATGAACAGTCCGAGGCGGAAGCCAAGACCAATCCATAGACTGGCTGCTCCTTCGTACGATTTTGACCCAGCATAAAAGCCCTTGATAACTGTTGGCAGGATAATCATCACGAGGAAAGGAATAGCCAGCTGCCAGGGAGCGGAGGTAGAGGATGTGCTGGACGCATAGTAAGTCGAGCGGCAGAACGGCATTTGTTCCTCACGACAAAGGCGAGACAGTGAAGCTAGCCTTCCCAGGATGACAAAGACAATTGAATGATAGACACCGAGAACTCTGTCCGTAGTCGTTTGCTGCCGCATCGACGAGACACCAGCAACAACACCGAAAGTGCATAGGAAGAATAGCATAATTTCATCCTCCCATATTGTATACGAATTAGAAGCGAAGCCAATAGACTGACTGACTGTGAAGATAACGGCAAGCCAGCCCCAAAGTGAGTTTGGAAGAGGTAACGACAAGCGCTGAGAACTACCAAAGATCGCCGTTGAGGCGCCAAAGATACTCCCAACCGCTGCCAATAGAGCTGACGATTCGGGCACTTTCATCTCGGTTACCCCAAGAATGGGCAACAAGGCACCAGTCGTAGCGCCCAATACAGATCCTAGTCCCGCGCGCGAGAGAAAGGGGTCCGTGAGCTCAGTTCGGTCGGCTTGCACTCCACGGGCATAAAACACCAGTAGAACAATGCCTGCAAAGAGTATTCCGATTCCTTGAATCATGCTTGGCACATCAAAGCTCGCCCATAGTCCCCGGCAGATGTGGAGAGTATCCCGCTGGTACTGCGTATAGGCTTTATTGATCGAGGCCAACGTCTTCGAGCTAGGTGTGCCACTCCGAGCTTGCCATTCCGTTTCTGCCGTTTCCCAGTATCCTATCGATTGAGATCCCTCGGCGTCATTCTCGCCGTGGGTTTTGGCATAAGCATGTTGATATCGCTTAATCTGGGCGGAAGCCAGGCGATTCACTGTAACTAAGTTGCTCCAATCATTGCCACTAGGCCCAACGAAAGCTTCCTCGACTGGCGAACCAAGGTTATTGAATGGAATGGGAAGACCGAGAAGCAGTGACAGCGTTGGTACAAGATCGATCTGAGGGACAAATCTTTCTCGAGCGTACTTCGGTGGCAAGACAGTTTCCTGGCTGGTACGGCCGAATATCCCCTTCTTAGAATACATCCACAACGCAGCATCAACTTCGTCATTTGATTCGCCGCCGTGGTCGCCTTTTGAGTCCATTCCATGATCCCCCATAACAACAAGCAGCGTGTCATCGTCAATCTTAGTCATGAGTTCCCGGATGGTTTGGTCCATTTGATTCAACTTTGCTGCCATAGCGGGATGGTTTGGGCCATATCGGTGGCCAGCGTGGTCGACACCGAGATAGTGCCCGAAGATCACGTCCCATTTTGTATAGTTTTGAGGTTCCAGGAGAGGGAATAGGTGTTCATTTACACCATTATCAACAGTATGCAAATCCCACACATTAAATGAATCAAACGGCTGTGTAAGGTTGGGGTTAAAGTAACCCGGGAAAAGAGCCTGCCAGGTGTCATCACCAAGTTGGACAATGCTCTTCCCCGCTGCGTGAAGCTGAGCGACGATATTGTCTTCGTCAATTGCTGTCCCAGCAAAATTGGATCCCGCGTCGACAAACGTTGGGAGAGTGCCAGTAGTCAATCCCTTCAATCGTTGCAATGTAGTAGTCGGTGGATCCGCGATGAAGGGAAGAAGAAAGGCATTTTGAGGAGTGACGACGGCAGTCTCATACAGCACTGGTATGTTATCGTGGAAGAGATGGGCACTTTCGGACTCTGCATTGGGTGCAAACGGAACGGTAAAGTCGTAGCGTAAAGCGTCAATTATAATCACAACGGCTTTATCAAATGACTTTTGGTGCCAGCATTCATTATGTTTCGACTGCTCTGGTGAGAGCGAGGGCGAATCGCTAAAGGGAAGAACATCACAGGACGACTTATTTTCCAGGACCATTCGAGTGAGGAGAAATCCCTTGGTGAAGAAAAAGATGCCAACAACATGTAAAAGCCTACTCCGAAAGCCAGTATTAGATCATCACATTCTTAACATTAATCACAACGGGTTGGGAAGCTCACAATATCCAGACGAACACACCGAGTAAACTCAGGTGCTTGTGCTTGAACTCCTGCTCCAGATCCTTCACGTGATCATCCTTCGACTTGTTCTTATTTGATGCTTGGGACTGTATTCCAGGCAGCACCTTCGGGCTCTGTGCTCTTTGAGGGCCTGAAGGTCGTGGTGACGAATCCTGAGTTTTATTGAGGACGCTATTCGCGCTCAGGCTGTCATGACGTGAACCCATCGTTGCAAAGATTTATCTTTGGCGCCCTCAAGGCTTTCATCCGGCCAGTTCGGGAATCTCGGAGAAGTGGGAATTTCGGACTCGTTGTCGGAGGTAGAAGACAACTCGGGAGTCGGCACCAATTTTCTCGCCGGAACGTGCGGCTCGTAAGGCTATATCAGGGTAAGAACTTTCTGATTATATGTATGACTCTAGTCATCGAAGCGACAGCAATGCTAGAAATTGTCCTTTTTTTCCCTGGGGACTTTCCCTTTTGAGCTCTGTCCAGGAGCTGCAGTGGGTTAGGTCTCCCTGACGAATTGGCTGGGTTCAACAACCTAGAAAGCTCATGATAGCAGCTAAAGCTCCATCTAATATAGGGATGATAGTTGCGTTGCGGCAAATACGGGGTTGATGCAGCACAATAGCAGGCGTTCAAGTGTGAACAAACTTGACTTAAGCACTTCGGCCAGCTTAAAAGAAGGCGCCAAATCCTGCCCGTGACGTGGAGTCGGCGCTTTCGGCAGCTCATTCTACGAATTGACGCAGTTCTATTGGTCGACACGGTTCGGATCATCAAAAACCCTGAGGGAGTGGGTCATTTCCAAATAGGGGCAACTGTTTAGAGCATCCCTATAGTTGGCCTGAAGTCAGGGGGAAAACATCAAGAGACTGTGAGATCATAGGAAGGCAATCAGATTGCTAGCAAAAATGCCTGCAAAGGCCAATAGGTATATTCATTGAGACCACACCTACAGGGCGGCCGTCCAATGTATAGCTTTAACTAAGTACATACATTATCCAGCTGCAAGTCACCGAAAAGAAGGGAGACCGAGAATGGTAGGAGTAAAGTAATGACAAAAGAATAGTAAAAAGGGCACCGTGGAAGAATGGTAAATAGGCTTCAATAAAAAACAGAACGTAACATCTCTCCAAGCCCTAGGGACGTGGCAGGGTGGAAAGGATAGGTGACAAAGCACGAGAAATGAACGCCTGGAAGAGGAAAGCAAAATGGAAAAGGTAAAACGCCGACAATACTTGCTGAGAACATTTCAGATGTCAGACCGTCTCCAAGTTACCGGGGTTGGTGCTAGGTAGCCAGGCGAACATGAAGGGGGATCGCAAACCGCTTGAGCAAATCTGTTTCCGCGTGACATTTAAATGGCGTAGACTTTGCGTATGTGCAATTCGCAAATGCGTGGTAAAGTAGAGTTGTGGAGATATACAGCAAGGATGAAGCAGGTTTTTGCCTTAACGTGGTCGTGCTTTGCGCTGGTCGTGGAGGTACGAAGCAGAAGGGTGAATATGGTTGATTGACGCATTGATCGGGAAGACACATAGCTAGAGATTAGTCTTGCTATTAACTTAGCCCCATCGCTTTGCGTCATCTTTCTCTTTTAAACCGCCCATGCGTTCGATGTCCAAGGACTGGAAACGTTCTGCATCGCTTGACTGGTAGGGCGGGAGCTGGTCATTGTACGGTTCAAGGCCAACACTTCCAGCTTCGCTGATTCTTACCACCACGACTCTGCCAGACTTGCGCTTCCCAGACTCATCTTCTTCTTCGGGAAACGTGATGCGAATCTCAGGTACAGGGCTTGGTGGTGGACTTGACGAGTTCTCTATCAAATTGCGTTTTTCATCGATCACAAACACGGATTCCGTCTTTGCGTAGGGTGGTGCGCTAATAGTTAGGCTACGGTGGTGGGTCGAGCATTGACCATTGTGCACCGGAAGCTCAGGCTGTTGGCGGTTCTGGCGCCTCCGACGTAGAACAAAAAGGGTGCCAATGAGGACAATGCCGAGAAAAACAAGGACCAAAAGAGAGATTAACAGGTTGACCATAGATTCAGATAAGCCCTCGTTGCTTTTGCCATCATCTCTCGCAAAGAGTTGGAATTTCTGCATTATAGCGGTGGGTGGAATCGGGTTGACTCGTTACGGATGGATAGGTTTATATGGTAACGTTGGAATTGTCAATGAAGGGGAAGTAGATTCAAGAATCGAAGGTGTTGCTGTGCCGACAGTCGGTATTTTTGGTTGGAATTCCTGAGACACGGCGAGTCGGAGCTTCAGCGAGTCTCGACAAGAATGAGAACCTCAAATGTGACTTTGCAGTTATTATTGGATTGATTAGAAAGAGGGAATGTATTGGGTCGGTGAGAGATCTGTAGTGATTCGTCTGGTGGTCGGTCGGTTTCTCAAGGGAGGCGAGAAACGGGCTAGGCTGGGTGAGGAAAGAATGGACAGCAAGGTGGACAGTTGAAAGAGCGAAACTGACACCTGCTTCGAATGAAGGAACGTCAAGGGATGGGATGGAGGATGAAACGAAAGGAGGAAGATGACAAGGGAAAGAAAAGAGAGTGAAGGAGGGTTGGGATTTGGGAGAGGGAGAGATGAGGAGAAAGGGAGGAGCCACACCAACACCAACACTAACGGGCCTGAGGCACAGACAGATACAGGGCACACGAAAAGGTGCAAGGGCGCTTAGGCGAAAATGGGTGAAGGGCCAGAACACTCAACACAGCCATTGCTGGAGCCTGGTCCTCCGAGGCGCTGATCTAGGAGGAACTAAAGAACTACTAAGAGAACTAAAGGAACGTGTGATCCACTTGGGCTTTGTTTGTTTGGCTGCTGCCCCTATTATGAACCCACCAGCGTCGGTGTGAACAACAGCAATTTCCAGCCTCAGCCTATCACACCATCAGTGTTCCTGACCCTCCATCATCCCAATTTTTTACCCAACCTCATTCGCCTCCCCCTGGTCATGAACACATCTGGAGTTACTTGCATTAGCTTGTTCGTGATGAGAACTTGAGATGGTCTGCTCTGCAGTCATCACCGCCTTTAAAGAATAATGTAATTCACAAGCGAACTGGCCACACAAGCAAACTGGCCACTCCATCAAACTTTACAGCGCTTACATAACTTGAAGCTATTCCTAACAACCCAAAACACATATTTTATTAAAAACTAATTAGATAGACGTGTAGGACAATAGACTCTAGTATGGCCCTTAATATTATAATTAGAACATGTTGTCTTGGCGCGGTTGAAGTTAAAAATGCGGATCTAACAGGCTCTATAGCTAAGGCATCTGCTTTATCTAAATACCCATTTCTCTGCAGGAATCGATCTCTTCCATCTGAGACTTCAAGGCCTTGATTAGAAGTTATTTAACGCTTAGATTAAGTCTTTTTTTTTTACTATCTACTTATTAGCAAGGTATAGATCATGGTTTTTACGAGCCGCAGTATATAATACTGCAGCGAGAGGTCAGGAAACGTGAGATACTGCGGTAGGAAGGTATGTAACTTATGTCGGTGCGTCATGTGACTTTCCGCAACCTGCTGACGTGATGCATCCGAGGATTCTCACCGGCACGGATTATCTATAATATGTGGGTCGCCCAGGGGTAGAGTAGACGGATGGGGACAGACTAGTCAACTAATCAATCACTCACTTCAACACAACCTAGGTGGTCACGAGGTACGCGGGTGCCTGAGGCGCCCGCAGGCCTCATGGTCAACGCTCCATTGCAGAAAGAGTTTATAGGTAAGGAAGTCTTTTTCAGGATAAGATTAGCTATTTCTATAATATATAAAGGCCTAGAAGAGGCTCCATGAGCATCTAGAGATAGTATCCATTGCACTAAGACCTCTTCCTGACTTTCAGATAGCTTGTGGTTGTTGGTGTGTTGTTCTCTTTGAAACTGGTGACCTTGTAGTCTGTCATAGTGTTTAACAAGGCACATTAAAAACCTCTGCTGCTCAACAAATACTAGGAATTTCACTTTTTTTTTAAAGCGGAAATAACAAGCAGTTTTCTTCCCTCTTGCTGGACAAAATCTGAAGATGATAGACGCTCTTTTGGTGGCATGGTGGTTGGTTGAAGAATTACGTGTATCTAAACGCGTTGACTTTCGATGGGGTGAATTATGTTAGTGTGAGTGAACCAATTCTTTGGCCCTAGGCCCAGATTTCTAGAAGACCTCAGTCCGTTTCAGGAAGAAAATGCCCTGTTACTCTATTTAAAAACTGACAGCGACTCAGTCATTGCCCTTTGTCCCCCTGCAGGTCATAGATCATCGATCATTGGGATGGACGGTGGAATCGTGGATTCTCCTTTCAAGCCAACTGCCACAGTAAACCGCATTGTTAAATTCCGTCAGCAAGCTGCTTCCACTACAATCATCATCAAATGTTACCAGAAACATGTTCATCTCGTCCGTCTCATAGTATCACAAACATGCGAGAAATATTTCGCCCCGTCTTGCCATTTGATAGGCCAGCTCATCACCGGGAGAGACCACACTGTGCCTGGGCACGCAATGCAACTCAAGTTCAAACCCCAACCGATCCGATGTAGAAAGGTTGGATTGCTCGAGTATGTTTATCAGAATTGGATTTGGTGGGTTCTGATAGGTATGTAAACTGTGAGATTCGTCTAAGCGATAATTGGGAATCCGAGAATACATCCAGCATGGTTCTTATCTGTCCATATGAGCCAAAATCTTAAACAATTCGAACACCAATCTGCAGCGCTGCTTTAATAGTGCGGATGTCTACTGTATTTGACTTCTCAACCCCAAGGAGCCCAAACGTATCCCCCCATCAGTCACCAGTCGGGTTTTGCGACGGCGTCAGCGCTAGACACAATGTCAGCACCAGCCTTGAGCTTCGGTTGTGGATATGGTATGGCGGGAGAAACTTCCAAATAGGATGATATTACTGAGCTATCAGTCCACATAACAAGAGCACCTCTGTGCTTCGACTATTCCAGTGCCGTAAAAGAAAGCGAAACTGGGAGCTCTATGGCGCACTTCTGTCACTAATTCCTGCGGAAGTCTTCAGGCGAAGTCTCCGAATCCGTACGGGGGGTTTGTCTCACAATTTCGGCCCCTTCTTCTCAAGTGCATTGAATACTTCCGCATTGCCCTCAGTCGACCGTGTAGCTGTAGCTGTGGCTATGGACTCTGGCAGGTGAGAGACGTTCCGGAACGTGTTTCCGTATCGACCATCTCATCGCGGAGCGCCAAATCCGACACCCACTCGCTCGATGTCATTAGAGGCCTACTCGACAACAGTTAGTCCTCGCCCAGCACAGAGTCCTCGGTATTGTCTAGGAACAGATCGCCGAAGCAGCCATTTCCAACGCCCTTACTCGTCCAGTCGCCCAGGTAGATTCTCCTCGTCATCTGTAGACAGGGGTGTCCGCGCGGGCGAACTTCCGGAAGTCTTTATCATAGACTAGCTTGAATCCAATTTCTCCGACCAATATCGCATTTTCCGGTGCAGTCACTGTCCTACTCACTTCGTGAACACTCAATCATCATGTCGTCATGATTTAGTAGAGAGAGTTTCAGTCCAGCGCTGACGACCCTTGGCTTTCGTGGTCACAAGAGTCATGAAACCATGTACCGGGCGAGGCAGCAGGGTGAAGGGATGTACTTCCGGCTTTAGCGTAGTTCATCATCATGATCCTAAACTAGACGAATTAATTCGAAGAAGAAGAAGAGAGAGAGAAAAAAAAAGAAAGGAAGAGAAGAGAAAAAAAGAGGAAATAAAAAGATTTTGTCAAAAAGTAATCCGTTATATATACCCTGCCAGGCGCCCTCCCTCGCAGTGGTAGACAGTTCTAGTGCATTCCAACCCCTCCAAGGCTCCAGCATGAGGCGGAAAAGAAAGCCGGTCTAGTAGGAGGATATTCAGGCCTTGAAACCTTCTCTATCAATAGGCCCACGGGCACCACGAGGGGGGCACTCAGGGCAGCCAGGGCTAGACCCGATAGCGAAGGTTCTTGGAAAGAGATTTGGTAATTTTGCCGCTACAAGCTTACAAACTGGAGCCTAGGTATGTACCTGTTCGTGGATTATTGAATCACACACTCACTGCAGTGGAGGTTGCCGCCGAATCTGGCATTGCCCGGGGGATGGTTCCGATAGGCAATAGTATACATACTAGTAGTGTGCGCACATATACGTATCTCACTCCTCGCGGTTGGTTTCAAACCAATTGGCCTCTAAGTTGCGAAGAGAGGGAATTTGAAGTCCGTTCAAAGGATCTACAACCCCCATCCAAAGACCTGTCCGAAAATGGTGGGGTAACCAGCGAAAGTCAGAAGGGAGTACCTTAGTGACATGCTCCTGTCATCTCCAATCCGGAAGCTTGGTACGAAGTATGTCATTGTCATGACACCAAGCCGATTCGCCTGGTGATTGGATCGATATGATTGTACAAACAAATTTTGGCTTCTGAATATCGAAGCATTCCCACCGACCTCAATGGGTATGGATTATCGATTAGTGAGGCAAGGCAAGGCCGAAGGGGTGGATGGCTGGTTGGGAATAATTTCCGAGTAACATAGTCCAATGGCTCTGTATCTCTCATTCCTGGGCTCGAGGTTTTCTATGGGTATGCTCGTGTTGCCATTGTCCGTGGGAAGCAATTACAACATCCAGAGGAATGGCAGGTATTGGAAGTAACCCCTGTACTTGTGGGTGTGCTCAATCTCGGGACGAGGGAAACGAAAAATCTCAGGAAATGAGATTCCGACGAAGAGGCCACCTCGTCATGACAACTGCTGAGGGCAAGGACCCTTGATATCCGGGTGAACGAAGTAGGAACCAATGTAATTACGAGGATGTAAGGGATGGCTACTAGTAGTAGTAGCATATAATGTTATCTTAAACGCCAGTTTAGCTTTGATAATCAAGAACTGACCTCGTTGATCAAATGGCATGCAGAGCGTCCTTAGGGCTATACTAGGCAGTGCAGTCGAAGTCTGCTGTGTGGAGGTCGGTAGATACGAAGCTCAATATTGATACGGCCAGAGTTTATTTCCCTCGTCGTCAGCAATCGGCCCACGGGGTAATTCACTACCGAGGGAAACAAGTTGCCAATTATTGGAGTCTCGTTTGGCAGTAGTTGCACTCAAGAGGTTGGGCTAAATTAGTGGATCCAGTTGGCCGGGCTGAGAGCGAGCCGCTGAGTTGCTGCTTGCTTGGCCTGATCTCGAAGCTAGCACAGAACTGGTAAATGATACTGAAGGGTCCTATCCATGGGCACAAGGCGGAGGTCATCCCCGCCATATAGACCTAAACCAGCTAGAACATGGAAGGTCGCGATAATGGCTTTGCACTATGCAATAATTGTCGTCGTAAAGTTGTGACGTTCTCTGGCTCAGGAGACGAGACGAGTCCCTACCACCAGAACCATGGCGTGCAAAGATGACGCAAGCAAGAGGCATCGTCGGGCTGACAGACGAGTCATCGGAAGAGGAAACCCAGGGATCAAGAACATCTATTGCGACTAGATGCTCTCAGAGCACTCGTGATTCATCCACGAACCAGAACTCAGAACTAGAAGTGACAGCAGCGACGGGGGAAATCGGCGGGTCCCAGAATCGACTTGGCTGGATCTGAGGACGGAGATGGCAGAGTGGTACCTGCCAGAGCTTAGGCCTTAGCCTCAGATTTCCAGCCCGCAGCTTCTTTTTTCCAGCTGGTCGTCGACAGCTTATCTATCGCCTGTTCTCTTGATCTTCCAGTTTCATCATATCCATCACCTTTCTTCCAGCTGTCAAAGGATCTTCCGTATTTTCTTTTTCTTCCATTTACATATTAATTCTTTTTGACTCCGATCTCTACTTTGTCACTTTCCTTCCCTTCCCTTCGCTCCTTCAATCTCTACCGCCTCGGGCTCTTTTTTTATCGCTGCTTCTGTGCTACCTTCCCACCTCCACCACGATTTCGACCTTGCCTCGCACGCCCTGCCTGAATCCTCGCTCCCACCTCCATTTGCCTCTTAGCCTATATATTCTTACACAGCTCTCGGCTCGCCGACCAGTCCCCTCCTACCTTCCTCCCAAAGTTGTGCAGCTCGGACGACGGACACCTGCGATAAAGATCGATCCATCAACCCCAACCAGCCGTTCTGGGGTGTCATGCTTGCTTTCGCCTGTGTCACAGCTGCTTGACGTTAATGCTGTACTTTGTTTCTTGTCCGCATTCCCACTCTTCGGCGCTCCACTAATCACGTCGGATCGCTTCTCGATTTGCGCAACAGGCACATTCTCTTTCCATACCAGGTGCAATTTCACTTAACCCTTTCCCCCTCCCCCCTTGCCGCTACAACCCACTCAAGCTTTAAACGCTTGTCGATTAAACAGACCCGCATCTTTTTTCCCCTCCGCTACTCTTTTCCCTGTCATCATATGACGGCGTCCTGCGAAATTCGAGCTTGCTGAGCATGCACGGAGCGTGGTAAAGTCACGGTCTTCTTTCGACAACAAAATCGGTCCACGGCTACTTGCTGGGTCTTAGACTTGCAAACAAAAAGGGAGAGATTAACGCCGCCTTGCGTTTTCTCGCGTTTATACTTCTCTGTTTGACATTTTTCACTTCTTTTCTCGCCTGCCACTCTTCCTCCCTTTCGTCACCCCTTCAGTCCCCATCGGACGCTACTTGGCATTGCCTTGAATCAAAACATAATCTGTTCATCGGACCTTTTCCCCCTATACATCTACCCCTTCGCTTGGGGACCCGTTCCTTGGTGAGTTTTCCTCTTTACCACGCCGATGATAGACTCGTGCTTGACTGACCCTCGTGCCGCCCGCCATACGTTTAGGGATCTCGTGCCTTTACACCACATATAAAACTTTCGATTTTCAAGAAAGGGCTTGTCTCCTTCATACGGAACAAATATACAAAGAAGAAACTATACATGCCGATTTGTCGACGGGCCTCTTAATAAACGAATATATAAGTGGTAATACTTTGATGAACAAAATGACTGTTACCGCAGGACATCCAAGAAGAGTGAGTTGCTGCCTCGAAGGGAAAAAAAAAGCCACTGATTATTCAGTCAACTGACCGTCCCATAGGCTCAATCGAACGGAGGTGCCAATATGCAGCCTCCCGGCCTCTCTGAGCGAACACGAGGGACTCACGGGAGCATCGGCAGCGGTTTGAGTGGCAATCCGAGCTGGAGTGTGAGCGGCATCTGGAAGAATAATCTGGATGGTATGTAGCCCGATACCATGTACGGTGTGCGATATGTCTGCTAACATGAATTGCTCTCTCTAGGCCACACTGCCCGCCCTGCGCTGGACGGAATATCGGGGTCGAGCTCTCTATTAGCCTCCTCTGAGTCTGATGGTTGGAATGCGCATCGAAATGTTCCTTGGCCGTCAAGAGCACAGAGCAATGGCATGACCACATCTCCTGTCCAAAGCCGCTCTACTGATCGGAGCGCTGCCGCCCTCTCTGATGGCAACGACGCGTCTGGTTACTTTACACAGCCCATATCGTCCGGTAGCACGGGGCAAATGACTTATCTAGACTCGGGATCAGAACGGACCTCTCCTGCTGGAGAAGCGAATTCCATGGGAAACCGCGCTGTCTACAGGAATGGGGACAGGATAAACGCTGGTTTCGCTGGGACCCCTGTCACGGCAGGTTACCAGACACAATCAGGGTTCGCAAGTCCCCTGGATAGCGCACGGTCCGAACAGATGGGGTCAATAAGTATCCCCCCTGTGTCTCAGGCACTATCGGATACTATGGACCAGCGGAATAATCGTAATGGCTATGCTCATTCCTCTCATAACTCGGCTTCCTTTGCTCCCCAGAGACCTGCCCATTCTACGTTTCCCTCATTTCATTCAGAAAGCCAGTTTAGTGGTCGTTATGGCAACGACTCTGCGGAGTTGACAGCAAACATTGAGAGAATGCAATTGAATGAGACACATAATGCGACAAGCCGTCCCCCATATGCATCTCATGCATCGCTAGATACCTCGATGAACCGGATGAGGTATCAGAAAAGCGCCGAAGATGGCTACCAAGCCTTGCAAAGCTACGGAAACGATGTCCTCACGCAGAACCATGCGCTTGCGTACCAAACAGGGCGCTCGCCACATCTCAGAGAGCGAGATATTGTTTCACCCGCTGAGTATTCGCTGGACGGCTCTTACTATAGTGCCCGTCCTAATGGCTCTAGCTCCGGCCGCCGTTATCGGAATGGCTTTGCAAATAATTCCCCCGACAATCAGATTGCGGCACTACAGGGTAGACTGGGAGACAATCGGCCCGTGGACCCCGCCTACCAAGTGCCTCATATTCTCGCACGTCAGCAGCAGATTTCTTCCGCATATGACTACGGTTATCAACCTGCAACCGGTCTAGCAGGCTATTACCCTGTTGCGCAGCTTAACGCTGTAGCTCTTGCTAATCGCCCACGTCCACGTGAGCACGTGCCTCCTCAGGAGACGACATTTGGTCCTGTTCTGTCAGAATTCAGAATTAACGGTAAAAACAAGAAGTTTGAGCTCAAGGTATAACCCCCATATGCCCTTTTACTCCGCTGATAACTAACGAAACCAGGACATATTTGGCCACATTGTAGAATTCAGCGGTGACCAGTATGGCTCTCGATTCCTTCAGCAAAAGTTGGAGACAGCCAATAGCGATGAAAAAGCGCAGGTGTTCCGAGAAATTATAGCCGATAGTCTGCCACTGGCGAAGGATATCTTTGGGAATTATGTCGTCCAGAAAATGTTCGAACATGGCAATCAGGCACAGAAGAAAGCTCTGGCCAATCAAATGAAGGGGCAGGTGCATGATCTGTCCATGGGAGCGTATGGGTGCCGTGTGGTCCAAAAGGTATTCACCCCTTTACCCCAGCATGTAGCTTAATCTGACGGTGCATAGGCCTTGGAACATGTTCTCACGGACCAGCAAATTTCTTTGGTCAAAGAGCTCGAGCCACGCGTTATCGAGTGTGTTGAGAACAACAACGGGAACCACGTGATCCAGAAGGCGATTGAGAAAGTCCCCTCTCAGTATACGAAGTTTGTGGTACGCGCGTTTAAGGGCCAGGTGGAAAAGCAAGCAAAGCATTCTTACGGGTGTCGCGTCATACAGCGGATGCTTGAGCACTGCGAAGAAGATGACCGCCGATACATACTCGCCGAGCTCCATGCTTGTGCACCCAGGCTCGTTGAGGATCAGTACGGCAACTACGTGATTCAGCACGTCATCCAGCACGGTGAGGAAGCCGACAGGTCTGCCATGATCGAGGTGGTCAAGCACAAACTTCTCTGGCATTCGAAGCACAAATTCGCAAGCAACGTTGTAGAAAAGAGCATTGACTTCGGGAATGAAGCCCAACGTCGAGAAATCATCGCGAGGTTAGCAACCGAGGCGGAGGGTGGTGATTCCCACCTTGTTGGGTTGATGGTGGACCAGTACGGAAACTATGTGTTTCGTAAGTTACACCACCTAACTTCTAGGAATCGTGTTCCCTAACAGCTCTACAGAGAAGATCCTTGGCCATCTGAAGGGAGAGGAACGGGCCGCGCTCGTGGAGCGCATCAAGCCTCTGCTACCGCATTTGAAAAAATCCAACAATAATTGTGGCAAGCAAATCGCGGCCATTGAAAAGCTCATTGGAGACTCAAGTCCGCTCCCAAATCCGGCTATTCCTGCTTCCAACCATGCATCCACCACACCCCCCAATTCTCACAAATCTTCCCCGCAGCCACTAAAGCGCGCGGTGGAGGATCGCTTCATGACAACGCCGCCCACACCACCGCCGACAGACAACCAAAGTAATGGCGAAAACACCGCCTCTCTGTCCGGCTCTGCATCAGCTGAGGTCACCCCTACCATGCAATAAGCGCGGGCGTTCTCTTCTTCTAACATATTTTTATCCTACTCACTACTTAACTTCGTTGTTACCAGATTGCGTTACCCATTTTTAATGTGCCCACATACATAAAGGGGTGTTCTCTTTATATTTTCGACTTTTTATTCCTCACGGCTTGGTGGCGCAGAGCCTGAATACATGGGCATAGCCGGAGTACAGATTGCGATTTGTCTTTTTCTGTTCAAGTATACCTGCTCAACTCGTTTACAGGTTTTAATTTGTGGATGAATTTTTTTTTTTTTTTTTTTTTAACTTTTCTTGTTCATTGATTGATATCCCGGAGACTGAGGATACGTCCTTGCAACTGTCAATGGTTGTGCTTTCTTCTGTCCAAATATGGAGGGTCGGCGTCTGGGATGGGAAATATTGCACTTGACATGAATGAGCTCGCAGGCTGAACATAGGGAACGATCAACAGATAACGACAATCAGCTGGGTCAAAAGTGATTAATTTCTTTAGTTTAGCGGGGTATGGTGTTTTTGCTTGGTGGTGTAGGTAGTTTAGGCTGTCTAGATACTTGATGGTGTCATTAGGTATTAATACACTATATTGCACCTGCTGTGTTCTTGAAACTATAAAGGTCGAGTGTAGAGTAATAGGCATGGAGGAGTAGTAGGGAGAAGAAGTATATATCAACTGCATACTCCGTGGTATTGGAGTCCATTTGATATCACGTGACATTCTGCCTCTGACCCGCAGGACTTCACCTCGCAGTTGAAGGCTTATACAACTACAACTACAACCAATCCTCCACTCACGAGCTGCATTCTTCATATCCCATCTCACTACCGATTTACGCTACTAAACCATAACCGACCAACCAGCCAAGCCCACACAGAATCTTCGATACCTCTACGTACCTACAACCCCTCACGACTCACCCGCTTAAAACCCAACCAAACAAGGGCGCAAAAGGAAAAGACAAATTAAAAATTAAAAACCCAATGTCCTCAAACGTCGGCCTCACCACCCCCCGCGGCAGCGGAACATCAGGATACGTCCAAAAAAACCATGCCTTCCTGCGTCCCCGAAACTTCGGCTCAGGAGCCCCATACCCACCACCATCGTTCTCAGGCGGCGAGCCAGGCTCGGGATTCAAGCAGCGCCAACCTGACAAAGCAATCCTGGAGCATGAAATGAAGCGGGAGATTGAGGTGAAGGTTCTCGAGGAGCGGGAGCGCTTGGAGGATGCGAATGAGCGGATTGAGGAGGGGGAGGGTGGCGAGGGTGATGGGGAGAAGATGTTGAGTGAGGAGGAGATTGAGGAGCGGTGTGAGGAGTTGAGAAAAAAATTGGTGAGGGAGATGGAGGAGGGGAGGGGGAGTGGGAGGGGTGAGAGGGATGGGAAGGGGAGGAGGGATGGGAAGAGGGGGTTTAAGGCTTATCAGGTTCATGAGCTTGCGGAGGCGAAGATTGCGGAGAGTGAGCGGTTGAGGAGGGCTTTGGGGATTAGGGAGGAGCGGGGTGGCTCTGGTGGTGCAGGTGAGAGGGTGAGTGCTAGGGGGGAGGTTGAGAAGAGGAGGGAGAAGGAGAAGGAGAAGGAGAGGGAGTGGGAGAGAGTATAGATGAGGTTTCTTATACCTACTATACTACTCTTCTAAAATGATAAGTTTTCATGCTTGGCGTTGGGGTGTTCTGGTATGGGTAAGGTAGGAAATGGGTCTTGAGTTGGTTGTCTGCACAAAATTCATGCATTGCCATACTTCTTACTATATACCGGGTATTATTCTATGTAGTAAACTTTTCAATAATCCAACCCTGCTTTGGATCTTTCTTTTGGATCACTTTCTTTGCCGGTAACGGCCACCCTGTGGTCCCGGTCTCGCCTACCAACGCCGGAATTACAAAGCAGGCACGGCGCTCAGGCACGCCAGCCAGCTGCTCTATCTTCCCAATTGGCTTCCCGTACTCGATAAGCGGCGTGCCGTGAGCTAACGCCGAAAGTTGCAGCCCACTAGGCGTGACAAGCGGGAACATCCTGATCTTAGGAACATCTCCCGCCACGAGCGAGGGCACTGCCTGCTGGAGATGAGAGAATATGATGTACTGAGGCATTTCCTTTGGCGAGAGCTTAGCAATCATAGACATCGGATGAACGAAGACGGCCTTTTCGTGGAGCTCCTTCGCGGGTCCCTCGCGCGACCTGAAGAGTGTGAGGTAGGGCACGTCGATTGCGTGCCTTGGCGTGCGTTGCATCTCTGGAGGGACGGGGGCGAGGTCCGCGCGGATGGCCACGTTGTCGATGAACCCCGCTGTTACGATTTGTTTGAGCGCCTTTATTTGTTTCTCTGTTGGCTCTGGTAATCGCGGTTGATATGCCCCGAGGAGGCCGGGGTTGTTGGTTCGTACGATATCGGTTAATTGACGTCTCAGTTGTGTAGCCTCTTTGAGTGCCTTGGCGCGTAGGAACATCTTTTCACAGAAGTCGTCGCCATCTGAAGCGTACCCGTAGGCGCAGATCGAAGAGAGGTATTTGAGTGCGTCAGAAGTGTCGTCGTGCTTGCTAAAGAGACGGTGTGCTCGCGCGTAGTCTTTGTGACGCTTTTCCCGGGCGGTATCCTCGAGACGGTCTGAGTTTCTATAAACCCTATCGTCTTCAGTTGACTCCTTGGCTGGGGCGGCTGGGGCAGGGTCGATCTGGTTCTCCGGGACGAATAGGTCTCCCACGGCCAGAGCAGCGACAAGCGCAATGACATAGGGCATACAACCGTGCTGGTGGCCGACATATACCATCTTACCGAATCTAGGCGAGAGAGGGTACGTAGACAGGCTGTTTCCTATCGGTGTGATCTTGCCATCAGCTGAAAGAGCACCCAGGTTCTTCAGGAGCTTCTCAGCTTTTGCTATGCCCTGACGACTGGGAGGTGTAGGGAAGGGGAAGTTGATGACGTTGTGAAGTCCCATGCTCTTCATCTGGAGAACGACGCCTTCAATGGGCGTCCGCATGATCTCAGGGTCCGTGTATTCGGCAAACTCGCCTTCGTATATGGCGGACGAGTACATTCGGTAGCAGTGACCGGGGCCTGTTCTACCAGCACGTCCAGCTCGCTGGTTTGCGCTGGCTTTGCTGATCCAATCGATTTGAAACTTCTGCACACCTGTCTCTAGATCGTATTGTTTTTCCTTTGCTCGGCCGCAATCAAAAACATACCGAATACCTGGGATGGTAAGACTGGTTTCAGCCACGTTGGTTGCGAGAACGATTAACCGCGAGCCTTCAGGAGGTGGATCGAAAACTCGAAGTTGCTCTTTGGTGGGAAGTTGCGAGTACAATGGTAATACGTGGACTTTCGTAGATGAATCCATCGCTTCCTCGCCCTCTCCTATATCGAATTCTTCATCTTCTTCAGGGTCATCAAGGCCCGTAATCTCTAGGTCGCTGTCGTCGTCCTCATAATCAGCAATGTTGGAGATATCAGCTTCGCCTATTTCTAGGTCCTCTGCCTCTAATGGTGCGTCCTTTGCGGATATCTGAACCTTGGCTTGAGTCATCTCTCCCCGCTGTGTCGGTTTGAAAACCTGCTTCAAACGCTTGGAAAGATCTTTGATCTCGTTTTGACCAGTCAAAAACACAAGTATGGCTCCTGGAGGAAGCTTGCGATGGCCTCTAGAAACCTTTCTAAAGGCCTCTTCGACATAATCGCGATGTGTCCGCCGAGAAAAGTGAATGTTGACAGGGTATTGGCGACCCTCTGCCTGGACCAAAGGTGGTGGACCTTGGCGGAAGAGGCTCGGGTTTTGCGTAAAGTCGGAAATGCGCAAAGTTGCAGACATGATAACAAGTTTCAGAGGCTTGACTGAAGAATCCTCTTCGCCCATGGTCTTGCGCAGGTCAACGATGCGGCTAACCATACCAATAAGGATGTCCGTGTTGACGCTACGCTCGTGGGCTTCGTCAATCACGATGACAGAGTATTTGCTAAGAGAAAAGTCTTCGGCAATTTCTCGAATAAGAATACCGTCGGTCATGAACTTCACCGCGGTCTTGCTAGTAGCGGTGCTCTCAAATCGGATTTGGTAGGATACTTGGGACGAAAACTGGCCCAACTCATCGCCCACACGTTTCGCCATACTTACTGCGGCAACTCGACGGGGCTGAGTGACTCCAATCATACCAGGGTTTTCACTTTCAATATTTCCGTAGCCGGATTCAAACAGGAATTGTGGGAGTTGTGTTGTTTTACCACTTCCAGTCGCTCCCCATATCACGATAGCTGAGTTGTTATGGATGGCCTCCATAATCTTCTGTTCTTCTCCGACGACGGGTAGCTTGAGACGGCCCTCTTGCACATCCTCGGGACGATCAACCTGGACACTGAAGGCTTTCCGATAAGGATTTCCTTTGGTGACTTGGAGTTCCAGGGGTAGCGGTTCCTCTTCCGCGGCATGGTCCCTGACTGGTAACATAGACTCGGGTATGACTTGTTGCGGCTCTAAGGTTATGGGGGTAGATGCAGGCTTGAAGCCCATAACATCATTGATCTGTTGTCTCGCCCATGACTTGAAAGCCGATTGTCGGGGCTTGATGCGTTCGCCAGTATTACTTTCGTCCTCGTCCTCGTCCTCGTCTTCATCATCTTCATCCTCACCCTCATCGTCCTCATCGTCCTCATCATCCTCCTCGTCTCCGTCGTTATCGTCACTTTCTTGACTCGCTGGATCGTCCGATTCATCCTCACTTTCTGGTTCATTAACAGGCCCAACCTTGTCACCCTTCGTCTCGTCGTCCGAATCGAATCCTTCCCATGCTACCTCATTTAACGTAGCTTTCGGCGTGGGTTTTGCCGCGCGTTTTCGCTTTTTGAGAATTGGAAAGCCGTCCGGACCGAGTTCAAGAGGGCGTTTTAATCCAATGCCATTCATCACACTTGACGCCATTTGTTCACCAGATCCCGCTGTTTTCCCAATAGGGTCCGCTTTTGTCCGGGGTATTTCATCGTCCGACCCTTCACTAGACCATCCCGGCTCATTGCGTTCATCGGCGGCGTCTTCTGTGTATCTCGGGTTTTCGCCATCATCCTCTCTCTTCCGCTTCCCAAGCTCTTTCAGTTTCCCGAGCTCTCTCGAACTCTGAAGACCAGAAACTTCGACTCTCGACTGTGCGAGTTTCTTGAGTAGCGCAGTGTTCTCTTCTTTCTTGAGTTTATTATCCTAAACACAGTCAGAATCGGGGTCGAAGCATTCGGGGAGTAAAACACACAATGTATTTGTCTAAGCGCTTCTGCTTCTTAGAAGATATCTTCGCATGTTGTGCCTTCAATTCACCTCGGAGTTTCTCCCTCCTGGCTTCTTTCTCGTTTTTGGAGAGAGGCACTATCTCCGCCGCATTGGTATCGGTCGCAGTATTCGCAACCTGCTGCCGATGCTTCTGCTTTCTTGGGCGGGGGACAAACTTCGGCATAGCGACACTGTATCACTCCTCAGAGACAAAGAGCAACCGAGAACTGCTGAGTCGAAGTCGTCAAGTTGTTAGTGATATAGAGTGGAATCCAGAAAATTTCAGGCGGCGGTGAGATTCTGCCATGAAGCGGTACTGATAGTCTCACCGCCTTACTCCTCACCTCCAGTATAACTGCATTTGCTTGTTTTCTATCTCCAATCACAAAAGTGCTTGTTTTATATACGTTCTCTCGCTAACTTCTACATATTCGATTGCCATAATGGCGGATACTCTCGGCCTCAACCTAGACCTTCCATTCCCCGCAACTACTAAGCGAGTATCCGGAGATATCAAGGGAATCCAGACAGATGTCATGTCCATCGAATTCAGCGACAAAATCATGATCACAATATCACAAAAAGGCCGACTTGGGCATTGGGTTCGTAGCCCAGTTACAGATATTTGAACTGCGCTAACCGCTTCCAGCTTCATGTTCCGTTACAAAACAAAAATCCAGGCACAGAAGGCCTTCATAGAATCCCTGATTCTGCGGATGAAGGTCTTCTTCCATTGAGTGACTTGACAGCGACGTCGATTCTCGGAGGGCGTGTTCCTGGTCATGAAATTGTTGGTCAGCTATTTGCTCGTCAGATAGCGACTGCCATCGTCACCAAGACACCGCATGAAAACCGTCTACTTGTTCTTGGGCTAGGGCTAGAAACGGCCGAAGCTGACCGAGACACTTTCTTCGCCGTCATAGACCTTGTTCTTCAATGTCTCTAAGATAATCAAATTATGGCAGGGAGGTCAAACTTACAAATCCAGATGCTGAAACCCTCCCCCTGTATCTTCTTTTTTCTCTGCCCTTCGAACTTCAGATTGGGGAGCTTGAGACCGTGAATCAGCTTCGAGAGGCGGTCCCGCTCGTCTTCAGTAAATCCCCTGAGATTCAGCTTTCCGAGAAATTTGAATGCTCCGCTGAACAGAGCCTTTACCAAGAGTGCCTCATCAAAGCCTTCTATCTTCCAGTTCTCGTCGACGACGATTGTCAGGGTATAGACGTGAATAGGTATGTCCTTTGACAAAGCCGCGATAAATTCGACAAAGGACTGGCGACGCTGTAACGCTGTTTTCATGTTGGTTGATCCTAGCAACAACATAACTGATCCAAGCGGGCGGTGCCATTCAATCTTGTGACCACGACATGGGTATTTGATCCACTTGTGCTGCCTGTTGCCGCAGCACGGTAAAGGCTTGGGAAAGTGTGTAAGGAGGTTGGCGGAATATACGCCAAAGGTTCGAAGAAATAGCTGGCGGTAGCTCAGAGAATGGTACAGAGCTATTGAAGCCTCGTGGTAGATGGTATGCGAAACCCTGAGAATGGCTAGGTTTGCGACCCCGTTGTGTTTTAGCCTTCCGATCTCCAGCGCGCTGCCATCATGCTTGAACAACTCTCCATAGATTCGGAATCTGACGCTGAGTGGGAGGTGATAAAGATAACAACGCATGCGCCGGTCTCCCTCCTTGAGAGCGCCTCTCACGGACTTAAGGCCCTCTGTGACGATTGTATCATGATAACGGGGCTGCTCGCTACGGTCTTCGAATTGACAGATGTATTCGCCCGAATCATCGTAAATTGGCTTGAAGAAACGCATGTCCAATCTATATCGTGCGAACTATCAGCAAAACACCGTATCGCGCTGGGGAACGCACGCAACTTACCGGGGGTTACCTGGCTTCAGACGGTTATAAGGCTTTACCGTGCCAGGCTTCGCTTTTACAAGCTCACGATTCATTCTGTCGACACACAACACAAATATCTGAGGATGGGAATTTGGTTCTAATTTTTGATTAAGTTGCAATTAGACAAGTTAGGGATTATGAAGGAAAAAAAGTTATTGGGAAACAGGAGCAGTGGTTGTGTTCTGCGCTCAGAATCACATATGTACTAAGTACAGGATCAAAGAGAGGCTTGTGTTTGTCTTCAACTCTTTCACCACAAACAATGGGCAATGCTAGCCATGTATCAGGTTTTAAATTAGAATTTAGAGAAGCCTTTGTCTTTACTAGGAAAGTGAATGTTTGTTTCTGACATGAGCTGGTGAGCACACTATCCAAGCCCATGCTTCATAATGCTACTTCAAGTTATCATAAGGTATCCTTCAGCAATGCTAGAACAAATAATTATCATTTTATTCACCCTAGTGGTATCTAATATTCACACTTTAACCCTTGTCTCTGAATAGACAGGCCTGATTTATTACTTGTTCACTTGCCCTTCTCCTTGTGAGATAGACCCAGTCACGTGTATGCGGCGAGTGCTGTACTCCATAGGGGTGGTCCATCTCTTCACCTGTGTCTTACATCCAACTCATCGATATCTTGTTTATTCAGGGAATTCTCTACATCGGACTTGTTTTGCCACTAGAACTGTTTATATTCCCTTCTAGGCCGATGGGAATCATCCCATCCGCGCTCGAGTCGCGTTTTACGCGCTTAAATTGATGTTTACTGCAGTACGAAAAAACATACAACAACAATTTACAAAACCCAGGATCTCCCTCCTACTATCTAAATATAGCAGTCTATTATTACCTCCTCACTTCACTGTCTACACACATTCGAACTTCCTAGTGAAGATGGACTCTGATGACGAAACCCTCAGAGCAGCGATTGCTGCTTCCTTGGAGGATGCCCAGTCTCCCGCTAGGAAAGCCAACAACAATCAAGACAAGCCAGTGGTTGATTTAACTGGAGACACCGATGACGAGGTGATACCAGTCTGCCCAAAGTCCAAATCAGTCATTAGCTCAGAAGCAAGCCGTGACGCGAGCGTCATTAGTGATGCAGAGGATGAAAATCTGAAAAGGGCCATTGCATTATCTTTGCAAGAACCTAGCGGACAGGAGTTCTCGTTGAAGCCAGAGCCCACGTCTGTCCCTTTGTCAGAACAGACTCAGGCGAAGGATCAAGCTGAACCTGGAACTAGTGGGGGGAGCTTCCTTGGTCTGGATCGCAAGAAAATGGAGGAGGAGCGCCTTGCGCGTCTTGCGAAGAGGAAGGCTGAGTCTCCTGTCGCTGATCAACGTGAGCTGAAACAACCACGGACTGAACCTCAACCAAAAGTCAGCAGTGCGGCTAAACCAATGGCGTCGTCAACTGTGCCGTCAACTGCACCGTCTGTTCAATTTCCTTCGGGTACGGTTAAGAAGACGTTTGCGTTTGGTCACCACAGATCAGATGACGATATAAAAATTGAGGAGGTCTTGCAAAGCTCAGACCTTGAGTTGGGGGTTTTAAGCTCGTTTATGTGGGACATGGACTGGCTTTTCGACAGGGTTGACCTAACAAAGAGCCGATTATTACTAGTTATGCAGGCAAAGGATGATGCTACAGTAAGTTGTTGTCGGATTCAATGATAGGCGTCTATACCATATCCATACTAATATGACCCAAAAGAAACGGCAATATGAATCAGAAACAGCGAGCATGAAAAGCCTACGTCTATGCTTCCCATCAATGGACGGCCAAGTTAATTGCATGCATTCCAAACTCATGCTCCTCTTCCATCCGGGATATCTCCGAATCGCGGTGCCAACTGCGAATCTCACTCCGTATGACTGGGGAGAAGCTGGAGGTGTTATGGAGAATGTACACAACCATACGCCCATTATTCTGTAGCAGGCTAACATCATCTAGAGTGTCTTTCTCATTGATCTACCCAAAAAAGATCCCTCGACGAGTCGATCAAAACCGAATTTCTACAACGACCTCGTCTACTTTCTCAAGGCTAGTACCTTGCACGAGAATATCATTGCGAAACTTGAGAACTTTGACTTCAACAAAACAGCGCAGTTTGCATTCGTACACACCATGTATGTCTCACGCAGAAGTTGCCGATTAAGTACTGACTACTGCCAGCGGTGGCTCACATTCGGGAAATTCATGGAGACAGACCGGATACTGCGGGTTAGGTCGTTCAATAGACTCTCTCGGATTGGGAGTTAACACGCCGATGAACCTTGATTTCGTGGTACGCACAGATACCACCAATCCCTTACACCTAACACACAAACATACTAACAACGCTAGACATCCTCCCTCGGCTCCTTAACCCCAGACTTTATGAAATGCATATATCTCGCCGCGCAAGGTGAGCACACACCCACTCACATACCCATCCAACCCCAGCTCACACAAAGGTACTCTACACAGGAGACAGCGGCCTGACCGAACTAGCCCTCCGAACGGCAAAATCCCTCCCTATAAAATCACCCTCTGACCCGCGCCGCCTCATCCACGCATCCACAGCTGATGAATGGAAAGACAGAATCCGCGTTTACTTCCCATCTTACGAAACAGTCGTCCGTTCCAGAGGCGGTCCCGATGCCGCGGGGACAATATGTTTCCAATCGAAGTGGTTCGAGAACGGCAAGTTTCCGAGAAATGTGCTGCGGGATTGCGTTAGTGTAAGGGAGGGGTTGGTGATGCATAACAAGGTATTTTCCCTATCCTCTATCCCCTATGATATTATATAAAAAATTAAAAAAAAAATTAAAAAAAAAAAAAAACTATACCGCTAGGTATGGAAATGCTAATCAGTGAATTTTTATTTATCAAGATCCTCTACGTCCAACCAGACGAACCGATCTCCGTCCCCGCCTCGGACGATTCTCAGTGTATTGGTTGGGCATACGTTGGGAGTGCGAATCTCTCTGAAAGTGCCTGGTGCGTTTTCTTTCCCTCTCTTCCTTCCTTTCAAAGTGTACAACTAACCAAGCATATAATTTCCCAACACAGGGGCCGCCTCGTTCACGACCGCACAACAAAACAACCAAAACTCAACTGTCGAAACTGGGAGTGCGGCGTCGTGATCCCAGTACTTAAAGAGGGGAAGAGCGAAGACCCAGCCTTATTAGTCTCAGACTCAACAACCGAAAGCGAAACCGAGGACGAAACTGAACCCCAAAAAGGAAAGGGTGTGAGAAGGGGTAATAACGGTAGCGGTGACGGTAAAGGTGAGCGTAAAGAAGAGAATGGAGGTCTTCTAAATATCTTCCGAGGGACGGTTCCTGTGCCGATGCGTTTACCGGGACAGAGGTATGGGGATTTTGGGAAGAAGCCGTGGTATTTTATGGGTTAGTCTACTAGTAAGTATCAAGTAGTACCTACTTACTAAGTAAGTAAGTAGGTCCAGTAGGAGTATTGCATTTCAGGAAGGAAGGAACAGGCATCGAGTATACTTAAGTAATCTCTGACAACCGAAGTAGTTAACTAGTTAATTGAATTAAGGTAGTATGCTATTTCAAGCCTCCCGTCGTCTCGCAGGTCAATCTACTATAGAACGTAGTTAACAAACATTAGAATAAGTCTACCAGCACGATATCCAATGTGGATTCGGGGAATCGGGTATCTAGAGTTCTAATTGTGAAGTAGGCAAGTACCTGATCTGTCAATGGCTATGAATATCTTAAAAGACTATTATATACTATAATTAAGCAGGGCAGAATTGATGTCTGTACTTTTTAATAATCTATTATTACCTTAACTATTCACTCTAAAGAATCCAAAAATAAAAAAAAAGAAAGAGAGACAAAGGTATTCAGTATGATACGCCACAAAAGCAACACAAAAACAAAAACAAAAACGCTCACTCTATTCTATTCTATTCTATCTGAGTAACAAGACTGTTTTCATACCTCAAAAACTCCTCCTTCTCCACTCCATCAGATGTCATTATTACCACGGGGAGAAAAGTCCAGTATCATCAAGATTAGTTCTTCCCTCCTTAGTTAAAAACCCCCCTTCACAGCCGAAAGAACAACACCCAACCCACCAAACAAATGGCCCATTCCAAACGACCACCTCTTAACCCGCACAGTATAAATGAAGAAGTAAACCAGGAGCCAATTGGCAATAACGAAGGCCAAGAAGATACCAAAGGCGCGCCACTTATCGCCGTCCTTGACATTCAGGGAACCCATGTACTCCGTGCCATTAGCGTAAGGACAGTACTGGCAATCCTGGGTAGCGTCAGGGTTAACGAGGGTTCCGGCACCGGCAACACTGGTGACGAAGTTGTTCGCGTAGTCGAAGCACGTTGAGCCCGGGGGAGGGTTGAAGTGGGTGCTTTCTGACTCGGTGCAGGTGATTGTGATGTTAGGGAAGACGGCTGAGATGGCGCCGCGGATCCACCAGGTTACGGGATTGACATAGTACATCCAGTATTTCCAGAAAACGGGGTAGTCGTCGTAGGGGCGGACGACACCGTTGAAGAGACCGGTCATGACGAAGAAGAAGGGGAGGACGTTGGAGATGACGGTGAAGGAGGGGGCGAAGGCGCAGATCCATTGGCCCCAGGAGGCCATGAAGAGGAAGAAGAGCATTGTCATTAGGAAGACGTAGCCGGATGCGGAGGCTGTGACGGGGAAGCCGACGGCGAAGTACCAGAGGACGAAGTAGACTGTTGCGGAGACGATGGCCATGGGGATTTCGGCGACGACGTTGGCGGTGCAGAAGGCGACCCAGCCGTAGATTCGGGAGGGGTATTCGCGGGCTTCCCAGAGGGCGCGGTTCATGTAGAATTTGGGGAGGGTGGAGTTCATGAAGATGGGGGGGAGGAGGATGACGAGGAAGAGGGAGAACATGCGGTTTTGCATGGAGGCGATGGAGTTGTCGAGCATCCAGAAGGTGAAGCCGTTGAAGATACCGATGATGACACTGGTGAAGAGCTTGCCGTAGTAGTAGGATGGGTCGCGCCAGTACTGGGTGAAGACGCGCTTGGTGAGCAGGTAGGACTGGGTCCAGGTTGAGGCAGCGAACTCGTACTGCACACCTTGGTCTTCGGTGGCTGTGGCGTTGCGGCGCTCGTTATGGATTTGTTGGATATCCTGCTGGATTTTCTTGCTTTGTTCCGACGACCGCCACTCCTCGTTCCAGTCGATTGTCTTGCCGTCACGCTTGATCGGTTTGGCGGCGGTTTCCAGGATGAACTCGGCCACGTTCTTTGCTGGCGGGCAGACGGCGCCGCGGTCAGCAAAGTACTTGATCACGTCTTGGCCATTGGCACCAACGGGTCCGAAGTAGAAGGTGTTACCACCGGGGTTCAAAGCGAGGATCACGTCGAACTGCTGGATCAGCATGGATGACGGCTGGTGGATCGTGCAAACAATCGCCTGGCCTGCTTGAGACAGCTTCTTCAAGAAGCGCACGATCGAGAACGCAGCCTGGCTGTCCAATCCACTAGTCGGTTCATCAAGGAAGAGCAAAAGGCTAGGCTTCGCAGCCAACTCCACACCGATAGTGACACGCTTCTTCTGCTCGACGTTGAGCGACCCAACCATCGCATCCTGAATCTCCTCCAGTTCCAAAAGGTCAATGATCTGGTTGACGTACGCAAGCTTCTCTTCCCGGGGGATATTCCTGTCCTGACGGAGCAGAGCCGAAAACTCAAGAGCCTCACGGATAGTAGCAGTGTTGTCGTGCAGGTCCATCTGTTCGCAGAAACCAGTACCACGCTGGAAATCGGTGCCCAGAGGACGACCGTCCACAAGCATCTCTCCACCGACCACCCCCATCGTCTGGCGCTGAGCGAGGGTATTCAGCAGAGTCGTCTTTCCAGCTCCGGAGGCGCCCATCAGCGCAATCATAACTCCTGGTTTTGCGTAACCGGTGATACCATTGAGTAGTTTCCGAGTTCCATTTCCGTAGGGCACCGTGTATTCAACATTGTCCCAGGTGAAAACCCGCTCGCTAGAAGAGATAGGGTTAAAGGCAACTTCGTTGTTAGAGCCAGACTGCTGCGTCAATGTGTCATCGCTCTGGCCATTCTCCTCGTCGTTAGGCTTTTCGGCAGCGGCCTTGATCTGCTTGGCCTTCTTGGACCGCTTGAAGACCAGCGCACCACCGCCACCGCCGACGAAAGACAGGGTCTCCGTAGCGATAACGGTGACCAAGATGTACAGCACGGCGAAGGCAATGACAACACCAAAGTTGCGCCAGAGGTGGTGACGGGTGAACTGGAATGTCGTGGCGAGATAGTCGCTTCCGGCAACACTGGTCGAGCCGAGCTTGGATCCAGTGAGAGCACAGCCTTGGTATTGCGGGTCTACGCCAGGGCCTTGCGGAACCAGCATGGAAGGATCACATTCCATGACTCGATCGGAGAATTCATTGCTCAGAACGGCTTCGTAGCTGTAAGACAGCGGGTTGACGTAGAACAGCCATCCGAACCAGATCGAGCCATTGATAAGACCCTGCTTCGGAATCACATAACCAACGAACAAGACCAGGATGTTCAACGCGATACCAGCAAACCGGACCGCATCGTCGATTGTCGGAGACAACGCGGCGAACATACGATACATTGACGTGATGCAGAATGTGGTGGTGTACACGAATAGGAAGTAGATCCAGAACTTCGAGGCCGTGACATCCAGTCCCGAAAGGAAGTAGAGGATTATGGTGAACGGGACTGTCATACAGAAGATAGCCGGGAAGTCGACAACCACCCGAGCAATCGCAACAGCCGACGGTCGGTAGAAGGCATAATCTTTGTGTCGCGCAACGATACCTCGTCCGGAAACCGCAGCCATCAACTCGGTCAACTGCAACCAACCAAGGAACAGAATCGAGAAGAAAATAGCACCACCTCGAGGGAAAGCCCCAGCGGTGTTCAGTTTCTCGCCGTAAAACAGGGATGCGACAATAAGGCCGTTTGCGACGATAATGAAGTACTTGGTATAGAGAGAGGTCTTGTCACCCCACAGAAGCCAGAACTCGCGGCGCACACAGGCAGCCACCTGCCGGACAAACGAAACAGTGTAAGGAGATTTCTTCGAAACGGTCTTACTCTTGGATGATTGAACGGTCTTCTGGAATTGTTGCGTGTCCTCGCAGTTGGTCGCGTGAAGTCGGTTCTCGTACGCCTGGACGCCGGCTCCAATGTTCTTGTAGAAGTCGCTTTGCCGGAAAACAGCCTCCAGTTCCTCTGGCGTCTTCGGGGTTGAGGCTTCGCGACCTTCTTGGAACTGACGAGCGTGGGGATCGCAGACCGATGTCAAGAAGTCGGCCGTTGTCGATTTCTCATGGCAGTAGAAGCCAAGGTTGATAAAGTACTGCCGAGCGAGATGCGCAGGGCCTTGGAAGAGCATGCGGCCAGAGTCAATGACGAGCACCTTATCCATGAGCTCGTAGATGCTTTCACCCGCCTGGTAAAGAGTGACCAGCGTCGTGCGCTTGCTGACGTCGGTCATGATGCGGAGCGACTTGGCGTAATCCAGGGCAGTGCTGGCATCAAGGCCTCGAGTCGAGTTATCCCAACAGACAACCGAGGACTTGGTGGCAAGGGTTTCCGCGATACTGACACGCTTCCTCTCTCCACCGGAAACACCGCGAACGTACTCATTGCCGACGGGGGTATTCTTCGTGTGGGTGATGCCGAACATTTTCAGCAGGGCATCGATGATAACCGGGATGCTTTCCGCGTCATTCTTCTTGGTCTTGTTAATCAGAGAGAACTCGAGCGTCTGCTCGACCGTCAGGTTTGGGAAATGCTGGTCGTCTTCCTGGTTGTAGTTGACCTCGCCACGGTAGCGCTTATCCTGTTCCGCGGCGCTGAGTCCACCGTAGCTAACATCGCCTTCAACGGCAGCGAAAGCACCGCGGTCGTTGGCAATTGCCTTGAGGAAAGTCGAACAGCCAGCTCCGGGACGGCCCAGCACCAGCATCATCTCACCCTCGCGGACAGAACCGGTGAAGTCATGGATCAAGTCGCGCACGGGTGGCTGCTTTCCAAAGCGCAGCTGGGGGACGAACCGGCAGATGATGTTATACAAGTCAGGACCAAATGTGCCAATGACGGCGTCGGGGAGAGATCGAACAAAAGAAGCGCCAGTCTGGACGCCCTTGACGGTGAGATTCTTGAACACGACACCCACTTTCTTCGCAGGGTCTCCTGTGGTGGTTCGCCGCTCAAGCTGGCCGCTCATCAGAAAATCAGTCAGATCAAAGCTGCCGAACTCGTTTTCATCCGTATCCCCTTCCTCGAGGCCCTTTTCGGCGTCCTGATGCTGGCTCGCCCGAGATCGCAGTCGATGGGCGTTTCTAGTAGTTGACTTGGTACGCTGCAGACTTAGTCTGGTCAATTCCCTCCGCATGCCTTCGTAGTCCTCCATGGCACCGCGGCGAGAGACGGGCTCTGTTCCTTGCTCTCCCCACTGGCCCTGGGAGGAGGCATCAGTGTCACTGCTTGAGCCGGACCCCATGGTGGAATCAGAGGAGACGTCGCCCCCGACAGTCGGGACTTGGGATAGACCCGCTTCGTGAGCCTTTTCGGCCATCTTGAACGGCTCCTATCGGTATTAGTTCGACAGCAACGATCTAAAGTTGGTTAGGACAGGATCGAGGGAATATCGAAAGCGGCGTGATTATTATGTATGGTGCGCAGTGTCTGATATTTCCAACCAAACGCAAGAGAAATTGGAGAGTGGGGAGGTCCCAGCTACTCGTCCACGCAGAGGACAATCAGCTTAGGGAAAGAAACCGGGGGGAAAAAAGAGAGTAAGAGATAGCAGAGAACAGGGGAGTGAGGGTGGCACTGCGGCGTCAGGGTTATAAGTACTGGATGGGACACTGGGAGCAGCCCTGGGTTAGACTTACTAAACGGTAACTCCGGGCATGGGCCGCATGGCAGTTGGCACGTAGGCGTAAGCAGGACTCGGATTTGTCAGTATGTGACCGAAAGCTGGAGACAACACTGAATAATGCCTCCGTCTCTCCCTGTCGGGGCGATCCATGTGAGAGAGCCCTAGCCGAATCAGAGTGGATAAGGCGCCGAGAGCTACATCTCCGAAGTAAACGAGTCAGCAGCGGCGCAGGGGTGGAACAAGATTCCAGGGATGCTGCATGAGTCATGGTGACATGAGGCTGGGCCAACCCTCATTGGATGCACGAGGAGGATCAAGACCCAAAGGTAACAGATATCGTGGGTCTGCAGAACGACAAACTCTCCACTTCAAAAGCTGAAACCAAGAAATCTCTGAGCATTGAGCAAATTTCAACGAAATGATTCGAAATGACGGGGTTTCGGCGGAGATAAGGGATATATTTCCGACTTCCTTGATGAACGAAGCTCGACAATTAACTGCTAGTATACGAGCATACGAGTATACGGGCATCCAAGAATCTCGTGATCTCATTCCACTCTATCAGGCGGTCTGATTGACTCATCCTGTCTCTCAATTACGCAGAATGATCCATCCTCTTAAATTGGCGAATGAATAATCCATCCGCGATTGAATCCAAAGTCTCCGAGCCGATCTCTTGAATCATGAATCGTGAACTGAACCACGACCCAGCAAACCCTGCAAACCAGCAAACCCTGCAAATACTTTCTGCTTACGCGACTCACTTCGGAGTTCGGGGTTCCAGGTTGTCAGTGACTTGCGTTGAAACCTGACTCTCCACCCCGTGGGTCCCAACCTCCCAATAGATATCTTCACTTCTTCAGTGGCATTCGTCCCAGCCCAGATTATTATTAAGCTGATTAACATTGCAGTTGCCATGAGCTCGGCTGCTATCCGTACTAGTGCTGTGCTCGGACATTGAGGCTAATCCCCACGACTTCGTCCCTGAACGGAGTACTTAAGTCTGTGGGCTGCGACATATATCATGAATTCATTCTTGCTCCAAGAAGCCGAATTCACCCGCCAAGTTTTCTTCCCAATCTCGATCGAATTGAGTGGTCGTGTCGTACCAATAGCTAACAGATTATTATTATTATTTATCATATGCTGCGCCGGCTGCGCATGATAATTAATATTCACCGCTACCGAGTCTCGAAATTTTTCATGACTCGTGGCGTCGATAAGGCGTGTCGTTCACGTGTCATTTTCCTGCACGGTGTGCTGACAGTGCATATCGATCAAAGTTTACTTTGCAGGATCGAAATCGGATAGATCAGGTTCAATTGCGACTTTGCAAGTATGCGTGCTACGAAGTACTCCCCCGTGCATGATGATTTATTTATGATATGCTCCGCTTCGCTTCGCTCAGACTCTATACACGTTGATACTATACAGCGAAATAATAAGTACTTATGCTAGATAAACAACGCTTTCATCCAACCAATCAATCAATCAATCAAGGATTTTTCTTTCCGGCTGCTCGAGCGATGCGCCGCTGGACCTCCTCTTTGGAGAGAATCTTGACTGCGTCTTTGGAGAAGACGTAGCTTAGACCGGACCATATTGTGGTCGCGGCGACGATGTATCTAGTTATGTTAGTTTTACATCCTAACAACATGAAGGAAAGGAAGGAAAGGAGGGAAAGGAAAGAAACCAGATTATAAAAAATAAAAAAAAATTTAAAAAAAAATTTAAAAAAAAAAAAAAAACATACAACAGCTGGGATTCGCATGTGGTCACCCACCATACTACTAACCAGCCGGCGTGTGGCTTAAGTACGGCTGAGCGGACGGGAAGCCCTGTTCTCCACACCCTGTGGTCGTATGTGCTAGATTCAAGCTGAACACACCTTTTGTACCGCCAGGGCTTCCCGCTCTGGCCAAAATAACAAAAATAATTGCAAATATGCAAATAGAGCAGGAGACTTCAGAAACTTACTGGAATGCAGTCATTGCCTCCCCGAGATTCCAAGCTTCAATAACTGTCTCCGGGAGCACAGGAAGAGCCATCGCACTTCCGACAAGGAGCAGCTGCAGTGCTGTATTGGCCTTGGAAATCCCAGTTGGCTTCACCTCCGCAGAAGGGAGGGAAAAGTCCCAGTACCGGGCCATGGTCTTCGGCGGCGGGAGAGAGATCCATCGGTAGTAGATTGCTGAGATGGCGAGACCGACGTCCCGACCGAGGATGATCACAGCAAGCCAGACTACATCAGGTCAGCCTTTAATTCATGACGGACAGGTTGGACGAACTCACCAGGTATTGACCCGTTCACTGCAAGGCAAGCAACACTAATCGTCATCAACAACTTGTCGGCCATCGGGTCGATGATCGTCCCGACAACTGTCTGCAGGTTATATCGTCGTGCAATATACCCGTCAACAAGATCTGTGATGCCCGCGTAGGCAAAGAGAGCCAGGGCTGTCGCATGGTGATCGTACACCAAGAAGTAACCAACCAGCGGAGCAGCAAAAAGCCGAGAGAGTGTGAGAATATTAGGGACAGTGTAAATATTTTCATGAGTTGTGGGCAGTGGGATCCGCGACAGAATGGGCGATTTCTTCGCCGGAGATCTATACAAAGTCAGGCCCAAGTCCCAATCAAAGCCGGGTTCGAATTATGAAAACAGACTCTTGCGGTTTATCTGCTTTATCTGCGTCAGTCGCCTTCTTCGCAGACCCTCTTTGCTGTACCCTAAATCTCGACATCCATTGCTCAGCCGTAACGATTCCGGGTCTTTTCTGTGGCCCCATAGCCAGGCTGGATATCGATGCTCTATACCCCCCCGGGCCAGATCCCCTGCCACACAGCGCTTGCCACCCAGATGCGGTGACGCTTTGTCCCATCGGATGGGAAACTGGCAGCCGAGAGCAGAGTCTCGATGCGCGGAACACTACCGGGCATATCTGGTGCGCCGCCATACTGTCGAATCACAGTATTGTTTTTTCAGGCTGAATTGCTTACTGTGTCCAACGAATTATCTCCTCAACCTGGCTCACGTCCAGGTGGAGGGTGCTATGAGCAAACAAGCAATCTCATACAGTTCGGAACTTCCAATCCAGGATGTATCAGGGGGCAGTCATGGGCTTCCTAGGTGGGAACCGGATGTTTGGCCAGTTCTACTCCAAGCTACGCTTGTTCAGGTCAGCAAACAGCGCTCACGTGGACACCGAAATCGACGTAAAAGGGACGCCGAAGTGATTAATATCCAGTTGTTCACAAATTGAAGGGCGAAATATAAATAAAAAGCAAGAAGAAAATGAGCGGCGAGGTTGAAGTCCAGAGAAGGCTAGAGTCAGAACGGGGAAGCAGAAAAATGAATCTATACAAAACGCCAGAGCAGACGAACTTAAAAGGCTGGAAGCTTGAGGCTCGGTACTTCGGAGTCGGCGGATGGTTAATCCCGTCATGTGACACCGTCCATTGCCGACACAACGGCGTTGATCATGATGTTTATTGACGGACATAATTAGAAGTGATGACTGGGCATCTTTATTATGGTTGCTGCCGTGTGGAGTTCCATTCTGTATTACTTTGTGGTGTTGAGGTTGTGGCGATCCCCGTACATCAAATACTTATTATGCATGTCTATCTGCAACTATATATTTCCCGCATCAGCCAACACAATTCCTTAACAACTTCTCAGCAAAAGTCCTTCTTGTCATCACCCAGCATACTATCCTCGTAAATGAAGATTGAAACGTCATAAATCAGCAGCCCTGCCCGACACTGCCAGTTCTGCCTATTCATAGTTCCATGCTGGAGGCCTACAGCCTACAGGTGCTTCTCTCATCTGACACCAGAGCTCACCTGACAAGGATATTCACCACAGCTTCAAGCTTCGTCTGTCAGAAGACAAGTGCCAGGCCCAGCTTAACTAACACAATGAGCTCAACTGCTACTTCCATGTCAAATCCTTGACTTTTTTCCCACCTCACCAACTCGGACATCCCCGGACAACTATAATCATGGTGCTAAACCATCTCACAGCTCCGGTTCTAACCACTACAGAGGCGCCGCCACATGAAAGGAAATCCAAAGAGAGAGCATGTCCTGACCCAAACATTCCCGACCACCGCCTCAACATCAACAGACCCTGCATCTATGAACGTCGCCTCCCAGGCAACGCCTACATAACAGCACACGTCCAGCGCCTCCAACATGGCCACTACTCAACAACCGCCGTCTCAGACCGGGATATCGACCACGCCGACTTCCTCGCCGTCAGTTTCGTCTTCCACTCCCCAGACACCATCAGCCACCGTTTTAAAGCAGCTACCATCCGCGCCTCCCTCCACTCCCCAAGCCACAACTACAGCTGCACACCCAGAAATAACAGACATGGTAGTTCTAGACCGCGACACCACCCCCGTTTCCTAATGCACGCACCCCATCTTCTCTATGGCTCCGTCTCTCCCGAAACCCTAACATGGAGCTACAGCCTCGCGGGCTCCCTCGGCATCGCGCAACTCCCCGTCTTTGCATCCATCTCCCCAGCCGCAGGCCTAAACGGACGGTTCAACAGGTACGAAATGATGCGCATCCAAGGCTCCGTGCGAACATCAAACAGCACACCAGCAAGCCAGGTCGTCTGGACGCTCGAGGAGAATACACTCCAGCGCTCGGGGCTCCCTCGGGAATTCACATTCGCGATGCTGATTGCGAAACCGACGCCGGAGAGTCGGGTTCAGTTTGTGCTCGAGATTGAGCCCGTCTTGCAGAGCTGGTTTGGGTCTTACCCCGGTTGGTGGTTGGCGTTGTGGAGGAGGTATAGGGCTGTGAGGAGGAAACGGGGCGTGGATTTTAGGTCGAGTGTAGGGCAGCGATTTGGACCGGCTTCTTCTTCCTCTTCTTCTTCTTCTTCTTCGTCTTCGAAGAGGGGGTTCAATTTCGCGACGTTGGTTGCTGGGTTTGACGAGTACGTGTCTTTGCCTGGGAAGAGGGTTATGGTGAGTACCTAAGATATTGTCCCTACCTTCCCTCCCTCGCTCACCCACGAACTATCTGATGAACGGGCAAGGCCAAGGCTGATATCGATCTTGATTTGAGGTAGATGGCGGCCGGCGGAATTCCACAAGATCAAAATCAACCAGACGACCCAATGCCATTACCATTACCACTCCCGATGCCAAATCCAAATCCAAATCCAAATCCGAACCCGAACCCGAACCCTGGAATGTCAATGCCAATGCCAATGCCAATGCCATACCCCCCAGAACAAGGACGATGGCCAAGACAACCTCATCCCTCTGCACTCACCCCTTGTGCGCGAGGCGGAGTTAACCTCCAATCATCAAATGCGACTGGGACTGGGACTGGGATCGAGAATGTACAGACTAGAAGCTATAACAGCAAGACTGACAACGGTAGCAGTGCCCAACGGACTAGGTCACGGCGTGGCTATTATCAGCCTCGTTAGAGACGCCTCACCATATTTCCCTGTGTGTTCCTTTTTCTTCATCACACATTGACTGTATACTATGGCGGATGAACTTTTGAAATTTCTGGATTGACTGCGGATATACCCAATAGCAATAGCAATAGCAATAGCAATAACAATAGCAATAGCAATAGCAATAACAATAGCAATAGCAATACGACATACCCTAGGTTCATACCACGTTGGTACTTGTTCTTCTCATATCAAGTCTCGATTGAAGTTAGGGTTGTATATGGCTCTAGCTAATGTCTATCCCGGACAACCCGAGACTCCTTCTTTACCATAAACTGCCATAGAAGTGAAATTATTTCCATTATCATCCGGAAACCCAAGTTTTATCATACGACGTCTCTATCATCTCGCTAACGCAAGAGGAATTCGGATCAGTCCTTTTGAGAATGAGAATGAGTGAGATATATCAGCCAAGGCAACGATGGAAGAAAAGAGGGAAGAGGGAAGAGGGAAGAGGGGATAGACAATACAAGCTATACCCAGGGTCAGCTTCCTTGACAGCACACCAGATCAAGATGCACGGTTGAGCAATATCCGCCACGATCTGCTTAACGCGCGCCGATATTAGGAGCACAGCAGAAGACCAGAGAGGTATCATCCATTTGTAGAAAGCCCTCTGGATCCTCAACAACCTCGATTCCCGCTGCCTTTATCATAGCCTGATCTGTCAGAGAGTATGCTGGGTCTTGGGCATAGCATGCGGCCTCTGGAGTTCCTCGGTGGTGGTCCACTTGGAGAGAGAACTTTTGAAGCGATGCCAGGAATGCGTGCGTGTTGGACTGCCGATCGCTCGGATCCTTTGAACTCTGATGTTGCTGCCAAGGCGCCACATGCCAGGCCGATGACCTTGTCGATCTTGTTGTGACTGTGGAGGTCTAATGACGACTGATTTCGCGCCATGCATCGCTTCCCTTCCCAGGCTAGAAGGGTGCTATTGAATGAGCTCACTCCAGTATCGACAGGACCCTTTTGTAGGCCATTAGTTAGTAGTTACAACTGTTACATGCAATGTCACGTCCAACGAAGGAAGACCCTGAAAGGGACCTCAATGCGAGACCACATACCAGCATTCCACAACTCTAGGCGAAGCAAAAAAGTCCTTCCTAGTTTCTACCTCCTACCTACCTACTTTAGTAGTAGACTACTAACTACTAACCAGTACTAGTACTCGTCCACTACTAACTAATCCTCCTTAACTTAGTTAACGCAAACAATCAAACAGTCCATACGTACACACTCTAGCACGTACGGACAAGTCCACAGTGCACAGTCTACGTAACCCTGCGAGTCAGTGTCGGTGTCAGTGCCCACTCCCGACTCAGCCACGAAGCAAGAACATGCGAGATGTGCACTTCCCTCCCTGTCTATCTGACTGTTGACCCTTGCTTCCTACTTAAATACCTTCCCCTTTAGTAACCAAGTAAGTACTAGTCTACGACTAAGCACTAGTAAATAACTAGTTAGTATAGTAACTAAAGTACTAACTTAAGCACTACTTAATTAGTAAGAGAAAGTAAGCACTTGTAAAGTACTTAGTTACTGCCGACTACCTTATAGTTAAGCGATATCCACATATTACTGTACTAACTATTAGCCAAGATGGAGGGATGCTAGACTTAGAGTAGACTAAAGATAAAGATATAAAAAAAAAAAAACCACATGGGTAGTTAAAATTCCAACCTTGGTGCTACTTACTTACCTACTAACTAGAGATAGCGTGTAGGTAGTTGACTATATACGCCTGACGAGTACTATCATACTACTCCGAGTATGGATGTAGAAGAAGTCTAGAATAATAATAAGTGGGGTCAGATAGGAGAATACATATTCCAACTCACAGCCACACTGTAGTCATCTGGAAGTGGACAGGGCTCCATCCGTGCGGAGGAGACTAGAGTATCCACAGTGGAGGGCCATAGGGTTTACCCCTTGCATTGACAAGCAGGCTGTTACTAATAATGATTAAGGATCAGAATGAGAACAGATTTGCCGTTTTAGTTTGGCTATCTTACAAGCTTAGCGGGATTTTCCTACTAGTATAGGTATTCTATTACAAGGAACAAATATACAACTCCTAGCGGCATTGTAGAAGAATAGAAAGAAATTAGGCAGCCAGTCTGTCTCAGTAACAGTAACAGTAACAATGCCATACAGGGTTCATGGCCTTAGTTGCCATACCAGCACCAGCATCACAAAGAATAACTGAAGTAGGGATATGCTGCATCAAGAGCTAAAACGAAATCAGATAACCGCCCCATTGCTCGTAAACACATTAAAGCTACAGCACGAAAGACAAAATGCCCAATAACCCCTCCCGATGACAGGACACAGACAAGAGAAGAATAGAAAAAAAAAAAAAGAAAAAGAAAAAAAAGAAAAAGAAAAAAAAAGAGGCTCAAGAAAGAGTTTTGGTGTGCATCGTATCGTCGTAGAAAACAAAATTAAGCCGCCGACATCTTCTCTAAGAGCAGTGCATCATCCGGGCAATCATTCATAGCGAATATGCATAGTCTATTCCCAAACTGCCGCCCTTAAAAAGACAATTGGGGAATCATGGGAAACGGGAAATGGCAAAAAAAATAAATAAATAAAAAAAGGCAAAGGAGACAGGGGGATGAAGAACAACCGGGAACTATGCGAATTAAGAATGGAAATCATATCTGTGGCTGAGCAGGAGCAGCCGTCGCCCAGGTTGTGACTGGGTAGTTGGCGTGGGTTGCAGACACTGGAGCGCTCATGTAGTATTGAGTCCGCTCGCTTCCAGGGTAATATTGCGCCGGAATATGGTGAGACTCCCGACGGGGTACACTTGCATCAAAGCTCAACCCGCGGTGTTCCAAGGGTGAATGGGTTGCCCCATCTAGTTGACCTGCCAGACTGAAACTTCCCCCTCGGGAATAGGTGGCTGGCGTTGATGGGTCCATTGGCGAGGTTGCGTCGGTGGCAATGCTTCGCGAGGAAATCGAAGAATTCCGGTAGGCGGATTGACTGTGGTCAGACTGGGACCGTGCACGATCACTGATGGCGCCCGGGAGAGGTGGAATGCCGGACTGCATTGACGACGAAAGGGCACCATGACCGAGCGCATCAAAGCCGGTCCCGTACGAGGGCGGGTTCCGGAAGTGGGTGTAGTCTTCTTGCTTCTGCGGCTGGGGTATATGCGCGGGCGCCGTCGGGGTGGGAAGGTAGGCCTGCTGGCTGGGACTCGGACCAGCGAGCGAGAACCCAGCGACTGGATTGGGTTGCGAAGGATGCGTTACCTGTGCGTAGGCATTCGGGTGCATATAGAAGTCTGGCTGGGGGGCGTGCACGGGGTATGAAGGCGCATGCACCATCTGAGAGCGATAAGGGTAGAAAGGATGGGAAGGATCGTTGGGATTGTCGATTCCCACGGGTTCGAGCTCGTCAATCGGAGCTCGGAAGCTTTGCTTTTGCGTCAATTCTGTGCGCGGCCGGATAAACTTGAGTGAGTCGACCGCTGATGGAGGTGCTAGATGTGATCGCATCACGTCCTCCACGCTGTAGTATGAAACAAGGTGATGGGTCACGCCCGAAACAGTCACGCTCATCGTCTTCTTAACCAAACCCATGTCCTTGAAGCCATATGAATCCACCAGCGAACCGACCAGAGCCCTCTCGACATCCGACTGCTGGGGCCTCTCTGCAAAACCACCAGCAGTTGGGGACGGGGAGTAGCTGCCGTTGCTCTCCTGTCGCGGGTACGGTTCCCCAGGTCTTCCTGGTGGGAGAGGGCGTCGAGTGGTTTTCTTCATAGCCCGCTTCTTCTCCCCTGGGGGGAAAGGCTTCTCTAGTTCGCGGTAAACAAGGAAATTACCCAAGATGCGACTGGGACTCCACGTTACGCCGTCTGTCCATCGCTTGATCCCGGACGAGTTCTCCTCGTAGATGAACACGCTCCCGCTGCGAACTAGATGGCTGCGCTCCCGATCGTGAGGTCGACGAGGCACATGATGCAGTACCCCGGTCAAACACGCCTCGAAGAGAATCAAAGCATCCTGTGTTGTCGCGACGTACCCGGTGAATGTCGGCTCCAACACTGTCGACGTGCCGTTCACCATTGTTCCCGAGTATTATATTTTTGGACTCCCGTTCGGTATCTGAGCCTGATCTTGTAGGTTCGAACCTAGTTGAACAGGGCCAGAGGTAAATCGGTTGAGTTAGACTTAGAACCCACAGGAGATCAGAGTTTCGAAGTCGTGGCGGTCACGGAGGGAAAAAAAATAAATAAAGGAAAAAAAGAGTATAAACGCTCCCAGCTGCTACTAGGGTAAGAGCGAATGTAGGCACAGAGGAGCGTTCTGCAGTTGGGACGAGCCCCTTGGGAGCTCAAATAGCTTCCCTTCTGTTGACTGTGGGGAAAGATAGAGAGGGGGAGAGAGAGAGAGCGAGAGGGTGGAAGAGAGCTGCGCAGGCGCGAGGGAGGCAAGGGAACGGAGTAAATAGTCAGAAGCTGGCGGCGGGGGGGGGGGCGCAGATCGAGGAACGGGGGAGGCAAAATAATAACCTCGCTCTCTGCGAGAGGGGAGGGATTAACCTCCGGGAGGAAAGTAGCGAGAATGACAGGTCCAGGAAGATGGCAGGTTCAGCAGGCGTACCATAGAAAAAAAGGGTGGATAGCGCCAGTGTTTAAGCAGCTTCCCCCCTCCAGACTACTGAGTTTCCGGTTACCAGAAACCAGAGTTGCAAGACCCAGATCGACAGGCAAGCACAGACCGGGGCTGGCGGTCTTGGGCTCAATTCCACCGCCGCACAGCGAATGGAGCGATGAATCTGGCGATTCTGGCCCCAATGGCAGCTGGGTCGGATGTGCTGATGGAGCTCTCTGGCTCACTGGGTTCCACGGTCTCTGATCGGGATCGAAGACACCCTGACACTGACCAGACTGAAGCGCCGGCAATTCCCTGCCTCTTGCTGTCAAGCGAAGTTAAATCCCCTGCAAAACCTTAAAATCAAAAAGCAACGAACGGGGGTTGCTTCTAGACGGAAGAAAATAAACGGCTTGAGAAAGGACTGGCCCGGGAAAAGGACAGGCGATGGCAGAGTTCAGGGATGGGCGGTTCGATGACGCTTTTTTGGTTTGGAGCAGTTCGCATACGAGAGACGGAAGGAATGGAAGGAGGATAGGAGGAGAGGAGGGAGAATTCAGTTGAAGCAGTAGTAGCTAGCAAGACATCATGGCGTAGTAATAATAATATAATATTATTAAGGAAGGCAAGAGACGAGCGAGCAGGCAGGCGCCTCTTTACTTTAAGGATGAGCTGATATGATAATCAAAGAGGTTGCGTATTATAAGATCGAGATTGGCTGTAGAGCTTCCAGCTTCTCCAGCAAAGTAAGGAAATCGGCGTCCTTTTTTTTTCTTTTCTTTTTTCTTTCCTTTCCATTTTTCCTTTTCAATTTCAATTTCATTTCTTTTTCTACGAAAACGTCGCCATGTTGATGATCCGAGGGGGGAAATCATGAAACACAAATGGCAAGTAATAATAATAATATTAAATAAATAAGCAGCGGAGGAAAAGAGCGTGAGCGAGAGCGTCCGAGAGAACCACGACGATGAGAGTGTTGAGGCGAGCTAGACCGCAACAGGGCTTAGTGCCAGTCTTGAACAGTCCGAACAGTCACGGACGGCGAGATGGCTGAGAGTGAATGAGATGTGAACTCGAGCATTCGAGGACGAGGCGGGGCGACCCAGAGTTGCAGTGCTCTTGACTGGCAGAGCGGATGGCTGGATGCAACTAGCGATCCCAAGGAGCAGGAGCACTGACTGTGGATCGCCTCTTGGAAATGCCCGCGGATCCAGCTTGGGATTTGCAGGCAACTCTAGTCCTCACGCTGTGGATTCGGATTCATGACAGTCGGACAGAGACGGACACTGGTGGCGAGACGGGTGACTGGCTGGTTGACAGGCAGAAATTAAATAAAATTAAGAAATGAGTAGCATAAGCCAAAACCACTGGGCCGGGAAGGTTGAATGAAGATTACGGGATGAAGGAAGGTTGGCAAGGCACAGAGCTTGACCTGGATCATCTGGACGAGAAGAAAAGCAGGAACCCCGTTTTTTTGCTGGGGGGGTTCGCGCTCCTGCACTGCAAACTTGGATGACGTTCTCTACTCGTGTTCTTCTGGGGATTGCATCCTCCAGCGACGCGGCCCTGGCTCTAGACGTCTGAAGAGCTCCCAACTCCTAGGTAGTCGTCGTGGTCATCGTCCCCAGGCTTTCCATGGACGATGGAGAGTCGCCCAGCCAGTCCAGGGACGCGACCGGGTGGAGCTGGGCAACTGCTGTCTGTGGTTGGGAAGAGGGGGTCAGTCACGCCCAGGGAAGAGGGTCCCTTCCTTACAGATGAACATCATGGATGATGGGTGCCCCATTCTCCATCGCTATCTATCGCTATCTCTATCCGTCGCTATCTCTATCCAGCACTACGCCGAGATACGCTGTTCTAGCCTCCCAGCCCTTGGTCGTTTCACGTTCCAACCCTGGAACTGTTTCCCCTCCCCCTTCTCTTCTTGAAACTGGAAAAGATTGCTTTTGCTTCCAGCAGATTTGAGTGGTTGAACCCAGGTGGATCGGCGACTGCCAATGAAGCCATTGTCCCCAGCAGCGGAGTTGAACAGAAGATGATGTGCGCTGGTCATCGAGTCTTCTGGACTGCGCTAGCTCTCTTAGTGCGCTTAGGGGCGGAGGAGTCAGGGTAGACTAGCAGACTAGCAGACAGTGCAAGTTAGTTCACTTGCTTTGCGACAGCAGTGACCCGTCGTCTGAATATTCAATATTGCCTCGTTCAACCCTCCTGCTCCATCGCTATCGGTCGAGAAGGGTCCGGTTCCTGCACCAAGACAAGAGAGTCCAGAACTCGAGAGACTGCTGAGAACTGCTGAGAACTGCTGAGAACTGCTGAGAACTGCTGAGAACTACTGAGCTCCTCTGATGATACCCAGGCCGATATGGAGTACCTGAGTTCCCTATACGGGGCACTTTACATGATCTTAGCACCTCGTAATCTCTCGTTTCCGTGTGTCTTGTGATGGGACATCTCCTTGGGCTGCAGGTTCTGGATGTCACTTGGGGGGCGACCAGGAGAAACTAGGAATCGTTTCGCGTCCTCATCTCCTCCACATCAAATAAGAATGCAAAACGTCTTACCCGACATCCCAGAACTCGTCCGAGATCATTTCGTGACCTCCCAAATTGGTAAACGCGGTCCGAGCTCTTGTGGAAGCCTGTGGAATCCCTAAATTCATCGTGCCCGCTATGGATTTTGTTCCGCTCCTCCGGTTGAAAGATTTCTGTGCATGAGCAGATCTCATGATTGTGAATGTGGCTTGTCTCGACGTCTTCGTCAGCTTCCAGAAAACTGGCCAGAGGATGACACGGCACCTGTAGGCTGTGACGAGCGACCGGCTGCCCAACCATCCCAGACTCAGAGGACTGAGCACGCGGACTGTGCGCATCTCCCAGACTAGTCGCCTCAGTAGGAGCCTGCAATTTTGGATCAAGTCCGACCCTCTTCGTGTTTCTTTTTTCGGGAAGTTGGTTTCTGATGATCTGCGTCGCCTATCCAGAGTCCCAAGCAGATCAAGATTGATCTTCATTGGAGGAATTCGGAACTGTTGGGATGAAGGACATTATTACTCAGCGTTGAACTGTCTGTGTGTCTTTTAAAGACTTAATCCTGTCCGGGTTGGACCCAGTCGTACCCTACAAACTGGAAGACTGGGAGTCGCTGGTATCTCCCGTGCCGATCGCCTGCTCCAAGCGAACTTTGGAAGTTGTTCCGAGTGAGACTAGAGCAGGATAGGAAAACTTGACCTGTTCGACGCGCAAGAAGATATCAAGTGGTAATTAGGTTCTACTAGATAGGTTCCACACACAGACAATGGGATCCAGAAGACCAGGGGTCTGGGGATTAGAGTTGCTTGGGCTGCGAATCCTCGGTACATCGTCAGGATTCAGGGCCCAGTTCTTGAGCTTATATTGGACGTTCACAAAACCTTCGCGGGAGATCCTCCGTAGATCCAGCGATGGTTTAATGGTCCTTGTCAAATGGTGAGATGCCTCAAAAAGGATACATAGACAAATCAGGGATCAACAGGAAGAGTCTCTCCAAAAGGCGAGTCCAGACTCACGGTTCCGGAAACTCCGAGCGTCGAGGATGCTGGAGGAGGAAGACCAACAAGAACGGACGCTTAGTGAGTCCCGACGACGTGGGCGAACTGGAGACGATCACATTTGGCGCGTGCTTGTTGAAACTCAATCCCGTCATATAGAAGTTAAAGAGCGCCTTTTGTCTGGGGAAATGGGTCAGCTTGGGGCCTTGGGCGCTTAATTTTGGTTGAAACTGTCTGGCTTGGTTTCAATTATTGCAGGTTCTTGGTTCTAGACAAACAAGCGCTTTCCCATATACAAACACTGCGACAGGGTAAGCTGGGTGGTATTGGGAACTTGGGAAGCAATTACCCGTCGCTGAAGAATGGGACTGCGGCAATAGGGTGTTAATTGTACTAGACAGTGTATGGCATGCGCCTGGGATATGTCTCCTGTTGTCACTATACATACTCGCATACCCTGTTGGTCATGTGGGCAGAAGCATGAACCATGGGGAAAAGCAATGCGTCTACCCTAACCTCGCGACCTTCAGACAACTGGTAATGACAATATTGGAATGGTCCAATAGTCCGCAAGTCTGCATCCTTGGGTGGTCTACGGAGATGCGTAGTTTGGTCAGCCAGAGCCGTTGGGTGGTGTGGGTGTGCGGTGTGCTCTGTGCATGAGGACTCTGGGCACACCCGAGGCCTGGAGGAAGAGCCTGGTTCGTTCCCAGTGGCGGGGGAGACAGGTGCCATATCTGTCCCATGGTCAAATGGCTCACACCATCTTTTCGTCAAAGAGTGGTTGTTATTGGCCTCCACGGTGAGGGCTTCGTGTCCGGAGTCGATGGGGAGACTAGTGAGGAGCAACAACCGATGATTTGTCCTGCCCAAATAAACTGACAACGCCACAGATGGTGAACCGTCCACCTGGGCCAAGATGACAGCCAAGGAGGTGCATTCCATCGTTTTCCTTGTTCGACGTTGTTTTTTTTTTTTCTTTTTTTCTCTCCAACTGCTTTCTGACTGGATAATAATGCGCTGTTAGCCTGTCCGCCCGTTGTGTTAGGTGATTGGATTCCTTTTTGGAAAGCGTTGGCGGACGTGGCGGCGACCGGCGCATAATATGATTGGGGGCGGACAGGCGAGGACTGGGAGCCTGAGATTTCTCTCAAGCTAGTTCGTGAGGGACAGTTCCGAGGAAAAGACAGGGAAGAGGATAGTAGTGGCGCTGGGTCTGACAGTAGTCACTCGTCACAGTAATGACACCTCCGAGACAGCGCCGGAAGAGACATCCCGGTCAGGCTGACAAGCTCGGATTGGGTCGAGCTGAGATGAGACCCAGGGGGGGCTAGAACCGATCGATGGAGATGATGAGATGATGGCAGATGGAGATCGTACACGGGACGATATGAGCTAGTCTCAGCTAGAGGACACGAGTTCCCTTGGGCCTGGGAGTCGGGATGGTCGATCGGCGTACATAATTTCAAGACACGGAAACAGAAAAAAGAAAAACCGCTGAACCTGAAAGCCATCCCAGTGACCACTGAAGCTGCTTCATGCAGGGCACAGGTCTTTTGCGTCTCTCAATGCAGGTGGCTGGTTTGAGTAAGAGGAATCAGTGAAGGATGCAGTGCTCGTGGAGGTTTCGAACATGAACCTGAAGCCCAAGCCACTGGCTGAAATATCCTTGACCTCCACGAGATTGGACCCCATTGGACAGCTGCAATTAATTCCGCATCGGCAAATTACCATTGGGCTGGTTGTGCGAGATAAATCCAGTTAAACAACTCCTCCTGCAGCGTCGCGAATCCTTGAAAAGGTGGCTCCTTGGCAGAGTGGCGCTTCTGCTGCTGCGTCGATCGTGATAGGTTCCCAACTACGCGAGCCTGCATGAGCTATTCATCCTGCGCCTCTCCACACGCTCGTTGAGACTTGAGAGTCGAAGAGTCGACTCTCTTTGACACTACTCATCGAGTCCACTACTGTCTCCGAAGCTGTCCCTCTGCTAGCGAATCACTCGACCGTGATCATGAAGCCATCCTGCCGCCTGCCAGCCTGATTCCGCTGCCGTCTCCCCTTCTGGTGACCGGTCGGCCGCTGCCAGGTGCACCGATCCACTGTGCTGCCAATAGTCTCCTGCTCTGCGCTGAGTCCGCTCTTGGGTCTGACTGCTGACAATTAATGAGATGATGAGGCTAAGCATTCATGCGGGGAACAAAAGTGCCCACCGCTCACTGCCATATCGTCGTGCTTCCTCCAAGCCCAACTAATCTCAGTCTTGACTAGTGCTGGGCACGGATCGCGACAGCTTCATCTTACTGGAGTTTGCACTCCGTAGTGTGTCAGGGCCAGCTGTGTACAGCTGATGAAATGATCTGGCCCTGAGGCCCATCATCCATGCAAGACAGTCGCTCCGCCTGTCTCTCTGGCTGCTTCTTGGATGAACTCCTCCAGCAAGGCAACCAGCCCCAGTTTCACCCTACACCAAGCTGTCAGAGGAGCATTCCTCAAGGATCGTCTCACCTGCAAAAGTACACACATGAAATCCCACCTCTCAGGTCAGCCACTAAACCAGAGCTCCTGCACCCGTTGTGACACCGTTAGGGGCTGTTGAACCGTTCAACAGCTTTCATGTGAATAGTGACGACCCTGCAGGCATCGTGGCATTTCCATCGGCCAGTTTTGGGAAATTGCCCACCTCAACCATGACAATCCTCCGTCCCCAGCTTCTGCTCAGTGCTCTGAGTTGGTTTTGAGAATAGGATCAACTCCCGCTGTCGATCTAGATCTCTGGCAAAGTCAATTAGATGAATCTCAAATTCAATTCTCTGAAAGTGAATGCCAATAATTAGGATAATCAGCCATGTGGTTGACTAGTTATTGACCGCTAACTCGGTCTAGTGCTTGGCTGCAATAAACAATTAATATCATCTCTTTCAATGATTATCAGGACTATACTCCATAAACCGGTCAATATTCTGATTCTCAAACCCCCAATATCATCCTCAATGGTCATTTGATCCTGAGCTTAATTAATCCCCACCCCCTCAAAAAAAAAAAAAAACCATTCCTCAAATCCCCAGAGAAATGGGAACAGGAGCCTGCCAATGAGACGGCGTTATTGATCAAGAATCGAATACTCTGTATCTACTAGGAGTGGATGTGATGTGATCCTGTAGGACTCGTTAACATTCTCCTCCTGACCATCATCATACGTGCAACTCCACACAACTTACGACAGACAATCCCTTGCATGAACAATGTCATGAGCATCCCTCTCCTGCTGATCTATACCAAGTAGTCGACCACTTACTTCGTAAATGGAATGATTCTTGAGTTGGCACTCGTACCCACCTCCAGCTAGCCTCTATACTACTATAACTAGTGAGTAGCCATGACCCCATCCCACGCGACGGCACAAAGAAAACTAAAGGATCCCATCTGAAACACCCTCTGCTAGTAGCTGGCTCTACGCATGTTTCGCACCATAACGGTTCGAGTCGGTTCCCACTCCTTCCTTGGCTTAGCCCAGTCTCGTCCAGTCCATCGAAGTTAAGTACACCGTAGTACTTTTGTTTTACCCCGATGACGTAGTATGTAGCACCTAAGTTGCACTACCCAATGAGATGAGCACCCCCGGTGGTGGATTTCCATCGCCGTGGAGATGTGCGGGATTGTCTAGCTGGCTTTCCCAGGTTTTTTTTTTTATTTTTTTTTAATTTTTTTTAATTTTTTAATTAATTTTATTTTATTATTGGGTTTGATGTTACTGGTCTTGGTGGTTGAGGTATTGGGGGGGTGTTAAGTAGTTAGCCTGGTACTAGTAGGAAGTGATGAACTTATGAGGTAGACAGGTGGTAGGTGGTAAGTGCCAAGTAGTTGTACATGGGAAGCTAAAGAGCTATACGTAAGAAGGTAATATCTATCCAACACGAAGGGAAATAAAGAAATCCAATATAAACTCCACTCTGCCGATGTTGCGCCTTGTCGCTGAATCCCAAGATCAAAGTTAATGGTTAATACATTTCATATCGTACACTTCACGGTCAGGCTTCTCAATTGAAGCGCGTCCGTTCTAAGTCGAGATGTCGTCGGGCGTCTTCTCCAACTCAGATGTCTCTGTGAGGACATCCCTAGTGAAACCCCTGTTTCTCCGGAGGTGAAGGAGGAGTAGCAATGCGCCGGCCGGAGTGACGCCTTCGATTCGCCGCGCCATGCCGATATTCGCGGGCCGAACGCGCTCTAGAGCCTGTCGTTCTTCCGTGCTGATCCCCTGGACGGCAGTGTAATTTAGATCGGGTGGCAAGAGAACGTTTTCATCCTGTCGGAATTTGAGCGCCGCCTTCTCTTGCCTCGTCACGTAGGGCGCATATCGGGCCTCAACGGCGACGCGGGAGCGGATTTCGGGCGCGAAGGATGAGGCTGTGTATGTTTTGCCCGACGGGGCGTCTATATGCGGGATCAGGCTGTCGAGTTCGATTAGGTCGCCGCAGAGGAGGTCTAGCCCGGACCGGACGGTGCCGTCAAGTCGTACTTTGAGGCCCTTTCGGCTCCAGGCTGTTGCGGACAGTTTGGTGTTAGAAAGGAGGGTGTGTAATTCGTTGATCTGGCCTTCTGTATCGCTGAAATGGCGCCACCTCTTATCCTTTACGATGCCCGCCTCGTGTGCCAGGCGTGTGAGACGTAGGTCGGCGTTGTCGGCTCGTGCGGACATGCGGAACTCGCTACGTGCGGTGAACATGCGGTATGGCTCGGATACACCTTTGGTGACGAGGTCGTCGATCATGATTCCAATGTAGCCGTCGGAGCGCGTGAGCGTCATAGGTTTTCGTCCTTGGGCTGACAAGCCGGCGTTGGCACCGGCGATTATCCCTTGTCCGGCAGCTTCTTCGTAGCCTGTTGTTCCGTTGATCTGTCCAGCAAGATAGAGTCCGCTGATCAACTTGGTCTCGAGTGTTGGCCACAAATTGCGGGGGTCGATATAGTCATATTCCACACCATATCCCGGTTGGAGCATGTTTACGTTTTCAAGGCCACGAATCGTCCTCAGCAGAGCAAACTGGGCCTCCTCGGGAATTGTCATCGAAATCCCATTAGGGTAGATGACGTCGTTCGGTGCGAAACCTTCCGGTTCAAGCCAAATCAGATGCTGCGTCTTTTCCTTGAAGCGGATGACCTTGGACTCCAAGGATGGACAATACCTCGGGCCTTTAACGGTCTCACGGATATGCACGGATTTATCCAGATTGGCGCGAACAACATCATGGGACTCGTTGTTGGTGTGTGTCAGCCAGCAGGTAAGCTGGGCCTCATCGTCCACCTGAACCCGCTCATCCAGGTAGGAGAATGGTAGCGGTGGTGAGTCGCCTCTCTGTACCTCCAGAGCCGAAAAGTCTATCGTCTTCTTATCCAACCGAGGGGGTGTTCCGGTCTTCAACCGGCCCAACTGGAACCCCGCTTCGCGGAGCGATTTGCTCAACCCAAACGTAGCAGCTTCACCAATCCGGCCGGAAGGAAAGACTTTAAGTCCAATGTGAATTTCACCTCCCAAAAAGGTCCCTGTTGTAATCACCACGCGACTCGTCGGTATCACTTGGCCTGACTCTAATCGAACCCCAACAATCTTGCCAGCCGGCGCAGCAGGGCCAGTTCCAACATCTTCCTTCGAAATCACAATATCCGCAACTTTACCCTCAATTATGCTCAATCCTTCTGTCGCGAGCAGTTCTTCACGCATATAGTTCTTATACAGATCCCGGTCGATTTGCGCACGAGGACCCCATACAGCCTGACCTTTGGACCGGTTGAGAACTTTGAACATGATCCCCGCCTTGTCGATAATTCGACCCGCAACGCCGTCCATAGCATCCACTTCCCTGATCATTGTGCCCTTCCCAATTCCTCCAAAACTCGGATTACACGAGCACACTCCGATGTTGGAGAGCGAGGGCGTGATTAATGCCGTGCGGGCACCCGAGCGAGCCGCTGCAGCACATGCCTCGGACCCAGCATGGCCGCCTCCAATAACGATCACATCGTAGGGCCTATTAATAAACAAAGTTAGCAATTTTATGGATTGTTTATGGATTTGAGGAATACTCCATACCGCGTAGAATCAGAAACCGAAGCCAAACCACGGAAACCACCTATCGTCCGAGACCGAGCGCCATTTACCCATCGAGACAGCGCTCCGGACCGTACCCTGAAAGCCATGATGACAGAAGTTTGATAGGTACAAGGCAATTCCAGCTCTGTTCAAATAAACTCTCCTAAAGTTTATCCCCAAAATTTTGACTGACTCATCATATCACGTGTGATTATTTATGCCAAGGCGGTGAGCTTATTAAGATCTGGCTAGACCATTCATCGATCTTCAGCTCCTTCAATCCTCGTCATTATAATTGAACGAATATCAGAATGCTTTCCGTAATTTAGAATTAAATGTATACAGGCCCTTGAGCCGAGTAATTGTTCTGTGATATCACGGTCCTGTACAGCTTGTTTTTCCTTCAGAGCAGCGTGCCTGTCTGGAATCTGACAATGCGCCATCGCTGACCAATTGCGGGGCGGCATTTTCACACCCCGCGATCCATCAGCGGTTTTTAAAGCTGATGCCATCCTACAGTTTTCTCTCGACAACATAAGACCACCTTTCTCTTCTAAACTCATCCTCAGATATTTCAATCACTACTCACAATGAAGGCCTATTGGTACGATAACAAGCCGGTACGTTGTCACCTGATGAAGATCCCGCAACTGTCTATACTATTTGACGCCAGCACAATATGTCTGATGAATACAGGGAGACCAACGCGAACCCCACGACTCGGGCCGTCCGGTCTCAGAAACCTACCTCGCTACCCTCGGCGTCATCTACCACCATCTCCCTGAGCTATCGGCCGTCGATGCGCTTGCACAAGAACGCGGCTACAAGAACCGCGACGAGATTGTTGTTGCGCCGGCGACGATGGGCGACGCCTACGAGACCAAGGTGAAGACGTTCTTCGCTGAGCATCTCCACGAGGATGAGGAGATCCGATATATCCGTGACGGAGAGGGATACTTTGATGTTCGTGGGAAGGAGGACGAATGGGTGCGGATTAGACTGGTGAAGGATGACTTGATTATCCTCCCCGCGGGCATCTACCACCGGTTCACTACTGATGAGAAGAATGTATGTCTTTCCATCCTTGCTCTGGGTGCTGATGTATGAGGGTTGGACGATGCTGATGCTGACTCGGTGTAGTATGTCAAGGCGATGCGACTCTTCCAGGAGGAGCCTAAGTGGACGCCTTTGAACCGTGGGCCGGAGCTTGATAGTAACCAACATCGTAAGGCGTATCTTGAGGACCTTACTGCTTCTACGATCTCTGCCAATTGAGGGGCTGTTCCGTCTTAGATCTAGGATGTCTAGTGGTGTCTAAACTGCTCAACTAGTGAAAAGGACGGCCTAGTTAACTATACATAATGACATAATGACATAATGAAATTTTTTTTTTTTTTTTTTTTTTTTTTTTTTTTTTTTTAAATTTCACCTGCCTAAATATTTATTCCGTGAATATATGGTACATGTAGCATTCGTAATCTCAATTAGGGTCTGAACTATCAGGCATGGACCCAGGGATGTGAAAGTCATCTCCCAGGCTCCGCTCTCGCCTCAAACTAGGACTGCGAGCACCACCGGTCTCAACCTGGTAACTGCTTGTCCGGGAAACAACATCGAACGGTATCGGTGGCCGTGGACCTAATCCTCGAAACCGTAGCGCTTCCGGCTCATGATCACCGTCATCGCTCCGAAGCGGACCGCCCAAATCGACTGACATGGCTGATCGAGAGGCCGTATTCGAGCCGGTTTCAGAGTCGTCGCCCGTTCGCACACCAGTCCTTCCCATGCGCGGCCACAGGTCGGGTAATCCCACCACTTGCACTCGGGGCTCGACGACTCTCTCTTCGAACCAGGCGTGGACCCGTGCTTCTACCAGCTGCGCGACCTTGGGCACGTCCTGGAGTCTACTTCGGGAGCCGATCAGCGATCGCACGGACAGGTCGAGTCGATAGTCGGGTAAGAATGAGAATGCAATATTGCTTTTCGGTGAGGATTTCGGTGGGATGTCACCGCCCTGTGCATCTGTAGGTTGGGATCCGACCGGGTTATCCCCTTGCTGTGGAGGCGACGGCATAGGAGATGGCGTATGAAGAGGTGGGGTAGATGCGGGGACAAGTGAAATGCAGAGAGTGCCTGAGAACCGAACGACAGATATTGACAGGGCGACAGGTAGGATCGCAGAGCACGGCTTGGGGTAATTGAGGACTAGTGAAGTTTCGACGGCGATAGAAAGGTTGTCGTCACTCATATCTACATCCATCAAGGCCTGAAGCCTCCCGCCGTCGGACATGGGGTCATCGACGGCAATGATACGGCAATTGCTGAAAATAGGAAATTCCTCTCCGAGTGATATATCCGTGACCGCGATCTTGTCGATGAAAGACGGTTTCTTCTCGGGGTTATTCAAAGCTGCCGTCAACGAATGAAGAATTGAGGATGTCCGGGAATCTTTTAGAAGATACGCCGTCTGCCTATACTGCGCGATTGTCTGTGCGATCAAGACATTAAACCAGTCCAAAGACTCGGGTTGATGTGAGGAATGATGAATTCGGTGTTTGCCATGTTTCGATGATGGGTTGGGGGGAATCGCGCTGTAGTACGTTTTCCGCAGGATCGACCGCATATTGGTCGCGGACGACGGGACAGGGCGGAGGGCATTGGATGAAGAGAGCTTCTCCCTTAATGATCTGGGGGGCGCATCTTGGGAGAATATCGAATTGGAGCGTCGATGGGTAGAACCTCGAAGACCGCGGGATGGCGGCGGTGGTGCTTCACCGAAAATAAAGAACTTGATGAAGGCGCCGATCAGAAGCACCACGGAGAGTTGACCTAGGAGGAATCCCTGGGTAAATGATAGACTGCAATTCGAGATTAGCAAGCTATCGCGACGGCGAGAAGAGGCCCACGAACGAGGACTGAGCCAGTACAGGTGCGGCTTCACCTGGAGAGTTCGCCATGGTCAGTGAGGGGAGCACAAGCGGAGTTCAATTAAGCGAGTTGGGCGTACCTTGCTGAAAAGCCATTGTCAGCCGTTATATAATGTCACCGTTTGCGCATGGCTCGTCCTCATACACGGTAGGCGAATGAACCTAGACAACCACAGAGGATCTCAAAGGAGCAGTAGGAGTTCAGTGGGAGTAGTGACGCCAAGTCGGTCGGAGGTAAAGTCGGCGGCTCGAGAAAATAATTAGTACTAGTAAATTGACGATCACAAGAACAACTAACAGCTTACAACCCCCCAAGTGTCTGAAGCTCGAGCTTTTGTACTCTTTGCTGAAATTTGAGGATGGCAGCGGCTTGATACAATTTTGTAACCCATTCAATCAGGCCGCAACGCACCAACTGGACAAGCACTTGTCTACCCCTCATCCTCTTTCTGAACACCTATACTCCGCACTCATCTCAGCAGCAGACAAGACCACAGCCATGCGACCTGCAGCACTCCTGCAGCTATTGCTGCCTCTTCTTAGCCTTCCCTCCTCATCTCTCTCTGCTAGCAACTCACAGCAAAAGTCACCTGGCAAAAATGCCATCCTCCTATCGCAAGTCCATTCACTTACACTGCGAGGCGGCCAACTCACCAGCTCCCGTCGCGTATCTCCCATCCCTCAACTGAAATGCGTCGGCCCTTCCAAGCGCATATGCAACATGTACGAGATAGATTCTATGCGCTGCACGAACGAGGGCTACGGCTACGATGAAGAGGATGTCCAGTGGACCTGCACCGCGTCACTTCCCGGCACATTCAAGCTTGGTTCAACAGATGTGGTGTGCGAGGGCTATCGCAACGCAGACGACCCATGGGTTCTTAAGGGGAGCTGTGGAGTGGAATACAGATTACTCCTGACCGATCAGGGAGAGCAGGTCTTTGGACAGAGTTCCTTCGATGAAAATAACTGGTGGCGTGGTCAGAGACGGTCCAATGATTCTGATTCGACTTTGAGATTTCTGGGCAACCTGATCTTCTGGGGCATTTTTCTCGGCATTTTTCTTTGGATTGTTTTTGCGATGATATGGGAATGCTTTGGTGGACAGAGAAACCCCGCGCAACCTGGTCGTCGTTGGGGCTGGGGGGGTGGTGGTGGTGGTGACGGAGGGCCGTATCCTGGTGGACCTCCTCCACCGTACAGTGGCAGCTATTCCTACAGTTCTGGGATGTCTGGACAAGGCTGGAGACCGGGATTCTGGACGGGAGCTATGACCGGTGCTGGAGTTGGGTATGGACTTGGGAGGAGAAACGATCGCTACGATTCGCCGTATGCGAGAGGGCGCAGGCGAGATTATGGATCTGGCGAAGGGAGTTCGTCGTCCTCGTCCCGTTTCTCAACCCCATCGACGAGCACGGGGTTTGGCTCTACGAGCCGCAGGTGATTGACCTGCTATGATTGCAGCCTCCCACTTGTACCATACATTTGGATCGTCTGTTGGATGCGCGACACAATCAGTTCAGCTGACTACTGAAGATCATATCTTACTTTTGAGAATACGCACCAACTGGATGTGAATTGTAAGTTTAATTTCGTTAACCAAAGAGCCACATTGGCTGTTTTCATGAATATTCATGATTCATGATTCAATACATCGCCCACATCGAGAACGCAGTGAAACACCTAACCGCCCTAATGATATATAGCCGTCCTAAAAGCCCAATTCGCCATCTTATAAATAATCAATCGTCTATAGAACCCAAGATCTCCTCAGTTCCGCCTCCCAGATCTCGCGCGCCATGTTTCTTTACGTTGCGCTTGCCTTTGGTGGCTGCCTTATCAGATCCAGGAGCGTTACTGCCAGCCAGGCCTTCTGGATTGCGGAGCAGATCCTCTTGGGCCTTCTTATCCCTCTCGTATTGTTCTTCGATGACTCTTTTCTCCTCATCCAGCTCTTGCTGAATTACTCGAGGGTCGTCGTATACTGTGTTCGTCATCTCAGAATAGGTGTTGATGTCAATAGTCTCCCGGGGTCCGAGAAGCGTCTCTTTGATTCTTTGCGGATCACGGCGTTCTTCGTTGTTGAATTTCAGCTTGATCTGACGCCTAGACCGTCCAGGAAACATCTTGCTGATCACCATAAAATCGGTTCCAAACATACGCAGGCCGCGATAGAATAGGTCCGTCATGTCCTCGTCCCAGGATTCGGTTTTAGAGCGCTTCCCGTACGTAGCCTGATTGATCTTTCGGGTGAGTGAGTTCTCAACAACATCCTCTAAGTCCTCACCATTTCTCTCTGCGTCTGCATGGCGATCGACTTGCAGGGACGCAGTGTCTAATACAATCTCTCCGTTTACAATCCGCATAACCGGACCAGCCTGCGACTTCTTGTTGGGTGTACTCGTATTATCTTCCTCCGTCGGAGAAGCATCTTTTGGCGTTTGCTTTACTGGCGTCTCAGCTTGGCGGCCTTCCTCTTGTTGAGCCTTCTTCCGCTCGACTTCTGCTAATTCGTGGGCGCGAAGCTCCGTTTCACGTTTAGATCGTTTCCCGGTTCGCGTATCTTTGCACAGGTCCGACATTTTAATGACCGCCGGCGCGATCTCGATCAGCTCGGCTCCTTCAGGTGTGGGCTCGCGCTTGCGGGTTCGCCGCTTCCTTTCTTTCTTTTGGACCTGTCCTATGTCATCACTTGTAGATCTGCTCGCCCTCCGACCTCCCGCCTTAGTTGCGCCTCCACTCTGCCGAGCTGTACGCGGCACTTCAGATTCATCACGGCTTTGCGTGCGTACTCGAAGAGCAGGTATTTGGGTAGGTGGGGGTGTCGTTAGTTGAGCAGCTTCTTCTAATCCCCGATCTAGCACTGTTGGGGCAGGTTCGATCGTGGTCTTTGGCCGCTTTGCCGGCCGGACTTCAGGTGCGACTTCATCATCATGGTCGGCGACAGTAGGAGTCGCAGACGCTTCCTCATTCTGAAGGACGGCTGGGCTCGCCCTTGCTACCTCTACAGCTTCATCCTGTCGGTCTGGCGTCTGGGCTGCGGGCTCGGTGGTCACTGTAGTGCTCAATGCGTGCGAAGCAGCGGAGGCATCCTTCGTCGGTCGAGGAATCGGAACAGGAACAGCGACAGATTCCTTACGCTTGGGGCGAGGGGTTGAAATAGCAGTTGCAAGTTGATCGTCAGGCGCACATTCAACAGTCGGCGCAACAGACGAAGGTTCAGCAACAGTTGACTCAGTCGCGGCGGGCGGCTCAACGGTTGAAGGAGGAGGAAGCGGGGGTTCGGGGGTTGCTGTCTCACTTGTAGTCGCAAGAGGGTGGGAAGCGGATGCCTGAGAAGCAATACTAGGCCGCCGCGAGGGCGCTCGAGGAGCGGCTGGAGCGGCGCGTCGGACGGGCGCCTTTGGAGCAAATTTCTTGCCCGACTTGTCTGGCAAAATTTAGCGATATCCAAGCAATGCACAAAAAATTCACATACTGATGGCAGAGCTGGAAAACGACTTCATATCTTAGCGGGGAATCATCACAAGGGCCGATCGCCGTCGTCGTTGTCATCGTTTGACTCTCACCTGCAGAAGTCTAGACAAACTTCTGGGGAAAGTGGGCGGGGTCACGTGTGAGGCTAACCTTCATGCCGAAAATCCTCCTGGTTTCCTCCAAGTCTTATCTCAACCACTCTTAACTGTTCTCCCTCACTTCCCCCTCGACAACCCTTCCCACGGTCGGATCCTGTTGCAGTCTCTGCTACCGGCCAGTCGCTGCTCTGTGGTCACGGATTCGTCTTTCCATATGACTACAGTAGCCACTGATGCCGGCCGCCGAAGCATCCCCCGTCGCATCTCCCGAGTCCGGTTTGGTCAAGATGGAAGACCGGAAGAGAGCTGCCACATATGATAACAATGATTCGGCTCCCCCGTTGAAAAAACAGGCCACTTCGGTCAATGGTGGTAATAAGCCCCATCCAGATGCTGATATGCCCTGGAAAGATGATCTCGAGGTAAGTCACTGACTCTTTAATGTGGGGTGAAGTCTCGCAGGGGTCGCACGAAAATTGATCGCTGGCCAGTCCACTGACTGATGTCTTTTCTCCCATTCAACAGCGGTTTCAAAAGGACGCGATCTGGCGTCAAATGCAGGAATACAAACGTGATAAGCTTTCCCTGGAAGCGAAGTTAAAGGAAGCGATCAAGGCCACCGCCTACCATAATGACCATCTTCGTATAATCGATGCATGGTATAGCCAAGTGAGTAGAGCTACCGTGTGCAATTATTAAAAAAATTTATCGATAACTAACGACCCTGGCAGTTGGTCGACGAGATCAAAGTCATCTTTGGTCGCCCGGACGAGGATAGCAAGGGTAGGTTCAATATTGTGCCGGCTAGTCTATATACTTACAAAACCATTAACCATTATCTAGACCGATCTTCATTCCAAAGCTCGCTACAATTTGATGATGTTGACATTTTTGAGAAACATCTGAAATCTCGTTCTGATGATATACGTGACATTATCTCCCGCCTCCTTGCCAAGCCCACGACAAGCCCTCCCGAGGTCGCGGATTTGCAGTCTCAACTTGCGCGAAAATTAGCCGAAGAGAAAGTCACTCTCGCCGACCTTAATAAAGCTCTATCCGAAAAGCAGCAGTTGGAAGAAAGCCTGGAAGAAGCGTCTTTACGGTACATGGTTGCCGAAAAGAAACTTGATCGCGCGCGGAGCTTGACTGTTGCCAAATTAGAGAAGCAGTACATCCTTGGTGCCCAGCGGCCAGGTGGCGATAGTGCGTCTGGGAATCGTGAAGAGCTGCCGGCTACAAATGGCGCTACGCCTATAAGCGAACGGACACCGGAATCGGATGAGACATATACCAGGTTGTCAGCCGTGTCAGAGAAGCAAAAAGAGCAGCTGCAGAAACTAGAAGCTGAGAATGCCAGTTTACTTTGCCACATCACAGAGATAAGTATCAAGGTAGGCAACCTCGTTCTATACAAACCCTCGTATGATGCTAATATACTTTCCCCAGAGGACGAAACTTACCGACGACGACTATGCACATACGGACCTGTTCAAGCAGTTGAGATCTCAATATGACGATGTTGTCAAACGGATAAACCATTTAGAGGCAATCAATGTACAGCTCCGTGAAGAGGCAGCGAAATTATGGTCTGAACGGACGGCATACCGCAACCAAGTTGACGAAGAGACACAGGGGGTTGTTGCCGAGAAGGAAGCGCAATTAGTAAAAACCGAGAACGATTTGGCACGGATACGCAACACGCGCGATGAGCTCCTAGCTGATCAGCAGATGCGAAAAGCTGCACAAGAACAGGAAAAGACAGCGACACTCAAAGTCCAAGAGCTGGCGGACGCTGGGAAAGCTCAAATCGCTGCCTTGGAATCAGAGGTAGAGCGGCTGCGAATAGAACTCGGACAAGAGAAGGCAGAACAGGCAGACATTAACGACATAGTGATCGAGGAGCTGCGCACAAAGTACAGCAATCTGGAACGCCAATATTCAATGCTCAATACCGAACTAGCGTCCATGCAGACCGCCTGCAAGAAATATTCTTTGTTGGCATCCCAAAAGGTCACCGAGTTCAGCGTCATGGAGGAGAAGATGGTACGCCTCGCCGCAGAGAAGTCCAAGGCAGACCAGAAATATTTCGGCGCGATGAAGAGCAAGGAGGCTCGAGACATGGAAGTCCGGACGCTTCGGATGCAGAATGCTAAGAGCTCCGACATAGTTTCTCAACTGAAGGAATCGGAAGTAACTACTCGGTCACTACTTGCGAATATGGAGAAGCAAGTCAGCGAGACCAAGGAAGCATTAAATAGTATGGTCAACAAGTACCACGCGTCGCAACAACAGGTTACAGAGACCAATATCGCGATGGAAGGCTTGCGAGGGCAGATTACGGAACTCAAGGCGCTATCTATTTCCAAAGATTCATCTATGGCGGCCACGTCTAGTGCTTGTCGTCGTGCTGAAACTGAGGTCGAGGGGCTTAAAGCAACACTTACTGATACGAAGAAGAGTCTGGACAGCTGGAAGAATAAGAGCCTCGGGAACTCCTCATCCGAGTATGAAATGCTGAGGGTAAGCGCTACTAATCCTAAGTATCACATCTGGAGATTGGGTGTTTGCTAACTTTACTACAGACGCTTGCTCTTTGCACGGTATGCCGCAGAAACTTCAAAAACACCGCTATCAAGACTTGTGGACACGTTTTCTGCAAAGATTGTGTAGAAGAACGACTTACATCCCGGTCTCGAAAATGCCCGAATTGCAACCGCTCCTTTGGCAATAATGATCATATGCATATCACGCTGTGACCTTTTCGTCTTGTATGATCTTGGTCGTTTTTGCACATTTACCTTCATGTATCATAGTTTCTTCCGTTTCTCTCGCTTTCCCCCATTTTCACCCATACTTGATTTTATTACTTTTCTCTTGCGTTTACCATTTTGATTTTCTACGGAAAAGGCTCACGGTGTGGTGTTTTGTTTAAGGTTTAGCAGGATAGGTACTCAGGGGCTGGCGTTTCACTCTTGTTGCTTGATATCGGACTTTCTGGTCTCCGGGCTTCTTTTCCTTCAAACTCCATTTTCTTTTTCCTCTCCTATTTTCCTTGCTTGGATACCCACGGTGTTCGGGTATCTAAAACCACACAATGGTTGTGTCGGTTGTAGGATTAGCAAGAGGCCTTGTTGAACCCATCAAACTGGGTGGCTTTTATTCCAAAGACTGTTCAGTAATAAACAGCCTCCCTGGAGATAACAATCTGTAAAAGTCAATGGAGCTTAGACCAGTCTGTGCATCTATGGTGGGGGAGGCCGTTGAATTTAAAGTGATGAATGTTTTGCCTGCAGGAAGAGTTGAACCAGTATATGCTTACTCCGTAGAGTGGCTGGAGTAAGTCCATGGTGCTCAGTCACAAGTCCGATTTGGGTGGAGTGCTTCAACAATTGGCTCGCTTGGCCAAATGGTAAGGCGCTGGACTTGTATACATAACATCTCGCAATCAAGAAGATCGCAGTGATGAAAGTCGGGCGACTGAATAAATAAATAAATGGTTTGCGCTATCACTATGAATACCAACCTTGGGGCTGCAGAATTCGGATTTTGAGAAGGGAGTTCATGAATTAAATATTCTGCTATAGAGAAGCTCATGGCGCCCAACCCAGAGATCTAGCGGAGGCACTACCTGCCCTGCATTTTCTACTGCAGTGTTCCAATCCCGGCCTATGCGTTCGGTGATCATGTCCTGCAGGTCCCTGCTAGCTAACACACTCTGCGCCTGGTATGGACCCATCACCGACGCCCGAACAGCCGCACTCAGAACAGCTTTGGCATGATTCAGCATAAATATATATGCCGTCTGACGAGTATTCATTCCCATAGCCAAGCACACAACACCCCACAACGGCGCAAAGTGGCCCTTAAGACCTAACTCCTCATCCATAGAGCATTTCAAGTTTTCCGAAAAGTCTTCAATGGCCTTGATACCTGCCCGCACTCCAGGGCCCCGGGCTACGTTGTCGCCGCTACGAGGCGCATATGTGTTTCGGAATGACCGCTCCCATACACCTAGTAATGCGAGCCCTTGCGCGACACTTGCGCGCTGGGCGACAGGACATGGCGTCGAGGCGTCGAGGTCGTTATCCAATGATTCGAGATCGGCTGGGTTGCGGTAGGCTGCCAGAACGTAGGGAAGTGAGAGGCTACCCATTGAAGCGAGGGATAGTCGTAGGAAGCGGTAAAATGAAGCGACTGGCGTTGTTGTGCGAGGGAGGGGCTTGTTGTGTGCTACATATGATTCTAATCCGCTGGAGTAGGCGAAGGAGCCCAAGGGGAGGGCGGAGTCTGATAAAAGGAGGAGCGCATGAGTGATTGCTGGAGGGAGAGTGTCTATGGTAAGAGGTAAACGAAAGGAAATCAGTACAATGTCCTAAAGAGAAATGCCCTTGCTGGGATTGTTCGTAGGGAGACGACATACCACTTGGTAGAGGGGGGCTTGGAGAGGATGAGGGCTGCAGCGCGAAGTCCTGCGGGGCAGATACTAGGGCTAGCCGAGACTTTGCATCCTGCAAGCGGGATTCGAGATCTAAAACCTCCTTATTTAATTCGTGGATATCGCCTTCGAGTGCCATTGACACATTATTCTTAAGACAGAGAACATTGCGCGGAGGAGAAGCCGAAGCCTTTCACTCACCATTTCGTGGAGATAACAAATCCACTGATAAGAATGGCAGCTCGGATCAAAGCCGGGGGCAGGCGGTGGGCAGCGGCAGAATAAGGACAACCAAAATGAAGTTCGCAGTCAAAACTATTGGGGAGACAAGATACAACGAAAACAGCAAACACTCCACTATGCGAGTACGGTGAACAAGGGCTTGTCAGATTTGGGAGCCTTATATTTGTTTTGGTACTAGCGCACCAAGAAGCTATGTCAGGCAAGCGTCTGCTCGACGCTATCCAATTCCTGAACGTTGCTGGCTCAGTTGCGACAAGGCACCTCGCGGTGCGTCAACGGCAGCTCGATGTATTTACCAAGACGTCTTCTCTCACGAAGGGTATTAAGAACCAGACAGACTGCTTGATTCTCACAGCAAAAGCTGCTGCGGCGCTTGCTAGGCGCTTCGATGACACCCCTCCGTCTCAATCGCCGACAACTTCCGCTGGTCCTCCCGAGCCCTCCCCGCCGACGCAGAAAGACCCCCATAAGGAGATCAAAATACCTTCGTCAGCTACGGGTGTTAGTGGAGACCATGGAGAACAATTGAGTGTCAGTCCGCAACAGGAGGAATTCTACCAACCTTTGCGGGAGCCGGCTGCTGAGCGCGCCGGATCACCCCAGTTACCGCAGGCTACAAGTTCCACGCAAGCTGGGTTGGATAAGGATATCAATGCGGATGTTTACCAATCGCCCGTGGATACCAAGACGGTGACTTCGGGATCTAAGCCAGTGGAGCCAGAGCAGGGCATTTCGGAAGAAATGATGAAGGACATATTCCACAGCCCCAAAGTCGCCAGGAGCCTCTCTCGGAAGGCGACGGCGGAAGCAAATTTTCGCCCCCAGGACAGAGAAAGGGCTGTATGGCAAGCTGAAAAACAAAGTGCTGAAAACATTGAACGCAAAGTGGAGGATATCGTTCCCCCAGATTCAAAGGTAACATCTCGGCTTTGGAAGATGTGAGGCATACACACTGACTCTCTCATAGATAGACTCGGAAATCCTAGTAGAGCTTAAAAATGAGGAAAATACTTATCGAATGGTCGAGTCCCGAGTCCCGTCTTCGCGTTTAGGACGACTCTGGCAGTATGGTGGCCTAGCGACTTCGATGGCTTTTGGAGCCGTTGGTGAAAGCTTTCGCAGAGCTACTGGGAGCGCAGAAGATGCTGCTGGATCACTCATGTTTAGCGCTGGGAATATGGAGCGTCTTGTGGCCAAGCTTTCCAAAATGCGAGGTGCTGCTCTGAAACTTGGTCAAATGATTAGTTTCCAAGGTATGCCCAATACACCCTCTATTAGATTAACCGCTTCTAAGTGGAATAGACTCGAAAATGCTCCCCGACTCGATCCAGCAAGTCCTTCAAAGAGTTCAAGATCGCGCAGATTACATGCCTACATACCAACGGGATAGGGTTCTCACGGACAACCTAGGACCCAACTGGCGTGACCTCTTCTCATCCTTCGAAGAGATCCCAATGGCTGCCGCCTCCATCGGTCAAGTCCACGGTGCTGTCCTCAAAAGCACGGGTCAGCCAGTTGCCGTGAAGATCCAATATCCTGGCGTTGCGGACTCCATCGACTCAGACCTCAGCAACCTCTCCATCCTTCTCACAGCCTCGCGCATCCTACCCCGCGGCCTATACCTCGACAAGACCATTGCCAATGCCCGCACAGAACTCGCCTGGGAATGCGACTACACCCGCGAAGCCGAATGCGGGAACCACTTCCGCGAGCTCCTCAAAGATGACCCCGTCTTCCTCGTCCCCGAAATCATCCCCGAAGCCTCCGGCAAAAACGTCCTCACAATGGAGCGCCTCAACGGTATCGCCGTCACAAAGATCCAAAACTTCACCCAAGACCAGCGCGACTGGATCGGAACTCAAATCCTCCGCCTGTGTCTCCGCGAAATCACCGAATTCAAATACATGCAGACAGACCCCAACTGGACAAACTTCCTCTACAACGCCTCCTCCAACCGCCTCGAACTCCTCGACTTCGGCGCCTCAAGGGCTTTCCCTTCCACCTTTATCCATAAATACATCCAAACCCTCGTCGCCGCTTCCCGAGGCGACAGAGAAACCTGCCATACCCTCTCCATCGACCTAGGCTACCTAACGGGCCACGAGTCTCGCGCTATGATCAACGCCCATGTATCGTCAATCCTAACCCTCGCAGAACCATTCATGGACTCATCGCCCGATGTCTATGATTTCCAGGACCAGACGATCACGGACCGCGTGCGGGATTTAATCCCTGTTATGATAAGGGAGAGGTTGGCGCCACCACCTGAGGAGACGTATAGTTTGCATCGGAAGCTGAGCGGCGCGTTTTTGCTTTGCGCGAGGTTGGGCAGTCGGGTTCGTTGTAAAGATTTGTTTAAAGATGCTATGGAGAAGCTAGATGCTACCTAGCATCTAGCTAGGCTTTTGATGATTTCGCTAGGATAGGAGGGGTTGGGAATAGGCTCAGAGTTGTACGATTATGTATATAGAAATATCGCCCGCTTTGTATATTAACTAGTTATGTTGGAGCTGTAATGATACGTAAAATATTATTCAAATAGTCTAAGTATATTTCCATCTTTTCAGGTAGCTGGTGCCTGCCAGTCCTGATTATAACATGGTCGTGGGTATATTTCTGCACTTTGGCCACTCTATCGCAGAATAAATATCAACATGAGCTGGGCGGCTATGGGCGTAGCGCTCTAATGGTACATGCCACCCAACCCTCTTCACATCGGTGGCCGTAACTCGATATAACATATGTATCACAATTCTGGAGACCTTTGGAGGATAGAGTCTAGCAACGAAGCCGGGAGACGTCCCGGGATCTAAAGAGATTCTAAGATCATTCCGGCTTTACTTCCGCTCCCTTGAAGACTCCATCAACGTTTTGCATTAGCAAATACCGCATTCCAATACTTCCTCACCCCCTTACAAACGCCCTTCTTCCCACCCCACGAGCGAAATTTATTCTCAAGCTCGCAAGCTGTCCAAAGGATCTCCCTCCAGTAATGTTTCTCGATATCCGAGCCAAAGTTCTCAATTATATTCTCCGGTTTTGTCCAGGCACGCGTGTAGCTACCGTCATCGGCAAAGGCGGGATTTACCTCATGCGGCTCGAAGACCGTTGCCGGGTCGAATTTGGGGTAGTTTGCGTGAATGAAAAAGGGTCGTGGTGTTTCGGAACCTCTGGTGCCTTCGGCTGAGTTGTGGTTGTGGAGGGCATAATCTTCTGCTGGGTCGAATTGGACCATTGCCGAGCCTGCAAGGCCGCCACTTGCCTTGCTGTGGCCTATTGCTACGATGCCCTCTGTGACCTGGTAGTATGGTTCTTTGACGGCTATGGCGGCTGCGACGAAGGTTTCTTTGTCGCCTTCTCCTGCTGCGCCTTGGGAGAGTAGAGGGTAGTAGTAGTTGGGGCCCCAGAGGTTGTAGTAGGTGCTGAGGAGGAGGGTTTTGGCGTGGGTCTTCTTTGAGAGGAGGATTTCACCAGACTCGCTGGATTGTCGTGGTCGTGTCCCCGGTTTAGGCACCGGCTGGGATGCGATTTCGTAGTAGTAGGAAGAAACGGTGGATGCCCAGAAGTCGGGCCATGTAACCATATTTCTTAATTTGAATGGTTCGCTTGTGAATAGCGACTCGGGTTTTAGAATTGGGAATGAGTCGGCGTCTAGGAATAGGATCTCTTCGAAGGAGGAGAATAGCATGGCGAAGAGCTTGAACTGGTACTTTTCGATATCCATGACCTTTGGAGCTGCATCGAATATACGGGAGAGTACCACGCACCGCGCATTCAAAGATGGAAGCACCACGTCGCAAATGAACGGCTCGTATTCATCGCTGTTAGCTAAAAAGACTTCGACGGGGAGTTCTGAGCCCGTTCGCCTGAGCATGCGCAGTGAGATAACCAATACCGGGAGATATGGCCCTCCGGCTGTAGAGATTATTCCCCTGGTGTTGGGGACATAGTGTAGATTGGCTGCCACCATGTCGATATTATCAACAAATTTCGCGCGGGCGTTCTTCATTTCTTTGACTTCGTCCGGTAGCATGTCCAGCATCTCCGGTCGGTTGTCTGGATCGGATTCCTCAACTCTGATCGTAGGGGCATTTCCTAACCTCAAGGGTGGATCGCAGTTTGGCACCGATGAGATCAATATCGGTTGAAGTTGGCTCCAAAAATGAATATGGCCCTCCAGTGCTAGCTCCTGTTCCTGGCTGTTGGCATTCTTAAAGGAAGTCCCCGGTAGGCCAGAAGAGTAGCTTGGATAGCGCGCGAACGACCAGATGCAAAAGAACGTAAGAGCCGTTGCGAGCAACAGTATGCGCACTCGAGCGAGCGGCCTCAGTGGAATCATTATTGTCTTTTAATTCCTTGAGGTTAGGGACGCTGTAGGTCTCTCGACGTCGGCCACTGTTGGGTAGCTTGAGGTTCACTTGCGGTAGGCTTGTTTTGTTTGACACGCTGGTCGCACTTGATGGACGTCAAACGTAACACGAATATTCTCTTCGCCAGAACTTGAACTCTGGAGGATTCGCTCCTTTAGCAACAGACGTTGAGCGAAATGAGATAACCAAAAGGGCCGGACGGCGAGGTGATATTGAGCGATCGTAATGGAGATGGCTGAACAAAAGAGATGAAGAGCTGCTGCACACCTCCAGGGTAGCAGTAGCGGCAATTGACGGTAGACGATATGAAGAGTACAGAATTAAACTGAAACGAGGAATATTGAAGGAGTATCTTCGATGATGGACTTAGTAAGGATCATGTTTATCAGCCAGATCTGTATTCCACGTCATACTACTACTGTGTCCAGTAACAACGATTCAGTTTCCGCATCATTGAGCCTCTCGTCTTTCTTAAGATAATCTATTATGTTTACTTTGCTACCGGAGATGGTTTGCGGGGAGTATAATATTCCTGGATTCCGCAGCCATTGTGATGAACATTATGAATCTAGTCGTGTTTCAGGAAGACGATTGATGAAACAGTCCATGCTGAGATACTATATCCATGTAGGATAGTCAGACATCAGAATCCTGACTCTCTTCCTCCAATATCGTTTCAGGTACTAATCCGCTCTTCTTCCAAGAACCTGTATCTAGTCCCCAGCCCGAGCCGGCCCGCCAGTCATTGCTTATGCCAGAGTTGTTTGAGGGTGAATACTTGGCTCCCTCAATTGCACGATGCTTTGGCCTGGACTCGAGGCGAGCAACAGTCAAGGAACTTGAAAAGCGATTCAATAATAGGCTAACCGTCAGAGTTGTTATGGAGTACAAGAGCAAGGCCGCACCAGCACCTGCCAGCGAAGCCACTCCGAAGTAGATCAAGAGTGCCTGGTATCGTTAGACTATGAGACGGATCTCTTTGTTGGCTTCCTAAAGAGTGAATTGCATACTTTGAGGCTGATCAGAATCCTTAATGGTAGGAGAATCAACCAAAGGCCCAAGGAGCCCAGGTATATAAAAGGGGAGGCTAGAAGGCTGAGGAGGAAGTATGCGCAGAATGTTACATAGTAAACGGGGTATACGATGATGATGAAGAAGGACGTTGACAGCACAGAGAGTAAGCTCATTGGTACTGGCTTAACTCATACTGCGTCAGAGAGATGCGCGAAGGCTAGAGTGATGATGCATTCTACAAGGGACTCGGCCTGGAGATGCCGCGGATTGCTAGTTTGGGAAGGCCATGTTGGCGGTAGAACACGGCAGAATACAATGTGGTGGGTCAAGGAGATCAAGGAGTAAGTCTTGTACGACGTCTGTTCTGCGGTTTTAAGGTTGTTTTTGATCATTATTAAAGCCCTGGAATTTAAAACTCTACCTGTCGTCATGCTTGACCGAATTGAGGGCGGTGCATAGACCCTGGTCCAGTGGAGCTCCCAATCTGGGCAGGTGTATACTAGCCTGGGTAACAGTGAAGACGGAGTTTAGCGGAGCATGTGCCTTGTGTACCATGAGATATAGGAACTGTTCAGATAAGCAGATCTGTAATATAATCCATCAGCTTGTGAGTTTTACTCTAGGTTATGGCATTCAAGTCTTAAAGTCGTGAACTTGCTGGGAGTAGACGCGTACCCTAAGCCCTATTGCTGTTTTTGGCCAGACTCCGCTGCTCCAGGTCGGCGATATCAAGAGAGCAACCTCCAGCGACCCCATCGCGGCCAACTTCAGCGTTCGCTTCACCCCCCCGGTTCCTCGGGGTTCTTACCATATGTGTACCCTGTTTATACGCGATAGATTATTTATTTCCTTTGTCCCCCCGCACTCCCTTCCTTGACTCACCGAGCGACCCATTCGTCCATCTTGACCCATTTCGTGTTCTGCCCCCAGTGAGGTCCACGGTCTGATACGGATGTCTTGAATCCTCCCACCTCCGACTCCTCAGTCTAAACCCACCCCACCCCGCGGCCCTTCCCTCAATTATTCCATATTTCTGCAGCCACACCGCGCCTCAAGATGGGCAATAATCCTTCCAAGGGTCCTACCGGAGACGGCCCGAGTCCGGGAACTTCGGGCACCACAAGCCTGACGGCGTCGACGAGTGATAAAAGAGCGACTCGCGGCCCATCACCCAACGGCCCCTCAAACACCACCAAAGCGCCTGGAGTCGACCCCTCCGCCTCAAGACAAATTGCAACTGGTCAATCGTCCTCTCAAAATCAGGCTACTGTCCAACAGCGCATACAGTCCCGCAATGCCGCAGATTCGCCTTTACGGACCGTAGATCGGCCGGATCACCAGATTCACTACGAACCCAAGAAGACAGATTATTCACGCTCGAGGGAGATTCAGGCGCCCGATCAATCTAACACTGTCCACGTTCCGGTCTCCCGTGCTGCCGCCGCTCGACGCGACCCATATGAATCGGTGGCTCTATCGGGCCCGCCTCATAAGATGTACTATAGTGCGTCCCACCATCTCCAGCGTCCACCGCGGATGCCTCTGCCCATTGGAGATGCCACAGCGACGCCAGGCTCGCCCATTAGCGGCCCTGATGACAGTCCCCTCGCTCCTGAACAGACACCGGGTGACAAGACAACCGCAGAGAAACCTGACATCACCACGATCGAAGACGATGACACTGTGGATGAGCTTCAACCGTATGCTACCAGTGGCATGGGCAAAGCTGTTCCGACAACTATTGAATGGACATCTGGTGGTAATAAGGTCTACGTAACGGGAACTTTTGTCAACTGGGAGAAAAAGTTCCGGCTACACAGAAGGTTTGTGGCGTCCATTGGTCCTCTACGGTGAATAGTTATATACAATTTCCTCAACGATCACTAATCATACCGCTTTCGGATAGTGAGAACAATCCCGGTGTCATGGTCACCAAATTAAATCTCCGTCCGGGAACGCACCATCTCAAGTTTATTGTTGACGGTGAGATGCGTGCCGCGGACAATCTCCCAACGGCCGTCGACTTTACGAATCATCTGGTCAACTATATAGAACTCAGTGCAGACGATGTAAATCGACCGAGGAGAGAGAGCGACAAAGGCTCGGCGCCACCCGGCGTTCACCCTCCGCAGGTACTTCCTAATGAAGTCTCAGATGGAAAGACTGAAACCGCCGTTGATGACGACAAATCAGAAAAGGAGGAGGAACCAGAGGAAATTCCAATTGGTGATTTCCGTGGCATCATCCCACAGTTCCTCCTCGACCTCGACAAAGACGAGGACAGCGCGTGCTATCAGCAAGCCGTCAATATCATTGGTGATGCACCCACGCCACCAAGCCTTCCGCTGTTTCTCGGGAAGTCTATCCTAAACGGCACCACACCAATGAAGGATGACAGCAGTCTTCTCAACAACCCTAATCATACCGTACTGAACCACCTGGCCACGAGCAGCATAAAAAATGGTGTTCTCGCCACCAGCGTGACAACGAGATATAAACGAAAGGTAACAATCCTGAATTCTCAAGATGCATCCGGAATTTAGTAACTGACTCGGTTGCTTACAGTACGTTACGACAATTTTGTATAAGCCTACGGGGGATATCGGTGAATAATTGGCTGTTAGACTCGGTTTTCAAACCCCTACTGTACCTAGGCGCGCAACCACATACCTCCTCTCAACGAGTCTACCTGGGCAGCTTTAGAAATCCTGCATCGAAGGCAATTGGTGTTTTCTGGATGTGACTCCATCATCCCAGAGTAGAACCAATTGTAAAAAGGTCCCTTAGAGCCTTGTTCAAGGCAACTTCATTACGCCTCATAACAACCTATCCAGGAAGCCAAACTAGGAGCTCGTTCTTGCAACAGAGCGTAGTCTCACTGACTGATGGCGGTCTACGCAAACGACTGGTTATGGCGCGGACCGATTACAACCTCACTTCTTATACATACTTGGCATCTTGAGGGCACGCATGATAGCAAAGACAGTTAGTTGGTTGACTTTTCGCTTGTCCGTCTCCTCTCTTATCTTCAGATATCTGCCTCTCTGTTTGGGATATACGGCCTTGTCAAATACCTGCGCTAGAACATTGCTCAGAACTAGCTACTAAGCATCTGATGATTGATATCAAATTATTGCACCCTTATTCTTTTGACTCTTGGTTTCCATACTTCTCTAAAATAATAATGTTTAGGTGAGACGGTGGTATGCCATGGTCATAATACCAAGGCGATATTTTACGGAAGTAGAAAGATTACTCGAGGCTCTAAATCTTCGTTAAATTAAAGTAGGATTGCTTCGACTTAGTCTCTCCATTGCACAAAGACATCATCCGTCCGAAACCGTTGCGTACACGTGGACTCCTTGAGCGGCGTCCGGAACCCTGTCTGATACGCGAGTATACCAGCCTGCGCGATCATGATTCCATTGTCGATACAGAACCTCTCATCTGTCGCATGCACGCTTCCTCCTCGATCCCGCGCCATGATCCCCATCATCTCTTGTAGTCGCTCATTGCATCCAACTCCACCAACAATCAAAACCTCCTTCGACCCAACATGCGCCATGGCACGCTCCGTAATCTCAACCAGCATCGAAAATACAGTCTCCTGCAGCGAGAAGCAGAGATCTGCCCGGGTAGGTTTCCGGTTCTCTGGAATCCCGTCAGATACGGGTGTATCGTCTGTCCTTGTGTTGTCTTCATCTTCTTCGTTGTCATGCTGTTCCCCGTTTAGACCATATGTGGCGGCGAGACCATCGATCGCGGCTAGAATCCCGGACATGGAACAGTCCATGCCCTTCACTGTGTATGGTAAATCGACCAGTTGTTTCCCTTTTTTAGCGAGTTGCTCGATGTTGTACCCTGGCGCTGGGTCATTGGAGATATGTAGCGTTCGCGCGAACCGATCGAGACAGTTGCCCACAGCGATATCGAGTGTCTCCCCAAAGATGCGGTACCGTTGCGAACTATATGCGATTACTTGTGTATTTCCTCCGGATACGTATAAAACCACGGGATTCAACGCGCCGGTGATTAGCCGGCCCATTTCGATATCTATGAAGGGATATTTTAGCTGACCCTGAATTGCAGCGACTTGGGGTAGGGGTGCATACGTCCAACACAGTGATTGACACCAATCAATTCCTTCCCCCATAGCAGGCTTAGCGTCCGGGCGGCTACTGCTACGCTCTGTAAAGGAGCGCCCATTCCGGGACCCTTGGTGTAGCAGATACAGTCCACATCGTCAACGGAGATACGGGCTTCTTTGAGAGCTTTCTTCACCAACTTCACGACCCACGACCGATGATGCCTTGCTGTGTCCTTGGGGAGAAATCCCTCTCCAGGAGGGGAGACATAGGTGTGACGGATATTGGCGAGGACTTGCGGGGTGCTCCCGTCCTTGGGATGTAACATAATGCCCACGCCCAGTTTGTTGGCGGAGCCTTCGAGACCGATGGCAATCATTTTGGATGAGAGACAGAAATATAAAATGCTCAGTGTATAAATTATTGAAAGAAGTATTAAACTGGATACGTAGGATAGCTATAGTGGTGTATGGAGGGGCTGAATCAGTCGGAGTGGACGGAGATTGTTTTTTTTTATCAGCAGCGTTATCGATTGGCCCGTCTGCTTTGGGTTGGCCCCGGCGGTTCCGCCGCTGCGTTTATCCGACGGTATACAAGACCCTACTGCTACTAGACTAAGCTGCTGCAACTCAACCGCCCACTCCTTCTCATCTTCTCCCTTCAACTCCCTCCCCCCTCTAACAAATTCTTTCACATCCAGACTTGTACTCTCTCTGTACCCATATTTCACTCCTGTTCATTCCTTTTGAACCCTCTGGCCCGTCTTCTAAGCGACTGGCTTGGGTTTGTGCTTTGCACACAATCTTCGTCAATAAAAGCCATGTCCTCTTCAACCCACTTTCCCGACTCTGACAACTTCCACCGCCAGTCAGGCGAGTTTTGTGATTGGCTTTCTTCTAGACCTGGCGTTACGGTGAACTGCAAAATTCGCATAGCAGACTTGAGAGCAAATGCTGCTGGGAGAGGTGTCGGTAGGTTCTCCACCCGGACGAGTTTTCCCTCGCCCTAGCGGTCTGTTGTCGGCCTTATTAAGTTATGCTTCTATCCAAAGTGACCTTATTTCTGATACGCTAGCCTCTCTGTTTCAGTGGCTCAAGCCGATATCATCGAAGGCGAAGAACTTTTCACCATCCCCCGAGATCTCGTCCTCTCGACCCACAATTCGAAGCTAAGAGGTTTACTCTCTCAAGACCTAGAAGAGCTCGGCCCATGGCTGTCCCTAATGCTGGTTATGATATACGAGTGTCTCCAAGGAGACAATTCTACCTGGGCACCGTATTTCAAGGTTTTGCCTCAGAATTTTGACACCCTGATGTTCTGGTCGCCGCAGGAGCTTGCAGAGCTTCAGGGGAGCGCCGTTGTTGAGAAGATCGGAAAAGAAGGAGCAGAAGAATCCATTCTTCAGTCCATTGTCCCTATCGTTCGGTCTCATCCTTCTCTATTTCCTCCAATTGGCGGACTCGCGTCATATGATGGCGATGTGGGTGTTCAGGCACTCCTGAGCCTTTCTCATACAATGGGTTCCCTGATTATGGCCTACGCATTTGACGTCGAGAAGCCAGAGAACGAGGACGAGCGCGATGGCGAAGATGGATACCTCACCGACGACGAAGAACAGTCCTCCAAGGGCATGGTGCCTCTGGCTGATATGCTAAATGCGGATGCGGACCGGAATAACGTGAGTACCTAACACATGGCCTACACATACTATCAGCACCCACTAATTCATCAACAGGCCCGTCTCTTCCAGGAAGAAGAATCACTAGTCATGAAAGCAATCAAGCCCATCCGAGCAGGAGAGGAGATTTTCAACGATTATGGAGAAATCCCTCGTGCTGATCTCCTGAGGCGGTACGGCTATGTTACTGATAACTACGCCCCATACGATGTCATTGAGCTTTCACTCGACTCGCTATGCTCCTCTGCGGGTCTAAACAATTCTGACATTGAAAGTCAACCACGGGTAATATCTAAGTTAACTAACCCCTCCATGTACATTGCATTAACATCTTCATAGCTTCAGTTGCTTGAAAACCTTGATCTCCTCGATGATGGATATGCCATACCCAGACCCTCACCTGAAGATGCGCTTCCGGAAATTCTCCCAGAAGAACTCGCCGTGCTCCTCAAAACTCTGGCGTTAACACCAGAGCAATTCGCCCACCAACAGCAGAAGCAAAAACCGCCTAAACAGGCGTTTGGTCCAGAAGAAGCAAGATTCCTTCTCAACGCAATCCTGATGGGTCAAAATCGGTACAGCACAACGATAGAGCAAGATCAGGATCTCCTCACCCAGATCAACCAGTACGAAGCCGCTAATCATCTTGGGGGACCTGTCCGACGACAGAAAATGGCCATTCAAGTCCGCTTAGGCGAAAAATATATCTACGAAGCTGTCAAGGCCAAGGTCAATGACTACCTGGCGAATGCACAGGCTAGTTCTACTTCAAAGCGGTCCGCAGATGATGACGGTGACAATTCGAGGAGAACGAAAGCCCAGAGAACCTAATGCCTCGCTGATCCTACGACCTTATCGATCAGATACGCAAGAAAAGTTATTGTCACTTGTGATACATATTATTAATTGTTTTTATCTTTCTTTCTGCGCCGCTAACTTCATAGCTTTGCTATCCGTACAAGCTTCTATCGACCGATCGGTGGCAAAATAAGGAGATAAAAGGGGGGAAATGGCTATGTACACTAACATCGCATAATCTTAGGTCGTCATAAAAAGGGAGGAAAAATATTCATCAGCGACATTATCCTGAATTTCGAATGCTTCGCAACATCCAGGTGGAAGAGGGTTTGCGGCGGAGAAGGACTCAAAGCAATGGGGCCCCATGAATCAAAATGTCGAGGGAGTAAAAGTACACTGGGGTTCGGAGGAAGATGGTGGTCAAATTTTCGACGCGTGGATGCTGGCGGAAAGAGGCGAAAAAAAAGGGTTCAAAAGGAGAGGAGAAAACGAGGCTCGGCTCAAGTTTCAGCTGTGGGAGCAACGGCGCCAGGCCCGGGATTCGATCCCACTGTTTGCCCCGTGCTCGGGTTGTTTAGTGCGGCTTGTTCAGCCTGCAGTCGTCGCGCTTGAGCTGCTTGCGCTTGCGCGTGTGCTTGGTCTCGAGCCTTGACGAGCATGATTGCCCGGTTCTGCATGACCTGGATATCATACTGATCCATCTCATAGTCGACTTCCTCGTCTGAGTCTTCCTGGTCATACTTGAACCGGTCTGCCTTCCAAGGGTCCAAGTCCACTCTACACGTTGACGCAAGATTGCGCCGATCAATCAACAAACGCCCGCCACGTCCGATACGTCTTCTGAATGATGGCATCTTGTTGGCGTCCTCGCTCGTTATCAAGGCATGTGCCACGAGCTTATCACGGAAAGATATGGGACCTGCGGTATCTAAGGCTAAATCCAGCATATTTTCGGAAGCGTCAGAGGATGGGGGGGTTGGCAGTTGCGTTGTGATCGCAGGACGGAATGAATGTTCAAATGTCCTCTCAGGAGACGGTGAGAGGGGAGCTCGTGTGAAATCCACATAGCCCTCGTTCCATTTGATATGCTTCGCGATGTTCGCCTTAATGTCGCACAGAATTTCGTTCTCCTTCTCCGCTTGAACATCCTCCAGCAACTGCAAGTCTTCTGCAGCTTGGGTGCCAGGCTTCGGTGGCATACGAAGTTGGGTTGTCGCTGGGCGCATGGGTGGTGCCTCCATCGGCTTCTTCTTGGGCTGCTCGCTGAGTTAGCATCCGAACGAAATGAGTGGGTTATGATCGGCTCTTACCTTCTGGTTGATGAGATCCTCGTCATCGTCCTTGATATTGAGTTTCCTCTTCATATCCTTGACTTCAGCCCGCTGCAAGAAGAGGACACGCTCCGTCGCCAGCATCTCCTTCCTCGCCAATTCTCTTTGGCGAACCAGGGCAACCAGTTGACGAGCATCCTCCAGTTCCTTTCTGAGTCTTCTCAGTTTATCCGCACTCTGGGCATCTCTGCCGCGAGTCTTGCGGATCTGACGAACTTCGCGCCTACGGAAGCAGACATATGGATCTGAATCGTCGGTCTCTTGACCAGTTTCAAACTGCAGGTGCAAGTCAGCGAGGTGTGACTTTGAAATATGCTTTGCAGGAGATTATGCTTACCTTTAGGTTGGAAAGTGATGACTGGTTGCCGTTCTTCGTCCTCATTGTCTTCCAGTGGTCATATACGTCCTCGGCAAATCGCCTTACGCTATCCTCTACGGTTGCATCCATGGACTCCTGCATCTCCGAAAAACCTAAGACCGGAGGGCTGTCTACCGCAGCAAATGGCTGCTTTAATAGCGCCGTCTCTTCGAAGAAGTTCATGACTTCCTCAAACTCATCATCTGTGCATCGGTCGGCGGGGTCCCGCTTCTCGTTCATGATTTTCAAGAATACATCATCCTCTTCGGTCATGTTATACGGGCAGCCACAGCAATCCTCCACCGTGGAGGAGAAGCGAATATATGTCGCAGGCTGCGAGAAGACTGGGGGGTATAGTTCGTCATATTGGAGGTTACTGAGGACGGTCTCCGGAGTTGGGATATGGGCCTCATTTACGACTTTCCCCTGTGCAGTCGCATTGATCGCGACTTGCAGATGGAATTCCTATACAAAAAAACTGCATTAGCATGCATTGGTTGGCGGCTAGTGGCCCATGCAAAATTTTCATGTTGGGGTGAGGTCGTGATACTGTCACGTGATATGGACAGGGGTGAATTGGGAGGCAACACTTACCGACTCCTCAGCCTTCTCGACACCAGTTTCAATCTGTTGTAGGCCATTTTGGATTTCTTCTTCAAGGGCATCAATCTCATGCTCGCGGACAATAGGTATAGACGCCTTGGGGGTGAGCTTTTTTGGGCGCGTCCTCCCCAGTCCCCCGTATCGAGTCATGCGAACGTTTGGGGCGTATAAGGCACAGCGACCATGGGTAGGGGGCCCGAAATCGGTGTCAGTCGAAAGGTCTGATCATGTGAGATCACGTAGTTGTATTTTTTTGATGACCAGAGATTCGTGGTGGATGATATCGACGGCAGAAATCTCGTAGTATCAGCGCTGGCGATGGGTTGAGGTTCAGTGTCCTGGTCTATTTTCGCACCATGGCGGGACCGCATATGACCAAATTTACCCTTATGATGGAAACTACACCTTTCAATACAAGGGTGCAACTCGGGAGAAAGTTTTTCCAGACGGACCGACCACAAGAGATTGTCTTTCCGTACTCACGTATAGCCAACAATATTAATGAAAATCAAATGTGTTTCTGAAATACAATCTGTCATCTATCTTCTCTTTCTATTCTATTTTGGCCCAGTGCACGGCCTTAGGTGTTCGCTTGCTGGTTCGCTTTGGTTTAGTGCGGGGCGGGCCCAATATCAAATTGCTGCGCGGGCAACTCCCTTGGCATGCCAGCTGACCCCAAGCTTCCTACAGCCGCATCTCCATTCTCCATCAATAGACCAACATTGTTGTACATTCCTGTAGATTGACTCTGCATTCATTATCCTTTACCTATTATTTTACATTACCGCTCTTTTTGTCCGTTTTGCGTCTGCCTGACATTCAACATGGATCAGTCCAGCGAACCCAATAACGCGGCTATGTATTCGCGGAGACGACAAAACTCTCTGGGAACATCGCAAATCTTTGAAAACATCGTATCCGCATCCAATTGTGTGTTTCGTCAAATATGGCCAAGGTTACCTCATACTGACCGTCTCCAGTCGACAAGGACGAAGTGGACCGACTCCGCAAACGATTCATGAAGCTCGACAAGGTGCGCTCTTTAGATCTTCGAATGAGGGGGACCTATCTAACTATACCCCCAGGATAACTCCGGCACAATCGATCGCGACGAATTCCTCTCCCTCCCACAAGTATCATCCAACCCTCTCGCCACACGGTGCGCCTCCTCCCCCAACCCCGACCCCTTCAACTCAAACTGACATAAACGATGTGCTCACAGAATGATCGCAATCTTTGATGAAGATGGTGGCGGCGACGTCGACTTCCAAGAATTCGTCTCGGGCTTGTCCGCCTTCAGCTCAAAGGGTAATAAGGAAGAGAAGCTCCGCTTCGCATTCAAGGTGTACGATATCGACCGCGACGGGTACATTTCCAACGGCGAGCTCTTTATCGTGCTGAAGATGATGGTCGGCAATAATCTAAAGGACGTGCAGCTACAGCAGATTGTCGACAAGACGATTATGGAGGCAGACAAGGATCACGATGGCAAGATTAGCTTCGAGGAGTTTACGCATATGGTTGAGTATACGGATGTCAATTTGAGTCTGACTTTGGGTATGGGTCCCCCATTTTCTCTATCTAACCTCTTTCTCCTTGCTTTATGGTTTCTCTGTTTGGGTTGCTAGTACTAATATGAACGGTGCGGTATCAGACCAAATTTAATCCTCTAGCGCAATTTGGATGGACCAAAAGATTGCATCGCCCTCGTTTCCTTTATTTGTGCTTGGATAGCACCAAACTGACTGGACTCACTGGATGGACTGACTGATATGATTACCTCTTATGAAATGATCGTGACGACGAATGCTGTAGTTTACTTAACGCTACGTGCTTCTGTTCTCTACACCACTACTCAATTAGATGAAATGACTCACATGACCAGAACACAATGCTCCCTTTGTTTCCCGTTGTCTGTTCAAGGAATTAACGGACGCATAACTACCAACCAACCAATACTAATTACAAAACTGGCACGAATAACTGGAGAGGTTCGGTTCGTGTGGCGTTACTTAGTTTTGGTTGGTATTCGATGAACTATAAATCAATCCCGTGTATATTTACTCAACTGCACACGACTTTAGTAGCCGCGCATGTATACGATTACGATGGGAGGAGTTTCTGTTTGATTAATAGTCATAGAAGGGAAGAGACTCGAGAGTCACTCCTCAGGTTGCTTGTCTGTGCCTTTTAAAGTTCAGCCTCTCTCAGGAATGATCACTGTTTACCTAAGTTTCCCATGTTCACACGGGATTACAAGTAGTCCAGGCGATGAGTAGGTATAGAGATTTTACTATATTGCAAAATCGTACTACATGGGCGTGAATGGTGAAGTATACGGATCTGTGCTCTGTATAGGGAGAGGTGGTTTTTAAAAATCGGGAATTTAGGGAACTTAGTAGTTACAGAGCATCTTAGTATATCCAAGTCTTGAATATTCTACATAGTATCTGCTTAGATTCTATCAGATGTCAAAGTCTCCCAGACATGAATATCCTAGTGGCAGCGCCTCCATCATGTCAAACATAATTAGGTACCGAGTAACACATAGGGAAATAATCATAAAGTAATGAAAATAAGAATAAGATGACACCTCCCAATAGCGTTGTCGATCTAAGTCCTGCACGACAGCCCCAATCAACCCAATAGTGCGAGAAGTGTATCAATCCCTGCGAATTTGAATTAGCTGAACAACAAGGATTTAAAAAATAAAAAATAACCAAGGAAAAGGTATCAGTAGGTATATGAGATAAGATAGGAAAGTCTATATTGCTTGAAAATGAAATTAACCAAAGCGCCTTCATTTCTCATATCAAAATCAATCTGTTCCCTAGAATAGCGCAGGGAAGGAGAAGAAAAGGTGGTGTCTAGTGCATCCGCAGACAGTAAGCATCCAGACGTGGATCGAGGTCGTAGAGTTGATTTGATTTGAATCCGTAATATCGAATTCCGTGACGATGAAATATGCACAATCTGTTTCGCTTTGGACGATAATCTCGGAGAAACTTGTGTCGGGTCGATTCTTCGATCGAATAATACTGGACCTGCCGCCTGTGAGGTACTGAGGTTGGACATTTCAACTGCGGATTTAAGGGCACGGCGTCAATATCCTAAATTGGAAAGAGGTGTTAGACGTCGACGGTCGGGCAGGCCAGCTTCAGACGTCAAGGGGGAATAAATTGAGGATGATGGAGCGCTTGGCGCGGCGAGGAAAACAGGGTCAGCCATCAGATTTTCTGGATGATGGATCTATCAATCGATAGTGCATCCTGGAAGCCGGAGCTGAGCCCGTGACCTAAGGGCTAATTCAGCCCCTCCTGCCTTGGGGCCAGTTCAAGTAAATAATGCGGAAAGTGGGCGGCGCCATCTGGACAGTGGTGGACACTGAATAAATCGATTTGCACCGGGCATCTGAAGCCTAAGACCTCATGTGTGTGAGGCTGCTGTAGGACGAGTACGAGTGAGCTCAGGGCGGCTTTCGATGAGGTCCAAGCATTGACCCAGGGCTAGTTCGGTTTTCAGTTAAGCTCGTTTCAAAACGTGACTGGCTTTGGGCCAACCTACCAGACAAAATTTCTTCCTCCCAAATGCCCATCTGGTAATCCACCAGACCATGCTGCTCCATTTGGTCACAAAGTTGTATCAATTGTTTGCCGAGAGTATCCATCGCCTCGGGACTAAGAAGACTAGTTCGGGACGATTGGCGACCTGTCTGAAGCAATTCCAGTGTCATATCTTTCTGTTTTTGGCACAACGCTAGCCAGCATATATTGAAATCATTCCATAGTTTCAATCGATCGGAGTGGAGCATTTGGTCGTCACGGAGAATACCTGGTATGAGTATCACAACGTTAACTCATGATTTTGCCAACCCTTGATTTTGAGGAAGAAGGATGGAAGCAAACCGCCAACACTGCGAGTTTATCTTGCATAAGGAGAAAACCGTGGGTAGTAAATCATATGGATGCTAAGAGAGAAATTAATATTAACATACCAAGCTCCCGAGCGCTAGCCACCAGCCACTCGGAGATTTCTAGCAATGATCGACTCGCTTCTACCAATCGACCGGCGCGGGTGTGATCGATGGTCCCGCGTAATGCTCGCTGAAATTGTCGATATGGTTCTGCTGACGGCGGGGGTTCTGACAACGCCTGCGGCTGCGACTGGGATAGTGCCTGCTGCTGTCCCGATGCCCCCACGGGGGTCATGTCCGCCATGGTTGCGGGAAAGGGCTGCGCTGCGCTCGAGCGTCCAATGGGCCCCGGCTGGTTATATGTGGACAGAGAAAGCCCTGGTGGCAGGTAAGGCGATGGGAGCCCAGCGCCTGACGGCTCATTGGGAACGAAATACTGTGGAACGGGAAATTGACCGGAGAGGGAGTCTAAGGATGCAGACTGCCGTGACGAATATTGTGGCACGTCCTCGTACGGGGTTTGCGTTGGGCCCTGCTGCCCGAGGTTGTATACCATCTCGGGCTCGTATGAAGGGAAAGGTTGCTGGCGCTGCTGGTGGTCGCGCAACGTCGGCGGATACGGTTGTAATTCGTCCTCCTGCAACGCACCGCCCTGAAAGGTGCTGTCTGTGTATCCATAGTCCATGTACGCAGACATTCGTGGTCTTCCAGCGGCCTGCGAAGGATCTCCACGTGTTGGCTGGAACCCGGTCTGTCTAAACCGGCGTGCCGTACTGCCGGAGGATCTGGAAGCAGAGCGACGGGACATGCCCGGTTGTGTCGCGTAATGGGCTTGCTGATCATGCTGCTTCATGCGTCGAAAATCACCATCCATACCCCTAAACGAACCCCTACGCACTGGATCGAGGTCAAGGGACCAATGCGTCGACGGGGAGATCGGAGGGCTCGCGTAGGATTCCAGCTTGGCGGGATTCACGGTGAAATATAAACAGCGCTGCGGATTACTCTCTGCCTTCTTCGGTCTCCAAAGACGATGACTCCGTCTGCCTTCTCCCCGGGGAAAAGAACGAACGTGGGTGCTACACAGTAAACCGTAAGCGCGCGTTAGTCTCACACCTTCGCACCTGCACGAGGATTCGGTTCCACCAAGGCGATCTGGATATCATTTTTAGCTCAGGCATCTTTGCTCTCGATGGAAAATGGTGAGACGTACAGTAGCTACCTGCCGGTTCGTACGTTCAGAGGCTCAACAAATGCGAATTGAGCCGTCAGGAGCAATTGAAATGCATGGGCTCAGAGCGAGTAGCAGGTGAAGGTCGGAGCCGCAAAGCTTCAAGGACTAGAACTCCAGAAGGAAAGAAGTGGTATAAAGAGGAAAGATTGAGGAGCGAAAAGTCGGTCTCAAAGCCCTTCAGCAGCCTATGCGATAAATGTCAGATGCAATGCAGGAGATCTTCAGTCTGCTCTGTGTTTGCAGCCCAAACGTGCTTATTATTGGGGAAGGTGAAGAGAAGAGGGGCAACACAGATGGGAACGAGCTGTGAGAAATATCGAGAGACGGGGATCCGCACATAAAGTAGTATCTGACTTATACGGGTCTCTGCTGGGAGAATGATGCAGTGGGTGATCCCCGAGCAATTATTGAAAGCCTCAAGAACGAGGCAAGTTGACGCTCTGGGGAGTGCCAGGACAGTGGTCCTGGCATCACAAATCATAATCTGCAAATGCCATGACTTCACGGCCTCGTTCCCATACGCTGTGGCGAGAAATATTAATCAATTAATAGGAAAAAGAAAAAAAAAGGAGCTTCGCGCAGGAAAAAGATGAACAGGAAGCCCGACGAAGGAGGAGACTTCTACGGAGGCAGAGAACGTGGAAAAAGAAAGAAGTCGCAGTTCGAGCACAAGTATAGATCTGTTTTGCTTTTATCTATCGTTCTAGCATCGCAGTCCATTCTCAATGCAGTGGACAAAGGCATCTTCGTTACCCCATTCATAATCCTATTCTTACAATGTTGCCCGTCCAGTATCACTCTATCTGAATCCGTTCGTCCGATTCCCAGACGAGCGCAAACACGAGCAGATGAAGTCGAGTGGACATGCATAGCCCCGGAGGTGCTTTTCGGGGCCCATCCGATTCCCACCCAATATCGTCACAGTCCGAAATAATAATAGCAGGACTGTAGGAGCAGTGCTAGAGACGCACTACGCTTGACTAAGTAGAAAGGATCTCCAAGCGGATCCGATAAGGTTAGTGACCAGTCCCCTGGAACCCCACTTCCACATTAATCACTCACACGCTCCTTGGTGAGCTTGGAGGCTTGGAACCATTCCAAATCTCCGGAAACTGTTGATGGAGATTCACTTGATCCCCTACGGCCCCATTTTCCCCCAAGAGGTCAGCTTACTTACTCGATACTAGTTGACCCAGGCTCCCGGAATCTGACCTGTTGCCCCGGGATCCGCAGAACATCATCTAGCAAGAACTATGTCGTCAAATGGAGACGTCTTGGGTAAAAAGCAAAAACCGAGGACTGTAAAGTGTAATCTCGACCTGGTTTTCGTCGCAGTCTCCTCGATTCCTCGATGGGAGACGCAAGATCGCCTTGGGACGGCACGGGAAGAACCGCTGGCAGCTGCTGCGAGGATCCTGGACCTGAGGATCAGACCCTGGGTCATACTCATGACTAACACGGTCAGTTCAAGAATAATGACTTGCTTTGCTCAAAGTACGAAAATATACAAGGGTTCCTGGAATAAATGAGTAATCGAACTCGAAGAGTCCGTGCGAGATTTTGGTTGCAAATGTCATCGTGCTGCATGGGATCAATGCATGTAGCTTCGTCCAATAAAGGCCAGGCATCGGTACTTCGTCCGCTCTGATTCGACCTTGAAATACCTTTGTTGAGGCCCAGGCAGTGGACTCTAAGAGAGAACCCAGTTGAGATCGCAGTCCACGGCAGTGGGTCGGTCATCCACACCAGGCATCGACCTCTTCAGGTTTTGGAGTGCATGCTGAATGCTCGGTTGGCGCTGGGCGGCTGGATCGACGGCTTGCCCAGAACTGGATCATGCGGTGGGGTCTGCTGTCGATCATCGCACACTAGAGAAGACAAAGCCACAGGCTTTCTCAGCCTTTGGCCCATCGGATGTTGATTTCGTCGCAGGATAATAAATCGCCAGAGATTTGGAATTATCACCACTATATCGTCATCAGTAATCACAGGTAATCAAGGATAATAAGTGACTCGCCTCATCTAGTCCAAGTGTTTTATCTGATTGAGTAGTGAGGCTAAACTCGCCTCATGCTGTGTTGGAACTTGGAAGTAGATAATGACGCGATTGATCTCAATCCTGGGGCATCATCATGAGTGGTCCGTTTCCCTGTTTCTCTAGGATTGATCGTATCATTTTTTGTTTGAAGAAGTTGTGCTTGATGATAATGAACTTTGTATGTAGGTACAAGCAGAGTGCAAAGTTTGAGGTCCCTTCCTCTGTTGTATACTCAGTCACATGTTTTCGTGGAGGAATCACCTGATAGGGTACTTTCGAGCTTTTCCAGCCATTCCTCTCCTCATCATAAATGCTTCGTACTTTCTCACAGAAAACCTCTACAAGCTACAGCCCTATGTAGCAGGTGCCTTATTGCAACCCACCAACGCCAGCCAGCCAGCCTCGTGGTCAAAAGAAGGAAGCCTACGATCCCCCCCGTCCAATCGATTCTGTTCCGGTGTTGCCACCCCATGTCCTTAGTACATCGGACAGAAAGTGGAGTGTTTTACTGGACAGGATGGAGGCACAGAGCCTTGGGATCTGCTCCTTACGTCCATTGACAACTTGACTCCATTGAGTGCATAACCGAAGCTTAGGAGGAACGTGCAAGATGTCTCAGATGAGAATGCTCACTCGGGACTGGGTGATGCTATCTAAGTCAGCCCTCGACCAGCCTAACTTAGTGACTCGGTGTGAGCTGATGGTTTGAGTAGAGGAACTCTGTAATGCGCGTGTCCCAACACCCTGCGAACTCAAATATAGTGAGCTCCAATCCCAGCCAACGCAGCCGGCGATCTTAACGCCATATTGTGGATAGTTTGTTGAGCTTGGGTTTTACCAAATTTTGCTCTTGAGCTTATTTGCGCCAGCTAGACTCCCTCCAGGTTCCAAAGCGTACTTTTGTTCTAGAGAGCTATATTCCTCGTCAAGTTTGGTCCGGCTGATTACCAAAATCACTGTTTCAGGGAGGATGATGACAGTCAGACACTTATGCGAAATGATCACTGAAATTAATCACGGCAAATGCTGGTCGTACAGATTCTACACTATCTTCGGTTAATTTGATCAGACTGAAGGAACGCCAATAGTTACATGCGGGTTTCCGCGAACATGCAGTGTCGTCGTACCTAGAAACGACACCATGACGCCAAATTGAGAGAAAAGAGCTGATAATATGTTTTCGCCCAAAGTCAAATAATGCATTATGCGAATGAAAAGGAGTAAGAAAGGGATATAAGCACGAGGATGCTCGCAAACGCATATCATCTCTTGACCCATGTAGGAGCCTTGCGCGCCTTGATGTGGCCAGGTTTCTTTCTCTCCACACGGCGAGCATCTACCGTAATAACGCCAGCTGAAGAAGAGGTGAGCGTGTTAGCACATGTTCGTCCAGGCGAAAGGAATTCACATCCTCAATATAGTGGAAGATACGTACCTTTTCGCAAGATTGGTTTCAATGCAGGCTCGTGTACCATCAATGCCCGTCCGAGTGCCAAGGCAGTGGCTTCTGCCTGCCCGGTCGTACCTCCACCCTTGACCGTCGCCCAAACATTGTACTTGTCGAGCCTAGATGAACACCTTAGAGCCCATGTCGCGCTCTCCCGGTCATGCACTCGAGGGAACGCCTCGACCAAGCTCTTTCCGTTAACTAGAACCTCCCCATCTCCTTCCACTAGGTGTACCACCGCCGAGGATGCCTTTCGCTTTCCTTTTCCACGAGCACGACCTAGATCATCCACCGTAGCGGGAGTTGCCTTGATGCCATATGGATTTCCCGGGCGAAGAAATTCTTTTAGCGTAAGCCGAATCTCATCGGGGAGGATATTGGAGTCAATGCGATTCAGTCGTTGCAGAATCTTAACCAGGCCCTTGTATTTCTTTGTCGGTACAGGTTCGCCAACGAATTCTCGGAATGCGGGTAGCTTCAACCAAGCCATTCTGGGTGCTTCGCCTGGTGCTACAGTCGGTAGTGTTGCGTATTTTGCCAGTATACCCTCGAGTCTCAATAGGTGGTCGAAGAACTTAGGGCTGCCGGAGAAGTAGGCTGGTGATGCGGGAACAATTCGGGCGGGCCGTTTCTGAAACTTTTCGAAGTCAATCTCCGGAGCGGCGGATTGGACTTCAGTCGCGTAGCTGCGAACATTTCCCTGCCGCTGTGTGCGCGTTGACAGAGCAGTCCTAGGGACAAAATATGTAGGAGCTGCTGAGTGTTGGGAGAGCGACGCTCGAAGATAGGTTGCTGAACGGACAGACTGCAAGGCGCGGACCGCGCAATTGGGGGTTTTCCAGGTCATGATGAGACAGTCCGGCTGCCGAAGGCCTCAATTGAAATTCAAGGACAGGTATTCGACAGAAAGGGGAGGTCTGGCTGGCTTCGCTGTTGGATGCCTGCCGTCTTGGGCAATCCTGAGGATTTTCGATGTTGACACACGTGATCCGAACAAACGTTCCTCCGGTGCCGAGACCCCGTCTGATTCGCACAAAATTATTTCATTTATTTCATCTGCTGCAAAGTTTGGAGATCCGAATCTTCCCCTCCTCCCTTCTTCTCTCCTTTCTTTCTTCTCTATCCCTCCTCTCCCTCCTAATACCCTCAAAATGGCTTTCGGAAAGCTCTACGGTCGTCCTGTACGTTATTCTCCTTGCTCCCTTTCAGTTTTCATCATCCCAATTACTTTACTGCCCCTGAAATACTTGGCCAGAAGCTAACCGCCTCGACAGGACAACGCTCGCACCATCTCCATCCTTGTTGCTGCTAAGCACAACGACCTGGAGCTTGAGCTCGTGGAGACCCAGGCCAACCCCTCTGCCGACTTCAACAAGTCTGATGCATACACCAAGCTTCAGCCTCTGGGCAAGATCCCTGCTTTCGAAGGTGCCAACGGTTTCGCTCTCTCTGAGGTTATCGCCATCGCTGTCTACGGTATGTATACAAAATTTCACATAGTCTACGACTTTCCAACGTTCCAATCATCCTTTACATGATGAGCAATTTTATTATTAGTTATCCCTGTCAGAACTCCACTGTTGATAACGTACAACTCTGATTTTTTGGTTACCCCGCTTTTGCGCAAATACTTTTGACAAAGGCACACCATTTGTGACTCAGACTTTTGATCACTTATTCTGTTTGACATCCATTGATGCTAACTTTTGTCAAGTGACCTCTCAGAACGAGAAGACCACCCTCCTCGGCAAGACCAAGCAGGACTACGCATCCATCCTCCGCTGGTTGTCGTTCGCCAACTCTGAGCTCCTCTCCACCTTCGGCTCCTGGTACCGCCCCCTCTTGGGCCTGGACCCCTACAACAAGAAGAACGTTGACGACGCTGCCAAGGCTTCCCTGAAGAAGCTTGGTGTCCTCAACACTCACCTCACAGCCAACACCTACCTCGTCGGCGAGCGCATCACCCTCGCTGATATCTTCACTGCTTCTCTCCTCACCCGCGCTTTCGCTACCGTCATTGACAAGACGGTCCGCTCTGACAACCCCGCCGTTTCTCGGTGGTACCAGACTGTGGTCGCTCAGCCCGCCTTCAAGGCTGTTGTTGAGAATCCCGTCCTCGTCGATGAGGTCATCAAGTACACTCCCCCCAAGAAGGAGGAGAAGCCCAAGAAGGAGGCTGCCCCCGCCGCCGCCGCTCCTGCTCAGGAGGAGCCCGCTGAGGAGAAGAAGCTCAAGCACCCTCTCGAGGCCCTTGGCAAGCCCACCCTCATCCTTGACGACTGGAAGCGCACATACTCTAACGAGGACGTCCGCTCCACTGCTATGCCCTGGTTCTGGGAACACTTGAAGGCCGACGAGTACTCCCTCTGGAAGGTTAAGTACAGGTACAACGATGAGCTCAAGCTCACCTTCATGGCCAACAACCTGATTGGTAAGCCCCTAAACATTCATCCAGCGTGACTCCGTACAATTGCTAACTAAATATGCAGGTGGTTTCCACGCCCGTCTCGAGGCTTCCCGCAAGTACATCTTCGGTTGCCAGGGTGTCTACGGTGTCGACAACGCCTGTGTCATCGAGGGTGCCTTCATTATCCGTGGTCAGGAGGCTGCCCCCGCTTTCGATGTCGCCCCTGACGTCGAGAGCTACGAGTTCGAGAAGCTCGACCCCAACAGCGAGGCGGACCGCAAGTACGTCGAGGACATCTGGGCTTGGGATACCCCTCTCATCGTTGATGGCAAGGAGCTTGCCAACGTCGACGGCCACGTCTTCAAATAAACGATTTAGATGCCATAGTAACTGACTCATGATGATGATATCCCACCAAAACACACTATGACTCTTTCATTTGTTCATCTATCTCTCTTCATCCATAAATCCTTTCTAAAAGTATTTACCTTTGATCTCCTCTGGGAATGGAACATCCATATACCCTTACCCATGCCCTACTTTTTTGTCCCGACCAACCTTACTACATGTTATGTCTACTACGCCTCCACGATGTAATGGTTTATGTCTAGTCAGTGAAAATTGAAAGGAAATCTGCAGGAACACTGTATCCGGTTTATTTTCGAGCTTTTCACATATTAATTAATTACTCTACTTATCTGAAACACTAAGAATCCAATCGTAACTAGAACATTCTAAATGTTCATTATATATATATATATATCGCACCTGCATTTCACCCCCAGACCAGTATTAACGAGTCTTAAGACTACAAAGGAAAACAAAGAAAAACAAGACACTAAGTGTAATTAAATCCCAGGGTATCTTTAATGACCTAATTAAATGACAAACCAAAGTGAGTATGATATGATACTTGTAACTCATCCATCTCATGATGTCTATACACAGACAACAAATCGAATGTACCCGATCTAGTAGAGTGATGTGCTCGAATACCGCCAAGTGTAACCAATGCCCGAAGGCACATCAAGTTACTATGCATGAAACAGCAACATAACAAAGGGGCAAAACAAAACAAAACCACCTCAAGAATTCAACGACTCCTCTAACCGATCTAGAAGGTGATTCTCCGATTGAACTGATGACGCGGAAGACGGTGATCTTTGCCTTTGCATCTGCATTTGCTCTTGCGTTTCTGATTTCGAAGTCGCGGGTGGGCTCTGCTTCCCAGACTGTGTTGTTTGAGAGCCCTGTGGTGAGGAGGCGGGTGCTGATGTTGATGCCGATGCTCTCGCCGCAAGAAGAGCAGCAGCGTTGCGAGCGGCCTTTTTCTCGAGTTTGCGTGTCTTGCGGGTGAGTTTACGGGCTTCGGCTGGGTCGAGATCAGCTAAGATTTGTTGATTATTATTATTATCGCCGAGGCTGGGGTTGGGATTGGATTGTATGGGCTCTAGGTCGAGATCGACGATGCTTGTTTCGGGGCTTGTAGATGTCCATTGCGAGAGCATTTTGCTGACGTCGTCGCATTTGGCGAGGATTTCGAGGCGCTGCAGGACCTTTGGAAAAATGGTGGATTCGTATTCGTCCATGCCGGGGGTGTTAGTGAATTCCGGAATTTCGATGAGGTTGTAAGGTTCGCTAAGAGCTTTAAGTTTGCTGTCGTCTATGAGGATGGTGTTTGTCTGGTCCCATCGGGGGGCTTGTTTCTTAGCTTTGGGGCCCTTTTTGGCTTTCCCTGGGTATGATGCTTGGATTTCTTTGCTGGACCAGACTCTTTCTAATGTCTTGTAAACCTGGATTTTGGAGTTGTATTCGGACTTTGTGAGGCCAAGTTTATCCCGACCCCATTCGGCGACGAGTTCTTTTCTTTTAGGTTCCGGAAATAGCTTTTGGCAGACTGCGGCTACTGTTGCCGGTGTTGAGCTTGACCAGATCATGACCTTGTACTTTTCAACAAGGACGTTGAGAAATTCGTCCAAACCGACCCTCCGGGAGAAAGATGGTGGGAATTTCTTCGTTTTGCGGTATATCAGAGTACCGTTGAGATCAAGAATTACGAGTAAAGGTTGCGGAGACGATGATAATCGGGGCGGCAGAGATGATTGAACAAGGTATTTCTTCGTTGCTGATGGAGGTCGAGGAGCCTTGAAGGTCTGACGTTGAGCGTTAACGACAGCAGATCGACTTTGTTTCGGGCCTGAGGGAGCGGCCGCGGCAAGACTAGCTGAAGTAGCTGTTCCCATCTGATCAACAACATTTAAAATAGGACCCGAAGCTGCCTGACCTTGAAAGTTCAGGTTCACAAAAGCAGCTGGTGATAGAAACGGCGGCGATAGAAAGGGATTCCCACCCCCAAATAAGGGAAAGAATGTCGGCAAAGAGGGGTCGAGGGGTGGAGGGAATTGTGACTGCAGTTGCTCTGATGTGTTAGGTTGGAAGAACGGCTGTTGATATGCTAAGGGATCCGTAGGGGCCGGGAAGCTACCGAACATGGCAAACGGATTCATCATGGGGAATTCGGAAAGACCATTGTTCGCAGTCAGGTCATTCTGCGACTGAGGCGGATGTAATGATGGTGGATCTCTCCGCGGAGAGCGTGACCTTACTGATTGACGATCACCAAAACCCGCCGCTCCGTTCGAATATCTTCCGGGCATTCTCTGGTCTTGCCGTGGACGGCCTCGTCGCGACGTGTGATTATCATGTGCAGCAGCCTCTCTCAGAGCTGGTTCATTGCGATAGGCCACATTCGCATTCCATCGGCCGTGATATGGCCTCCAACCTGGTCTAGGAGTAGCTGCTAGATCACCTTGTGGCCTCTTCGCCGTTTGAGACTCGATATTGGGCGAAGGTTGGGACTTCATTTCGGGTGTAAACATCAGATATCTGTCGGTACTAGCGCAGGCCACATGAACTTTCGCAATGGGCAATTGATTTGAGTGAGATTTCGACAAAGAGCGATAATTAGCGAGTGTTTTCGAAAAGAGCTTCTAGGAGTTAGCTGTCTTCTGTTCATTATCGAAATGCGACGCTGTATACGCAGTTACGCACCTTATCGTACGCCCCACTCCGTGACATCAGACCAGAAGGAACAGGACTAGAAGCGAGGGGCTGAAGAGACAGAAATGAACGACGTCGGCCTAACCCGGACATGAGCTCATATGCAAAGCAAGAATCAAACGCGCAAGAAAAGAAGTAATATGGACAGTCAACAAACAGAAGATCGAGTGCATCCAAGGCTCTCTCCATTTGCGTTTGGGCAAACCCAGATAAAAGATCGACGTGGCGCACTCACCGCCTCAATATTACCCAGCAGAATCGAGTACAATTTTCTACCGCGTTCTCACCGCTATCAACAATTTCCACTACTACTATCAAGGCTGATTTCTTGATTATATATAGCTCTTAGCCCATCTTTTGAAAACGAGTGGAGAGAGATGGCTATTTCAAATCTTCTAAACCGGCGCGTGCGAGCTCGTCCAGAGGAGGAAGAAGACGTCTACTCCGACGGATCAGGATCAGGATCAGAGGCACAGAGCGATGACGAGGGTTCAGACGAATCTGGCTCCGAGAATGCCAGTGAAAACGCTTCAGATGGAAGTGATGATCTAGTATGCGCTTGATCTACCACTCATGTAAAAGGCACCAACTAACTCCCCCAGTCAAACGCCTCGGACTCGGAATCCCAAGGCTCAGAAGCCAGCGACATCGACTCCGGCGACGAAGAAGAAGAAGATGACAATGAGAACAACGCCGACGTCCAATCCTCCATAAATGACATATCGTTTGGCGCCCTCGCCAAAGCACAAGCCTCATTCGGCTCGCAGAGCAAACGACGCACCAAGGCCCTCAAAGAAGGTGAAGAAACAGCCACCACAACCTCACCACTGAACGACATCCGGGCGCGGATCCAAGAGGCGCGCGAACAAAAACGAAAAGCGTCACTGACGTCGTCGACAAAGGACAACAATTACGGGTTCGAGAAACCACCATCCCGCTCTTCTAAACACGCTCCTATGGTGCAATCGTCGAAGTACGCTGTTTCTCGGAAACGCACTATCGTTGAACCCCCTAGTGTGCCTAGGTTCCGCGATCCGAGGTTTGATCCGACAATTGTTGGTCGTAGGGGAGGGAAGAGCTCCTCCGGGCCGAGTGATGCTTATGCGTTTTTGGATGATTATCGTGCTGCGGAGCTTAAGGATTTGAAGGCGCAGCTTGCGAAGACGAAGGATGTGAAGAGGAGAGAGGCGCTACAGGGGGAGATTCGATCTACGACAGACCGGCTACGTGCGATTGAGAATAATAAGCGGGAAAAGGAGATTTTGGCGGAACATAAGAAGCGGGAAAAGCAGCTTATTCGAGAGGGAAAGAAAACTACGCCTTATTTCTTGAAACATTCAGATGTCAAGAAGCAGGCGTTGCTGAAGAAGTACGAGGGAATGAAGTCGAAGGACCGGGCGAAGGCTCTGGAAAGGAGAAGAAAGAAGGCTACTGCGAAGGAGAGGAAGGAGATGCCGATGGAGCGGAGAGGAATGGGTGGTGATTTTGATGCAGCTCCGAGAAAGCGACAGCGTGTGGATTGAACGGCGGAGAATTTATATCATTTTGTTGTACATGCTTGGGAATAGAGGGTAGTATAAACTCAGAAATGGCCACACATATTAGTTGACATTATCCAAAACTATCCGCATCTTTGTCACGTAATGAGATGCTCCCAAATGAAATTATCTTGGAGCTAAACGTGATCCCGAAGGTCAACAGCAAAGGGGGAATGAAATAGACAAACAGATGGTATCGCAACAGGGCATCAAAGCCATCAAATGATCACCGAGACATGAAAGGTCGGAAAAAAGAAGGTATGGACAAGATTCCTGTAAACATGGAACAACTGAGGGAAAACCTTCCACAAACGCCTCCCTGGCTTGTAAAATAGGGCCAGGGTTGAAACAACACGTATGTCTTTTTTAACCTGAGTAATGGTATTGAAACAACCAGAATAATAGACAACAAAAGGAGTCCAATTTGAACCTTCCCTTGGCTCAGTTCATGCTGTTCATGTAGCCAATTCGTACTTTCGCATATCTATCTGAAATCGTAATGCGCGCAGCCGGAAACGGTCCATACCAGCTTATACCATAAAAGGCTGCGCCATCAAGACCAATGCGCCAGATAACAGCTGGGCATCAAGATCTGTATATAGTCGATACCGCTTGTGGGTCAGCCGCGAGAAGTTTAAGAATGGAATAGATCCCAGGCACGAGCGCAGAGACCCAAGAATTCTTCCTTCTTTCTTCGCTGTGATTCCGGAGAGTCTCGCCCAGCTCCAAAGGGGCCGTAGGCAGGGCCCGAACCATGCAAGGCAGGCTTGGGCCTATAATGAGGGTCGGGTCCATGTCCCAAGGGCGGGCTGCCATTATCCCGCTCATATTCACTCCTGGGGCGACGACGAGCGGTTCCCTCGGCTGGGTATGGCGCTGGATGATGGGGAGCATGTGAGTTCGCCATTGGCATAGTCTCAAGAAGAGGCATAGCAGCTTTTGGACCGTTCCCGAGGCGGGGAGAAGGTGGGGTTGGAGGTTGGTGTCCACTATAGTGTACAATACGCGGTAGCAAGTCCTCACGTCCACCAGACATATCTTGAACCGCCTCATCAGCTGAACGGTATTCGCGAGGTCGATTCGATTGTTGCGCACTTCCGGGTATTCTCGGTGATGGCAAAGGAGGTAAGTTATTTGGCTGGGTTGAATGGGACGCAATCGAGCCCTGATGATAGGGGGTGCGGTTTGGGTCACGGTCCCGTGAGGCCGCTAAGGCATCGGAACCGAAAACATCTGAGAGGGGTGGAAGGCGATTGCTGGTTTGTGTGGCGGGCATATGGTGGATATGTGAAGTAGAACCTAGCGTTGGACTCTGGTTTACTACGTGGCGTGTCAACGGTTGCGGTTGATGCCGACCTGTGAATGTCTGGTGGAGTGGTGCAGACTGAATTACACGCTCGTTCGCGAACTGGGCCGCTGTTGGGGGTACAATGGACAACCCAGCCGGAGCTCTTCTCTTCGAAGAACCACCCTTTGGAAGACTAAACGGATTAGATTCCGACGGTTTCACGCCGTCTGGGCCGTCGTCTTTAGCCGACCTTTGGAGTCTGGCTTCAATTATATGCCGTTGCTGATCTCGCACCGACAGGCTTCTCTGTAGCTGTTCTCGCATAATTGGATCGTGAGTCTGAAAGCCGGGTGACAGGCAGGCAATTCCCACGTCTTGCATATTAACATCGCGAGCTGTCATAGGACCACCCGGTGGACGGGCTGATAATCTCTCGGAGGTCGGAAGGCTGGTGGAAAGGTCTAGTTTTCGGGGCCGAGGCCGGGTATGGGTTTGCATGCTGGGTGAAGAGGGCGGCTCCTTCTTCACGATCACTTTCGGGGCGTTATTTCCGCTCTGCGAACTATAAAGACATCAGACAGGGCTCTTCCGTTTCATGGTTATATTCTTCGTGATACTTACAAGGGGGAAGTGACTTTCTTGCCGGCGGGGGGACTCTTATTGGATGTCCCATCTCGTGAGGCAAGAGCCGCGCGCGGCGGCGTAGAGCTGGACTGACTGCTGGTATTTGCTGGTGCCAGCCGCCTCGGACTTGAGTCTCTGTTCATGCGGGGAGATGGTAGCGGCGCTGCTGGGGCTTGCGCGACGGCGGTAGACATTATAGGAATTCACAGCAAAAGGCGGCGAGTCGGAAAGCGAAGGGCAAGGGAAGACGACGTGGAAACAAAAGATGTAGCGTGGCTGGAACCGAGAAGGGCGGCGGTGCAGCGAGCCTGAACTCTGATACCCGGTCGATGAGGGCCACTAGGAACCCTTCTCACAGCTAGTACTCATAAACTGTCTTTGTATATATAAGAAACCCCCAGCGTCCAAGGGTTGTGCCACGGCCTGGAGTTTATGAACGTATGAGCTTCGATAGAAGATGTAGGCGGACAAGGCGGGACGAGGCCGGGTCAAAAAGCGCGCGGAATCAAAAGAGCAGCTGGAGAAGCGGTCGAACGAAGGTCTAGAGGGCGAAGTGAGGCTGAGGCTGGCGAAGGAAGGCTTGGGTGACCGACAACCACAGCCCAAAGAACGAGCTAGGATGAAACAAAGACGACGAGAATGGAAGCAGGGTGGGAGGACCACTGCGCAGGCGAGCCAACACCGATTCGGATGTGTCCCGGGACACTGGGAGGCTTGTCAAATGGTTGGGTTGAAACTTGGAAAGGCGGGACAAGCTTGGAATGGTTTGGGGAGGGAGGGGAGGGATCAGGCAGGCGGTTAACCTAGGCTGGCTGGCAGCAGTGTCAAAGGAAATGAAATGGACCAGGGTTTGGTAGGTCTGGCCCAGAACGAACGCAGGCGGCCAAAAGGAGAGGGTAGAAAAAGAAAAGAAAGAGGGAATTAGGGAAAGAGAAGGTTCAAGGTAGCCAGGCGCCCGTGGGAATGCGAGATGAAGAAAAGAGCCAGCTCGCGGAGAGGCAGAGAGGACGCGGAGAAGAGAAAGGAGTAGGGGGAGAGATGGAACAGAGATGGAACAGAGGAGAGTAAATTATCAGATACAATTGTGATGAAATTAAGATCCTTCTTTGAGTTTATAAAATGAAATTGGGCTGAAACAGAGCCACCAACTGCAAACTGCTCAGCAGTTCTAAACTTCCCATGCATCTTGTGAATCCAGAATCCAGTTCCTGGCTCGCTGCTGGTGGAGTGCGAATCCATCTGATTGGCACGGCCTGAGACATGGTTTGTTTCTGGCTGTGGATGATGTGACACTTTTGTGACAACAACCGTCAATCCCGGCAATCCTCCTGATTCTACAGCGACTCCTTGGCCGTGCTCTCCTCCATATAAACCCCCAGACCTCTGAGACTGCTGTGGCCTTGCCAGTAAAGTGACTGTCGCAGTCGGTCGACAACTGTACGAGACTCCAAGTAGCCTGCTGTTCTGCGTACTGTGCAGTCCGTGAAGCAGGGGCTCCAGCCCCAGCGACCCATCCAGATCGATCCAGCCTATGAAGATCCCGGCGCCGGCGCTTGGGGACAGGCGATGGATTTCGGATTATAATTTCTGGATTATGGAGCCCGGAGAGGGATATTGCCGTCCTCCACGGGCTTCTCCATTATCCAACTTAGTCTAATCAGCCCAGCTGCAGTTCTTGAACCTTTTGTCTCCTTTTGCGCTCAGAGCCAGATCGAGTCTCTGTTGAAGACGCTCAGATCATCAGATGCCGTGTTGGGTTGATGGAGTGTTTCATCATTGCCCCAGCCTGAATTGGCCCCGGGTGGAATTTTGGAAACGATCCTGGCTGGTTCCCATCTAACGATGTAAGAATTAATAGTCCATAGTCTTAGCTGCCACACATTTACGAATCACAAAATTTACGATCTGGATCCCTTCCCCCCATCAGGTGCTCTGGCTTGGCTTAACTGCTTCTGGATATGCTTGCTTTCTTTTTCTTGTCAATTTATCCGAATCGACGTCTCACATTCCATCATCCGCCTTCTCCTCGGAATCCAGACAGACACGCGCAACAAGACAATGAGGTGAGATTCAGCCAGGCAAATCTTGAATAAAGGCGACGAGATCATCTCTTATTCTCATCATTTGTCTCGCCTCCGCTGTCCCTTCGGTCTCAGGCCGGGACGAGGCTCAGGCCGGGAGGAGGAGGAGTAGGAGTAGGACCGTGCTGTCTGAACCGATCTTCGCGACTAAATCGATGATTCTGAAGAGGTCCAAGCTGGAAAGTGGACAGTCCTTGATTCCTCTCGCATCAATCACCTTTCTTTCTTTCTAGTCTCATCCCGACCGCTGCACGGGAAGCTTCTTTAAGCGGAGATCGCGCTGCAGGTGACAGGTGTGACTTTTCCTAGCATGAGCAGAGCCCGACTGAAACCCAGTCCAGTAAAGCCTGGACGAACTCCTCTTGGCTCTTGCTGACCAAGTCCAGGTCCTGATAACTAGTTGGTTAAGTTAACTAAGTATACTGCCATTCCTGCCTTATCCAGAGCACGCGCTCCTTTTGTATACCACAAGCATATACTCCCAGCTATTTACCCCGTTTATCCTGAACCAAACCAGAACCTGAATGTCCGTTGGGGTGTACAGCAGCTACAGGTGGACAGCTGTCTGTCAACGACTCACGCCAACCAGCTCCAGGGCCAACAAGCAACACAACTCCCCTTATGCACTTCACTGTGCACGGGCTTATCGATCTACCAACTCACACGCGGATTTAGGTACCGACGGCCTCACTTTCTTGGGCTGGGAACTTCTAGATTGTTTCTGCGCTTCATCTAGATTTCTAGAGCGCCAGACTCGCGTCATACAGGGATCAAAACCCACAGTACCTGCTGTGGTTGCACAACCAATGCGGACTTGCCAGGCTGCCACACCTTCATAGGTCGATCGGGATGGGTTTTTCATAGCCCGTGCCTATGTTATTCTTGTTGTTTATCTCCGTAAATGGCAGACGTTTGTGGTCATCATATCCTGATTTATCTATTACCTCCCCCCGGTTCCAGGCTCGAGGACCTGCAAATACCTGCGGAGTACTGGAGAATGTGATGAGACCATGCAGCTAGCATTCCAGGTCAACCGTCGAATTGGCAGTAGTGTCCAAGCTAAGCTCACTCCCTGTTCAGAGACAAAAGAAAATCTATGGGCTCTAATCATTTATGCCTCGGCCGCAGAGTACGATCAAACTGTATAGATCAGATTCCACGTGCAAGTAGAATAAATGAAAGATCTCTTGACCTTTGTTCAAATTTCGAGCTCTTGTCAGCTAATTGAAGACCTGTGGATCTCTCATAGCATAAATTATGGGCGTAAATTAGATTAGCAAGAGAAAATAGTTCGCCTTCTCAGCTTTGATCGTTGCGAGCCCAAGGCAGACTACATACATACTTCGTAGCTAAACGGCCTGAGGCAACAATCACCAAAGGCGGTAAGTCCCTATCGATAACCATTTTCGACTTTTTTCTCCCCGAATTCATGAATCGCGAGCTTTTCTCTTGATATCATCCTTGAATTCTTGCATCCACTATTATATTTGTCGCAAGACCGTTACGACAGGAATACAATAAAACTCGATACACAATTGCCACGCCACGTCCTGTGCCGACTCCTTCCCCGTCTACCCATCAACCTCAATCAGGCCCCCACAAGTTGCAACACCGCACTCCGATTCACTCATACCCACCCCTCAATTAGATATCTCACAACCTTAACGAAACCAAATATGCCTTCCTCCGTACACTCGAAAGATAACGACCAGTCCATGGTCGATGCGCAAAACCAGAACCAAGAACAAATCGAGCAGCAGCAGCAGCAACAGCAGCAGCAACAGCAAGAGGAGGAGGCGGTGGTCCTTGACGAGAAGCGGATTGTCGTTGTTCGTATACACCATCCTTGTCACACACTCTCTACCTTTGGATAGAGTAGGGCCAGTCGTCATTGGGATTTGATTCTAATAAGGTATTTGTGGTGGATAGTTACCCGGTGCTACGGACACAGCTGCCTCGTTTCAGTTCGAGGGTGAGGGTCATACATTAGGGAATGCGCTTCGTTATGCGATTATGAAGAAGTATGTTTTTTTTTTTTTGTTTTTTTTTCTTCCACTCCTCCTTCTCTTTTATCTTGTTTTGGGGTTTGAACTGGAATGGATCATGTCGAAGGGATTATATCTATATGTGATGCTAACAGTTTATTTTTGTTACAGCCCTGAAGTCGAATTCTGCGGATACACAATTCCGCACCCCTCAGAGTCGAAAATGAATGTTCGGATTCAGACTTACGGTTCGTTATGCTCTTCCTCTCTTCCTCTCTTCCTCCCTCCCTTCGTTACTAATACCTCTGAGTGGGTATTCATGCGACGGCGGAAAGCGGCCGGCTAACTTCCAATGTCTTCCTGTATTAGATACAACGACTGCCGCCGAAGCTCTAGAAAAGGGCCTCGATACCCTGATAGATATATGCGACGTTGTAACGGATAAGTTTACTACTGCACGGGATGGATTCAATGCGGAGCAAGCGGATAGGATGGAGTCATGATTTTCATGATCTACTGCTGATTGGTTGTATGCCTTCTGCTTTTGTTTCTGGATCCGTTTCTTGGATGGGCGTTCGTTGTAGAAAAAGTTCGTCTTTGATATGAGTATCATTGTGTATTTGGCGAATTGATAGACCTGCATTGCGTGTTGTATAACTTACTTACTGCGCTACATGGCTGATAGATGTAAAGTGGAGTTGGAGAAAGAGGACGATATCAACCATAACACATGTTCGATCTAGCCACGGATGGATCATTGATATAATTAGGTTGTAATGATGACTTTCCGAGTTGGGTAAACTATTAGTATAACTTAAGGCCATTGAAGTTACCTAAGTACAGGGTCGGTTAACAACTCAACACGTATGGAGCACTTGAGTAGCACCTGGACAACAGTGAACTATCATTCCCCGCAAGGAACGCAACAAAAGCATATTGCAGACAACAGTTCCACACCTAAGTTCTTTCAACACGATCGTCCAGCAATAATGTAGTCATCCACCAAAGAAACCGTCATCTAGGGGACGCGGTAGCCAAATTCCGACAGCAGATGAGCAACAATACCTATGCCACACCCAGGATACAGGTCTGCCAAAAAACGGAAGAACGAAACAACATTGCCATCTTCGTCAAGGACAGCAGAGCCGCAGCTTCCGTTCAAAGGCTCCACGCCCATGCCCAACCACAGCCAGCTGACCTCGACCCATTTCCTTTCAACTCTCGCTTCGTCTATTGGGAGCCTTCTCAACTCGGTGCCAATGTATACGCCGTCGTGATAGCCACTGAATGGGTTGTCCATCGAAATGAGGTCATATTGCTTCATTCGATCAGTTCGAATGTCTTTGATGGAAGTTCCTTCTACAGTGTCATCAAGGACGTCTCCAGTGAATGTTTCGTTCTCGAAAACTTGGCCTAGTCGGAACTTGCAAATGGAAATATCAGAATCCGGAATCCGATGGACGACATCACCAATGGGTTCACCGGCCACTGTTGGGTGGTATACAACTTCCCGGCCGTCTGGAAATCCATGGCTCGCAACTGTAAAAAATTCGTTCCCATCGGTGTCGGTGACCTTGATACCGCACGTAGTCAAAAGTTCATCGTCGCATCCAGTGATCTTTCCGGCGCTAACCATTACTCCAGGCCGGAGGGGGTTGTAGCTTGACGTATCCCATACCGCACCGACCGGTTGCTTGAGGCGCTCCGCTGCCTCCCCTGGCTCAGATTCTTCCCCACAGAGTACATAGGAGCAAGGAGAGCTGGCAATCATACATGGAAGTGTACATGGGTCGATATCATCGGGGATAGTAATGAGCCATTGGCCAAGGATGTTCCGGATTGACACGAGAGCGACATCGAGCTCTTTCTCGAAATACTTGACTACAAGGTCAAATACCTCTCTGGTCGGGCCACTCCGAGCATCGAGACCATTCATGATCCTTTTGGCACCACCATAGTGCTGAGGTGTTAAGGGCCAAGCAGATTCTGAGGTTGTGATGTAAACTGGGAGGCCGGCCATAACCACTGGCCAGGGTCTAGGTGGAAGAGTACTATATCGCACTATAAGCATCCCCGTTACCACACCGATAGAAGTTGAGTGTGGGAACGCTTCTTTCAAAATGTTCATCTCCCCATCGGTTGGAAACTCGGCCATATGATCTCTGACTAGAGTAAACCCCAGATGGAGGCGGGGAAAATGTGCGACATCAGGGTTGGCATTCTTGAGTTGATCTTGAAACAGTCGTTTTCTCGGACTATCTGGTCCAGCAATGTTTGAAGATGCTGATCTCTTTCCCGGGTTGCGGGGGCTAGCTCGAAGCCTGATTGGGGACGGCTGAAGACGCCGATGGGGCGTGTGTTCGAGAGTGGACACCTTGGACATGGTTCAGGTTGACCGACACAGAAAACACTCCTGCGATATGTTTTATCTTGTGGAGAAGTGATAAAATGTTTATGCGAGATAGGAAACAAAACAGAGGATGGTTGTAAGAGCGAAAGCAGCTACCTATATTCACCTCCAGCTCAGGAGCTAAACCAAAAGCGGATATCTGCTTGAAGGGCAAGAGCGAATATACTTTCATCAAGACAGAAAGTACGTAGTCTAGCTCTTATACCGTTTTCCCAGTCCAACCACACATGGATGGTGATTACGAGTCCAAAAAGCTTCCTGTCCAGCACAGGCATCCTCCGTGCGTTCAATAACAATTGGTAGTTTCGGTGAGATAATCCGGCCGTTACAGTGCCTTGCACAACCGCCCTGCCCACCCAGAACATTACAAATTTATTTGTCAAGCCCACAAAGTGGGGCTGATCCTTATACAGTTAGCGTAGTAAATAACTTGCTTGGCAGGCTATGTCTCGTTTTGAAATTTCCTTACATGTATGTCAACCTGACTTTAACCTGCAACAAGCTGGTAATAAAAACATGCTGATTCTTGCAGCTATAGTGACTAAATTGAATTCAATTACTACAGCCACTATTCCGAGAACCATGATAGATCATTCAAGATTAGCTACTAGGTCAAAGACATGTGGCCATTTATGATAAAAGGTACAGTATAAACTATGCACAGGACTGTATTAATTAATTTCTTCCTGCATGGCTTGGCCTTGTGACGTGGGCAAGGGTGCTCTGGAAGCAATGATAAGGGGATGATCAACAGAGAGGAATGCCAGTGATAATCAGCCCTGGGTCTGAGGCAGACTGATGTGCCCTATACAGTGTGATTAAGTCAGTATTACAGCTGTAGTATGCTGGGGTAGAACCTGTTACAGATGCTCTGATTGTTCAATTTGAGGTGGTAGAGGTGGAAGCTGTTTATTCAAGATCAAATCATGCTCGCCCTGCCAATCATCCAGAGTATTAACAGTGTCCTTAGTGCTGGGGTGATCTGGTCCTAATACTTTATATCTTAGCTAACAGGATTCTTTGAGCAAAGCTAAGGCTTCCAAGACCCTTCCTTGAGATTTCCATGTGTAGGCCAGGTTTGCCATGCTGGTCAGAGTGGAGGGATGCTCAGCTCCCAGCACTGTCTTCCTTGTCTCCATGACTTGCATCTCCAGCTTCTCAGCTTCATTCCACCGTCCCTGATTCCGGTAGGTTGATGCCAGGTTTGCCATGCTGGTCAGAGTGTCGGGATGCTCAGCTCCCAGCACTGTCTTGGATGTCTCCATGACTTGCACAAACAGCTTCTCAGCTTCATTCCATTGTCCCTGATTCTGGTAGGTTGATGCCAGGTTTCCCATGCTGGTCAGAGTGTCGGGATGCTCAGCTCCCAGCACTGTCTTGGATGTCTCCATGACTTGCACCTCC